>CM057347.1:325896431-326234260 GCA_030015575.1 Agapanthus africanus
TAGAAGGACAGGTTGAAACCTATAAGGCTAGACTTGTTGCAAAGGGTTTTCGTCAAAGACCTGGTTTGGACTATGACGAAACCTTTTCTTCAGTGGCTATGCTCGAATCCATTCGGGTCCTTCTTGCTATTGCTGCCTTCTACGATTATGAGATCTGGCAGATGGACGTAAAGACAGCCTTTCTAAATGGTAATTTGGAAGAGTGCGTTTATATGGATCAGCCAGAGGGATTCATTCAGAGTGGGAGCAGCGGTAAAATGTGCAAGTTGTTTAAGTCCATTTATAGACTAAAGCAGGCATCGTGGAGTTGGAACATCTGTTTTGATGATACCGTCAAAGAATTCGACTTTATCAAGAATCCAGATGAACCATGCATATACAGTAAGATTGTAGGGAGAGTTGTTGTATTCCTCGTCTTGTACGTGGATGACATTCTCCTAATAGGAAATGATATTCCTATGATACAGTCAGTCAAAAGATTTTTGTCACAGAAGTTCTCCATGAAGGACCTGGGTGATGCCACCTACATTTTGGGGATCCAGATCTATCGTGATAGATCAAAGAGGATGTTGGGACTTTCGCAGTCCAGGTACATATACACCATATTGAAAACATTCAGTATGGAAGATTCTAAGCGCGGTAACCTACCGGCTTGTCACGGAATCACCCTCTGCAAAGAGATATCTCCCAAGACTGATTTGGAAAGGGATCGCATGTCGATTATACCCTACGCTTCTGCAGTAGGCTCTATAATGTATGCGATGTTATGTACCAGACTAGATGTTGCATACGCATTAAACGTTGTAAGCCGATATCAGGAAAACCCAGGGGAGAAGCACTGGATAGCAGTAAAGAACATTCTCAAGTACCTGAGGAGGACTAAAGAGATGTTCTTCGTGTATGGTGAAAAAGACCTCCAGATCGAGGCCTTTGCCGACTCCAGCATCTAGAGTGACAAGGATGACTCCAAGTCCATGTCGGGTTATGTCTTTACCCTCAATGGAGGGGCAGTCTGTTGGAAGAGTTCCAAGCAGGAGACCGTTGCTGACTCAACGATAGAAGCGGAGTACATAGCTGCTTGCGATGCCGCAAAAGAAGCTGTCTGGATGAATAAGTTCCTCACAGAACTTCAGGTGGTTCTTACCAGTGTTGGTCCAATAACTCTGTATTGCGACAACAACGGCGCTATAGCTTTGCCAAAGGAACCCAGGTCCCATCAGAAGTCCAGACACATCTTAAGGCGGTATCACCAGATCAGGGAGATCGTAGATCACCGAGAGTTCGATGTAAAGAGAGTAGATACAGAGAATAACACTGCTGATCTATTCACAAAGGCCATTCCTCAGACGCAGTTCGAGAGGTTATTCGAGATGATAGGTCTGCGATATGCCAGTACATGGCCCTAGTGCAAGTGGGAGATTGTTAGTGTTTATGCCCTAGAAGGCCATTACTGTATCATACTAGTTTGTATATTACTTAATGGAAGCTTGGGATATTCAAAGTTGTATTGACAGTCTTGCTAAAAATGGTAGTATGCTACTTGGTTTAAGTCTACTTTAATATGTGCATATGTTTCTTTTAACGTATCGCTTATACATATTAGTAGAGCCCTTAGGATCTTTGCTTGATTACCAGCGTTGTGATGGTAGTCACACTAGTAGGGGCTGGGTAGTCTATAAGCAACATCCTATACAGGTCCCTGGTCGTAGGATTATCGAGATAGGGCATCGATACTTCGGAGTAGACTGGTGTATACGCTTCTCATCCCAGTTAGGGAGATGGTCTGTCCCACAGTTATCAGTACGTTGTACTGGAGATAGTATGCAGGTGCTCGTTAGGATACGGGTACACCGGACAGGACTCGCCGGGAACTACAGGTTAGATTTATACCCATCGTCAGATAGAAGTTCCCAGGTGACATGAGTACAGCTTAGTCCGTCGACTTGACACTGCTACTTCGCCTCGGGTGTTCCTACTGTACTTAGATTACTACCCTACCACGGCTCAAAGGAGTCGTGCAAACAGGTAGTAGTTGGGTGCAGTCCCGAAGCACTTGGAGGCAGTGGCGGTTAGACAGGATACATCTCTCCCGGTATTGGGGGTTGATATCGTGCTGTGTATGGAGAGCCATTACGCAAAGTCCCTGGCCAGGGCAAGCGAGATTTACTGGTGGCTTCCAGTAGTTCCTCAAGGTGTAATGGGCTTTACTCCGACATGACTTATACCGCTATTAGGGGTCTGACATTTACCTCCCTTCTGCCCGATATGCGATAGTCCTAGACGAACAGACCGGACTGTACGGAGATTGTCACATCAGGCTCAGTAGGAGTTCGGATGGGTTCCTCATCGTCTTTCTTATCGGCATCTACCTGGGGACCGTTACGTACAGCTAGTGCCACTTGCAGTCTGTGGTTAAACCCACTGCCAGCGTAGTGTCGAGTCTTTAGAGTCCCACATAGAGAGTTTCCCTGCTTCGGGCGAAACGATATAGAGCTCGTATGGTTTTACGATAGGGTTCGGACGCATACGTGTTTTTACGCACGTACGATATTCGGACAGTTTTTACTAGCGGGCTTTGGTTTAAGCCAGATTCTAGTATCGGATTATTGGATTTATACAGTCTAAAGTTTTTCCGTGTTTTCACGGATAGGAGGGGCGTTCTCGTAAATTATCAAGAAGCTTCTAGAAGGATGATGACATGGAGGCTAAGGTGGCATTTGCATTTATTGGATTAATGAGTCATGGTGTGATTCATCCATGGAGTTAATGATTCATTTATGATTTAAATGACTCATGAGATGAATCACTATGTGTATTAATGAAGCATGATGACACATTATTATTTGTTATTCATTTATTAATGTGTTATGCTTCATATATTCACAATGATATCATTATTCCAAAAGGATTCTCATTCTCGCCTTCTCTCTCCTTAAGCTCCCTCTCTTCAAACCCTAACCCTAACCTCTCATGTGTTTGCAAAACTTATTAATCCCTAATCCTACTCTATATCCCCTAGGTTGCTTTGATTAGCACTTTTAGTAACCTAGTTACCTCAAATTAGAGGTCAAGCTTGGAGTAGTAGCTCTCGGGTGGATCGTCTTTGACTCGTGGAGGCCGTTGAGGTGCCGACGTTCCATTAAGCCTACAAGGTGTGGAGGACAACGATGAAGACCCGAAGGACAAGTAACGTGAGGTATAACTTCGAATCAGAGTAGTTAAACCTTTTGTTGTTTGCTAGTAACGGTTTAGACACAATCCGTGTGCTCAAGTCCGTGTTACGAAGCTTTGGTAATTGTTTTTCGTATATTCCGCCTCCCCGCAAGCTCGTGGGGTGCGTGACATGGACTTACAAAAATATCTAGGTCAACAAGGGTTAACATGGTCAAATGGTCAAACCAACTTAGCCATGACACAATTATCTCTAATTAAAACTTAGTAATCAATTTCCTCCATCTCATTATGGCTTTAATCAAGTCAATGGTCAAAACCCTAATGAAGCGTCTCCTCCTCTTCCTCTGTCAACTGTATGTAAATACCCGTATCCGTATTCTGAAAAACACGAATACAATGAGACTAAATAAATCTAAAATCTAATACTAGGATCCGGCTTAAACCAAAGCCCACTATTATCAACTGCTTGAACACCAAACATGCACAAGCGTGCGTATGTGAACGAACCCTATCGTAAAACCATACGACCTCTACCTCGTTTCGCCCAAAGGTGGAAAACCCTCTGTGTGGGACTCTAAAGACTCGACACTACGCTGGCAGTGGGTTTAACCACAGGCCGCAAGCGGTACTAGCTGTACGTGACGGTCCCCAGGTAGATGTCGATAAGAAGGCCGATGTGGAAACCCCATCCGAACTCCTACTGAGCCTGAACGTGACAATCTCCGTACAGTCCGGTCTGTTCGTCTAAGAGTATCGCATATCAGGCCTAGGGGGCGGTAAACATCAGTCCCCTAATAGCGGTATAAGTCGTGTCGGAGTGTAGTCCAAAACACCCTGAGAAACTACTGGAGTACCTACCAATAAATCTCGCTTGCCCTGGCTAGGGACTTTGTGTAATGACTCTCCAAACACAGCGCGATATCAACCCTCAATACCGGGAGAAACGAATCATATTTAACCGTCACTGCCTCCAAGTGCTTCGGGACTGCACCCAACTACTACCTGTTTGCACGACTCAGCAGAGCCGTGGTAGGGTAGTAATCTAAGAACAGTGGGAACACACTTGAGACGAAGCAGCAGTGTCAAGTCAACGGACTAAGCTGTACTCATGTCACCTGGGAACTGTTAACTCACGATAGGTATAGTACCAACCAACAGTTCCCGACGAGTCCTGTCCAGTGTACTCGTAACCTAACGAGCATCTGCATACTATCTCCAGTACTACGTACTGATGGCTGTGGGACAGACCATCTCCCATGCTGGGATGAGAAGCGTACACACCAGTCTACTCTGGTGTATCGATGCCCCGTCTCGATAATCCTACGACCAGGGACCTATATAAGGATGTGCTTGTAGACTACCCGGCCTCCACTAGTGTGACTGCCATCACAATGCTGGTAGTCAAGCAAAGATCCTAAGGGATCTATCAATATGTATTAGCGATATGTTAAAAGAAACACATACACATATTAAGATAGATACAAACCAAGTAGCGTACTACCATATTGAGCAAGACTGTTATAAATCCATGTATATATTCCAAGATTCCAAAATGTAATATACAAACTAGTACAATACAATAATGGCCTCTGGGGCATATCACACTAACATAACCCGCCTTAAACTAAAATTCATAAACCAAGTTGACCGAACCTTTTTACAAATATGGCTTTGTTTTGTCACGATTCATGACAAAATCACATATATCCATGCCACTCCTGCTTTACCCTTTGGTTTCTCCAAAATATTCTGTATCACTATGAAGATCCATATAGAATGGATAAAACCATCTCGTATAGTTACATGCAAACTCGCAGACATTTATTTCAGTTCGAGGATGGATTCCGGTTATGGGGAAATTGAATAGGATTATTTGGTTGTCTTTTCTCTTTACCTTCTCTCAGGTTACGGGGGCTCCTAGTATTAGAAGAGTACACCTATTACGCTTATTGGATAGTCTTCTTCCAAACCTTAGACAGGTGTCGAAAGGTTGGAAAAGAAGAAAACCAATTAGCCTAAATATGGTGTACAGAAGGTAAGAAGTAAAAGCATATAAAGGATTGGAGTAATGGAAATGGAAATTGTAACTAATGTCATGAGTCTGATATTGGAAGAGGCATTACTGGGAATACCCGGCAACCCCCTCAAAACATTTTCATGTTTCAGTTTCTCTGTACGGTGTTAATTGAAAACTGTTTTCCCATTTAGATTCTGACTCTAGGTTATATATTTACCGGACTTGATTCTCACATCTGTATAGCATTACAGATGCTGAGTGGGAGTAGAATATTGGGAATTAGGTGATTAAATCCTCAAAATCAGAATTCTTTGTAATTGGTGATTTTTGAAGAAATCAACTGGGTTTTGCCTAACGGCAAATATTTGGTTTTAAATATCTGTTGTTATGCACCAATTTCAAACTGTTATATCTGTACATTTATTTTATAAAGTGAGATATAACTTTTTGAAATTATTTTTATAATATTTACATTTATCAGTTGATGATTAGGTAAGGTGCATTCAATGACGGTGTAATTCTTCTTGACCATAATATAGTTTTCAACATACGACACACAAGGTTAAAGTTATTAAACTCAGAGGACTTATACAAACTATTCTATGTTGTCCGATATCTATTGGAACAAGGGGTTGGTACTCATACTATATTCCATTTACTTATGACTTCTCTAGTTTTAGACATGCATTTCGTTGAAATACAATGTCCAAATTTTGAGAAGTTATAGGTATAAGAATAAAGTAAAGAACCATGTGTTGGAAGTATCAGGATTTTTCAAGGAAATCGAACATGTAAATACTTATGCTAGGTATTCCGTCACAAACTTACACAGTACTGAGCGTGCCTCGAGCTTGTCCTCATGCTGCTTTTTTTTATAAAAGATGGAAATCCCCATATCTTCAAATACTGAAGAGAGGGTTTCTTCCCATTCCATATCTGATATGCTGGGGTAGGCACAGTTTTGGTAGAAACCTTGTTCAAAAGATATGCAGCTGATTCTAGTGCATAGCCCCAGAAGGATCGCGGCAACTCAGCGTTACCCATCATGGAACGTACTATATCCAGTAAGGTTCGGTTCCGCCTATCCGATACACCGTTGTGTTGAGGTGTGTATGGAGGAGTAAGCTGAGAGAGAATTCCATTCTCTTTTAGGTAATCCAGGAACTGACACATAAATATTCTCCACCTCGATCAGATCTAAGTGTCTTGATATTTTTGTCGGTTTGTTTTTCAACTTCATTCTTATATTCCCGGAATTTCTCAAAGGACTCGGATTTATGTTTCATTAAGAATACATGTCCATACCTTGAGAAATCATCCGTAAAAGTAATGAAATAGGAATAACCACTTCTTGCATGTGTAGACATTGGACCACACATGTCGCTGTGTATGAGTCCCAAGAGCTCACTCGCTCTTACTCCGTGTCCAGTGAACGGAGTTTTTGTCATCTTTCCTTTGAAACATGATTGACAAGTTGCAAAGGACTGATATTCGAACGGATCCAAATATCCCTCTTTACGTAACTTCGTCAATCGTGTTTCATTGATGTGACCCAGTCTACAATGCCATAAGAAAGCCTGATTTAATTCCGGAGACTTTCTTTTAAGTGTGTTTTGGACGTTGAAAACCAGAGCTTGATTTAATACGTATATACCATTATCTAGTGTACCAGACCCAATCAAAACTTGATTTACATGGATGTATACAACATCGCCTACAAATGTAAAATCATAACCTCCTTTAGAAAGTAAAGATACAGAGATGATATCACATGTCAGACTAGGTACACACAAACAGTTACGTAAAATTAAAATCTGCCCACTTATCAATCCTAGGTGATATTCCCATACGGATACAGCATCCATGCTCATTCCATTAGCAACCCTGAGAGTCATATCACCTGCATTGATACTCTACGGTTTCTCAAAGCCTATAATGAATTACAGATATGAGATCCTGATCCGGTATCTAGTACCCAGGAAGTAGAGTTAATTGACAGACAGTTTTCAATCATAAACACACCCGAAGCCGAAGCCACAACGTGCTTCGAATCCTGGTTTCTGGTTTTCCAAGCCCTGCAGTCCTTCTGACAGTGCGCTTTCCCATGACAACAGAAACATCCTTCTTTCCGTACTGTTAGCCCAGAAACTTTGCCCTGTCCTTTCCCTCTACCCTACTGACACCGCCTATTGGCTTGGCGGAGGCCTTCTTTTTCTCTCTCTTGGATTTTGCCTTGGATCTAGAAGAGGAAGATTCTCCAATAAGCAGAGCGGGTGTCTCCCTGGATTCCTGCAGGGTGCCCTCTGAGCTCCTCAATATATTGAGGAGTTCTAAAAGTGTAACTTCCTTCCTTTGAATATTGTAATTCAAGATAAACTGGGCGTAGGTGGAGGGGAGCGACTGTAGAATCAAGTCAATACATAACTTGTTCTCCAACGTGGTCCCATGGTCCGTGAGCTGTTCAATATAGCTAATCATCATAAGGATGCGGTCCCCTACAGATGACCCGATAGCTAACCTCGAAAGAAACAATATCTTCGAGGTCTTATATCTTGCGATACAAGATTGCTCTCCATATAAAACTTTGTTATGGAGGAAGATCGAAGCTAAGTCCATCTTTTCATGCTGCCTCTGGTGTTCACTATCCATCGAAGCTAACACGAGGCACTTGGCTCTCGCACAATCCTTTTCCCATGTCTTACAGATATCAATATCCGCGATGGTAGAATCTGGATCTGAGATGGCGGGGGCTTTGGTAGTCAGGAGGTAGTCCAATTTGACATGGGTAAGTGCCATCTGAACATTCCTTAGCCAATCATTATAGTTTGGCCCAGTCAATTTATTATCTAGTAACCTAAGTCTGATCATAGTGGTCGCTGCAATTAGGAGAGAGAGAAGAAACACTCAGCAAGATGCACTTACAAGTTTAGATTGGTTATTAGTTTATCTAAATAGGATGGCTCCCACTGTTTCTCGAATCCTTCCTCAAACCATAAAAGAAGAATTAGTCAGAATTAATGTCACTCTTACAATTCTTGCTAAACCTTTCGGCCAGGCTAGTGTCGGTACTTCGAAGGAGGTTTTCCAACGCTTTCGCAAAGTTCCTTAATTACATAACCTCTTTTCCCTGGAGGCGTAGCCCCGGTAACACCATTCTAGACAACTACTTGGTTTATAGCATTGATTGTTTAGTAAAAAATCTCCTGAGAAGTAATCCTACTCATCAGTGGGATCGGGATCCAACTATCATTGTGTGATGACCTAGATGGAATCCACTCTAGTCACCACACTCCAGAAGGTATGCTCAAACTGCAAGTTTCCTTTATATTTGAAACTCCCGATGTGGATTTTTGCCCCATGCTCTTATGACCTTGATGAAGGCCAACATATCATAAGCCACATGTCAAGTTCTACCGGTCATTGTCCAGGTTAATTTGAACCCATCCGTACATACTGTAAGGTTACCTAGCACGACAGCAAGGTTTCGGGAGGCATCGTCCATGCCATTTTCAAAAAAATTCCATGCTACTTAACCCTAACCCTTGAATCTTAACTTGAGAATTAGACAATAAAATATGTAAACAACTTTACATCTAAGTGAATATGGAATAAAACCTTTGTAGACCGGTCCTTCACTTTAAATGCTCCGTGTAGAAATCCCTTCGCTCCAAGTAGTGGTGATCCGGACTCTCCGTAGGCTCCACTAGTCGAAATGAACGAGCTTGCTCAATGAAGATGATCTACTTTGAGGACGAACATGATCTACTTTGAGAAGACACCAACTCAAGCTACCTCTTCACTAATTAAGGATTAGTGAAGCTAACGTCCTAAACTAAATGGCTAAACTAGTAGAGGATGATGAAGCAGGAATTTTGCTCACTTTAGAATTCTTTTTCTCACTATTTTTCCTCACCTCTCATAAACCTAGAGAGCTAAGCTCTTGATGAAGAAGAAGATGAAGAGATAATGTTGTGTGTGTGAATAACATCCGTGGGTAAAATAATATCTCATATTAACCCTTGTAGAGACATTACCATGGCTAAGGATTATGATTAGGTTAATAAATATCTTATGTAAAACAAATTAGTGGACTAAGTCAATGGCTACTACAAGCTTCTACAACCTTCATAGCCATGACTAATTCCATCTAATTATGAATTACTTAGATAAATAAAAAACCTAATTTATAATCTAAAACATGGTGTGAGTCTCATACACCCATGTTGCATGTATAATCAAGCATGACAAAAAGAAAACACAAATAATATATATCACATATATATTAAGTGTGCACATGTGAGAAAAGAAATGTATAAGTGAGCAAATATTAGTTAATGTAAATTAGCATATCAAATATACAATTATACATTAAATTATTAAATCAACACTTGATTTAATAATCCGACTATATCATATATAACCGACTAATATTGTATGTATCAACTTATTGAATCAACACTTGATTCGATAACCCGGCTATATCACATATAACCGACCGATATCACATATCGCGAGAATAGAATACGGTATCACATACTCGTATTAATCTTGGTCCCGCACATATCACATATATGCTCCTACTTCGTTTTGCCTGAGCCAGTAAACCTCTGTGTAGGACTCTAAAGACTCGTCAATATGCCGGCAGTAGATGATGATCATATCAAGTACCCACAAGCCGTCAACGGTACTAGATGGACGTAACGGCTACCCGGGTATTGAGCGATCAGAAGATCAGCAAGCAAGCCTGCTCATACTCCTGTAAATCCTTTCAGTAACACTATCGTACAGTCCGGTCTCTTCGTCTGATATGTCGCATATCTAGTCTAGGGGTGGTAAATGTCAGACCCAGTAACCGATATCTTCACTTCAAGACAACACCCCCCTGAAACCTTGTTGTTTGTGCTTGTGTCTGTGCGTCATGCCGATGTGAGGCTCATAATGGGTCTAGAAACTAC
Source organism: Agapanthus africanus (assembly GCA_030015575.1). Taxonomy (NCBI): domain Eukaryota; kingdom Viridiplantae; phylum Streptophyta; class Magnoliopsida; order Asparagales; family Amaryllidaceae; genus Agapanthus; species Agapanthus africanus. The sequence goes on from CM057347.1 coordinate 325,906,578, forward strand.
TGATAACACTTACCAGTAGATCTCCGAATCAGTCCTGGCCTGGGACTTCCTGTTATAGCCAATCGAGCACAGCGCAACATCAAGCCCCAATACCGGGAGAGACGAATCCTCTCCTTTCGCTCATTGCCTCCATGTGATTCAGGACTGTACCCAAAAGCCACCATTTTGCATGTTCTCTTGAACGTGGTAAGGTGGAAATTAAAGCACAGTAGGAATCACACAAGACTTTATGATGATCTCAGGTCTACAGACTAACCTGTACGAGTGTCACCAGAGAACTGCTATCTGACGATAGGTATAATACCAACTAGGAGTTCTCGGTGAGTCCGTTCAGTGTACCCGGTCTCCACTGAGCACCCGTATACCATCTTTGATGTCAAACACCAATGGATGTGAGATCATCCATCGTCCATCATATGGGTCAAAAAGCGTATACGCTAGTTTACTCTGGAGTATCGATGCCCTGTCTCGATACACCCTCGACCAGGAACAATTAAAGGATGTACTTGTGAACTACCCTGGCCCCACTAGTATGATCTCCATCATAGTCCTGGTAGTCAAGTACTCATCCTAAGGGCTTTATCAACATGTGGGAGCAAGACAATATCACAATACAAGTCTACATGTTAAGACAAAGAGCAACCAGATAGCAAACTATCATGTCGAGAAAGAAAGTCCTCTCTATATATGTCCAAGCATCCACTATAATATACATCATGTGTACAATAATAACCTCTAAGGAATACACATAACTAATAATCTCCCACTTTCACTAAGGCCAGTTGTTGTTGTATCTCATACCCAACATCCCGAAGAGTCTCTCAAATTGTATCTGGGGTATGGCCTTCGTGAGTGGATCCGCCGTGTTGTTCTTCATGTCAACTCTCCTGACCTCGATCTCCTAGCGATCAACTATCTCCCGGATCAGGTGATACCGCTTCAGAATATGCCTGGATCGCTGATGGGACCTGGGTTCCTTAGCCAAAGCTACTGCTCCATTGTTATCACAATACAAAGGTATTAGATACTCGATGGACGGAACCACACCAAGTTCGTTTATGAACTTCTTCATCCAGGCAGCCTCTTTAGCAGCATCGTTGGCAGCGATGTATTCAGCCTCCATCGTCGAGTCTGCCACGGTTTCCTGTTTGGAACTCTTCCAACAAACCACCCCTCCATTGAGGGTAAAGACAAATTCCGAGACCGACTTAGAGTCGTCCTTATCACTCTGGAAGCTCGAATCGGTAAAGGACTCCACTTGGAGTTCACTGTTACCATACACCAAGAACATCTCTTTAGTCCTTCTCAAGTACTTGAGAATGTTCTTAACAGCTGTCCAGTGACTTTCTCCTGGATCTGCTTGATACTTACTCGCTACACTTTATGAGTATGCTACATCAGTTTTGGTACATAACATCGCGTACATGATAGAGCCTACTGCCGAAGCATAGGGTATCCCTTGCATGCTAGCTCACTCTAAATCAGTCTTGGGAGACATCTCTTTGGAGAGAGTGAGTCCCGTGATCGTGGGTAAATTCCCACGCTTGGAATCTTCCATACCAAACCTCTTTAGTATGGTATTAATGTACCTGGATTGGGACAATCCCAGTATCCGTTTAGATCTATCTCTATAGATCTTAATCCCCAAGATGTAGGAGGCATCACTTAGATCTTTCATTGAGAATTTATGTGATAAGAAGATCTTGACCGAGTGCAGCATAGGAACATCATTTCCTATCAAGAGTATATCATCCACGTACAATACGAGGAAGACACCCTTACTATCTGCCACCTTCTTGTATGTATAATGTTCATCTACGTTTTTGATGAAGTCAAACTCTTTGACTATGACATCAAAACAGATGTTCCAACTCCGCGATGCCTGCTTCAACCCGTAGATGGATTTAAGCAGCTTGCACACCTTTCAGTTGTTCCCACTATCAATGAAGCCCTCTGGTTGTGTCATGTACACGTACTCTTCTAAATCACCATTTAGAAAGGCGGTCTTAACATCCATTTGCCAGATTTCGTAGTCATGGTATGCAGCGATGGCAAGTAGGATCCGGATGGACTTAAGCATAGCCACCGGAGAAAAGGTTTCATCATAATCCACACCTGGTCATGAACGAAAACCTTTTGCAACAAGTCTAGCTTTGAAAGTCTCAACTTTTCCATCTACACTAAGTTTCTTCTTAAAGATCCATTTGCTCCCAATGGGTTTTACCCCTGCGGGAGCAACATCTAAAGTCCATACTTTGTTGGTGTACATGGATTCTATCTCAGATCGCATTACATCCAGCCATTTCACAGAGTCCCCACTCGTGATGGCCTGCTCAAAGCTAGTTGGGTCATCATCTTCCATGATGCAATTCTCGCTCCCACCATCAATGAGAAACCCGTAGTATCTCTCAGGTTGATGAGGAACCCTACTAGATCGGCGAAGAGGCTGAGGTTCATTTGGAACTATCGAATCCCCCGGTTCTACCAAATCTTCTTCTGTAGTTTGTGCGGTTGGAATTTCTTCTAGCTCTACCTCTTTGCCACTGATCTCTTTTACAAGAAATTCCTTTTCTAAAAAGGTGGCATGTTGAGAAACAAACACCTTTTGTTCCTCACTGAGGTAGAAATGATATCCATACGAATTGTTTGGATATCCCACAAACTTGCAAAGAACCGATCTTGCCTCGAGCTTGTCTGGATTTTGCTTTTTAATATAAGCTGGACAACCCCATATCTTAACTCATTTAAGAGATGGTCTCTTCCCATCCCATATCTCATATGGAGTGGTAGGAACCGATTTGGTTGGAACTTTATTCAATAGGTATGCGACCGTCTCCAGCGTATAACCCCAAAAAGAAATAGGTAACTCAGCGGTGCTCATCATAGAGCGCACCATATCCAATAGGGTGCGATTCCACCGCTCCGATACACCGTTGTGCTGTGGTATATACGGAGGAGTAAGCTGAGAGAGAATCCTATTCTCTTTTAGATAGTCACGGAATTCCATGCTCAAGTATTCTCCTTTCCGATCAGATTGAAGGATTTTAATACTTTTACCCGTTTGGTTCTCGACTTCATGCTTATCTTCTTTGAATTTCTCAAAAGATTCAGACTTGTGTTTCAATAGGAACACATGTCCATATCTCGAGAGATCGTCAGTGAATGTAATGAAATATGAGGAACCATTCCTGGCATGTGTAGACATGGAACCACATACATCACTATGTATTAGTCCCAAGAGTTCCGTAACTCTTTCTCCGTGTCCAGTAAACGGAGTTTTGGTCATTTTGCCTTTGAGACATGACTGGCAAGTTTCATAGGATGATAATTCGAATGGATTCAAATATCCATCCTTATGCGTAACATTTCAGAAAATATAAAATATTATTTTTGGAATTTAATATTAAAATAATATATTTCCCGAAAACTGCCTGATTTGCGAAATTTGGGTTTTCGAAAAAGGGTATAAATATATACCAATAATTGTGTAATAATTGGAAATTAAAATGATTTATTCAATTAAAAATATATTTAAAGAATTAGGCATTTTTAAAATTTATTATATGAAGTTTGGGTAAAAACCCGATTAGTGCACTGCTAATCGCGATTAAGCCAAATCCATGTTTCTACAGTGTTTCATGGCTAGTGCACCATGTCATGTTGCATTTTGGTTACATGTTGTTTTCTTATATTGTTTTGGGGTTTTATATGGTTGGTTTTAAAAGAATAAGAAAAGGGTTAAAAAGAGAGAGTGATTGGAGAAAGAAAATGAGGGTGAGAATAAGAGAGAGTGAGAGTAGGAGAGAGAGAGGGCAGCCATTCTTTTCCCCTTCTCATATTTTTCATTCATCTTCTTCCTCCTCACCTCCCTCCACCCTCAACCCTAGATCCATGTCAAAATACTCCTCAAAAACCTAAACCCTCTTCACAAAAGTTAACCCCCTCCTTCTCCTCTACACATTGGACCAAGAAAAGTGGGATTTTGACGACATTGGCAAACTAGAGTTTTTCTTGAGTTGCATCCATGAGGTATATCTTCTTCCATTTAGTGTAGTTTTGATTTCCTAGCATTTTGTTTAAGTTTAGAAGTCGTTTAGTGATGGATTTGTGAACTTAGAAATTCCTAGAGAGGGGTTTGAGTGTTTTGTGGATTAGGTGATGCCTAGTAGCTGTTATAAGGCCCTGGAGACAAATTCTTGACCTAGACCAGTGACCAAACCCCAAAATACGAACTTTAGATTCGTCGATGTTGGGTATTTGTGGATTTAGTGATGTAATATAGGAATCTGGGATGACCTGAGACCACCATAAAATAAGTTCCCTTGGCAGATATATGTGCAGGTGATTATGAAGCAACCCCTGAAACCCGAGACCAAAATTCCAAAATCCGGCCGCAAATTTATTCATTTTGGCCATAATTTGCGGCCCAATTTTTGTGGAATTTGTTGATTTTTTGTTGGTGAGTCCCTTAGGTGATATATAGAGCAACCCCATATGCAAAATTAGCTAGTTTGACCCGAGTCAAAATCTGGGAGCACATTTGGGTGTTTTTGGCTATGTTTTCTGTATTTTGAAATGTTTGGTTTTGCTATTTGGATTTGTTTTGGGTTGTTGGATGTTTGTACATTGACAACAAGGGTTGTTTGATTATTTTTGCACGCGTAGGCCATAGGTTCTGACCTATGAGCGCACCATGTGCCGTATCGGTTTTCCGGATTCAATTTTAATAAACGATTGCGATTGTGTATTATTGTAGGTACCTTCGCATGGATTCCGAGGCGACGGAGTATGGCGTCATTGACTTTGACAAGCGAAAACCAAGGTGAGTAGATCTATATCTACGGGGGATGTCAGGTGGATGGCGTATAGCACCCCCGCACACTTTGATGGAAACTGATTTATATATAGATTATGGTTAATGAAACCTTAAGTAGAAAACTAGATAGAGTTAAAAGGTAGTTAGAGAACCATAATTGAAACTAAAGGATAGTTAGAAGCGTTATGATACGACTAGTATGTGATGACGGGACTTGAGGATGAGATTTGATGATATTGCCGTTTAGGGTACTATAGGACTAGATAGTTGACATGGATGTGTCGTCCGAACCATACCTATTTCTAAACTAAAGAGTCGTATGCATCTTTTAAACAGATACCTTGAGGGACGTTACAGATTTTCAAATGATATCTTTTCTTTAAAAACACCGTAGCTCCTACTTTCAAAACTACGATTCGCACCTTTCAAAACCTGATTGTATGGTTCGGGTGTGTATGTTGGATTAGATACTTATGCTTATAGTAAAGGTAGAATGTATTTGTAAAATTGACTTGATGAGGGATATAAATGGGATGAAAAGGATATATGACGCGATATGATGATTTAGTGATATGTTGGTATACGGATGCGAGTCGATTGAGATGATTTATACTCTGCCGGTCCCCTGATATGAGATTATTGCAGATGCGACCTGGGACATAGGTATATAGAGATATTTTTATGTGTCATGAATCGTGAGTGTTAGCCGCAGGTGACGTTAGGTCCGTACCCTCCTCGTCTTATAGGATGAAAGGATCCCTGATAGCTTAATGCTGCCGTACGATGATTTTCCGTACGTGATGAGTTTAACTTAAGCTTTGATCCATACCCTTGACTAGAGGATGCCGTATGATGGCGTATACCGTACGGGATGTTGTGAGGCTGGATGCCGATTGATTGATTCATCGACTCGATCATGTTAGATACGTATACCCGTCAGCATTTGCACATGATTTACCTTATGCTGCATTCATATTATTCTCATTGCATTGCTTATACCTGTGATAGTACACCTGCACCATTATCGATGATGCATTTTTTATACATACACAGATTTGCCGGCTCACACACCTCATCATCGATAATTGCCATGTCACTACACAGTAGGGTTGCTGCATCATGATATACATATTGTACACCATACTTGCGTACATACATATTGTACACCTATACTTATGGACACACATATTTGTACGTCCACACTTGCGTATATACACATGTGCACCTTTTTACGGTATTGCATTCGATTTTGGAAATTTGGAAACCGCATGTACTATTTTAAAAACTGGATCCATTTATATCACGACCCGAAAGGAACGGAACATGACCGGCACTTAAATTACGAAACGTCTCGAGGCGTACGTAATCTAAGTAAGCCAAAACCCAGAAATCAAAACCAAAGAAGCAGTAGAGTGAAGGAAAAACCAACTTAAAACAAATAGTTTTAATAGCATAAGCCGAATTATGCGGTTTCAAAAACATCAAATATTTCCTGAAAATTTCGGCAGAGTCTCCTTTGTAAAAACTGGCTCCCAAACGGGATACAACATGAATAGTATACGAAATCAATAAAAGGCATCCCCAAGCGGGAGCTAGCTCTTCGTCAATCGACGGTCACAACCACACAAGCAATATAATATACAACGCCAAGGGCGAGGATCAAAACTCAAAAGGAAACTCAAAACCACCAGAAATCCACAGAAATATAACGCGCGACTCTAAGGTCGAAAGAATAACATCACTGGTCTCTATCTCAGAAATAATACATGTTTGGTTGATGGAATTTACTAGATACAACTGAATAATATTATACAAGGTAATATGATGGGTACGATACCAATAAACCCACCTACTAGCAAGTCACCCGAACGAAACTGTGCCCGAAAAGCCGTAATGAAACCTGTACGGCAACCCTGCAAGAAACTGGGGCACAACGGGGGTGAGTTGCCAACTCGTGAATAGAAAAACATCTACGAATAGAAATCGCATGTATGACACAATCCTAGGTCATACGATCATAATATATAATCCTCAAATATATAACCAGCAACCTATAACCATGGCGAGGGCAAATATCTAACCCAAGTGTAATCCCATGTGCCCGTGTCGGTGCCTCAGGTAGCAATGTATCATATGGATGATGTATGAATGCATGAAACAGAATGCATGTACTGAAGAAAACTGCTTTCATAAATCAGTGAGATTTCTGTATTCTAAAAATGAGGTACCATAAATGAAATTAGCATAAAACAGTGCCCAGCATCGACACAAAACAAGTGTCCAAAGGTCTCGATATCTCTGTGTCACAATCTCTGTACCTCAATATCTCAAAATCTCAATGTCTCAATCACAATATCTAGGGCGCCGTCAGTCCAGACCGGACCCTACCATCCATCTCAAGACCACGACGGTATCCTCCGGATATCCGACGCGTCGGGTAAAATCACCGGTCGGTAGTGCTCCCCGCCAGGCTCAACGTCAACAACACGACCTTCTCGCCCCGGGGTACCGCACCGGGCCCACCATATACCCGAAACGGTTCATCCAACTCCTCGAATTGGGTCTCGAAATCCATCAGCAAACTCATGGTGGATGACTCATACATCATGGGAAAACTGCGCTTTTCAATTAAAAAGAGAGAGAAGAAGTTTGTATAAGTTTTGCAGTTTTCCCCTAAATCCAGAAAATCTCATGGAAATCCGAATCCAAAACTTCAATAGCACGTAAAATAGTGAATATATGCATGAGAATCCATGAATGCGGCATAACAATGAATAACAGTATGAATGAAGTAGCAGGTAATAACTACAATGTCTAAACTAACATATAAGGCAAGTATACTAATATCATGTCTAAACTATTAGCTAACAGGCTATGTCAATGTAATAGTATTTTCTAAGTGTACGTGACATGGAAATTACCGATGAAGATGTGTGTGAGCCGGAAAGTAAGTGTACGTGGTACATACGCATCATCGGTAATGGTGATAGTGTCCTAACAACATGATATCAATAATGAAATATGAAATACAATAAGTATGCGATGCGGAGCAACAACAATAATATGTGGGAGCTGAATACTAGACACAACGATAACTAAACTGCATTAACCTAATATAAGTCCTACAATAGTGCCTTTTTAAATAACACGAATCGCGGTGTTTTGAAAATAAGGGCTACGGCGTTTTTATGAAAAGTTACATCTTTTGAAATATCCGTAGAATCCCTTGACCTGTCTTTTAAAATACCCACGATTCGTTAGTTTTGAAATAAGTAGGAGTCTAATCTAGTCTAACAACTACACTAAACTATACGGCTGAACTAACAAGCTGAACTACAGGTAAGGAAACCGCCTAACATCTGAGTCGATACGTATACATACATGTATATATATTAGTCGGTGATCCTGCCTCAATAATATCATATCCGATACCATATCTATAATAAGACATCCTAAGTCAAGAGTGCGGATCAATCATCAATATATAGCTCGTACGTAAATCCGTCGTACGGTATCCCCAAATCTGGGTACGGGTCAATATCATACTCATCACACTGTTCATCTGATATCCTCATTATCAAGATCATCATCTGGGGTACTGACCTACGTCTAGTACACTACTAATATCACTATTCACATGGCATTGTCATTCAAAGATCCGCTATAATATCAGGACGTATCTCAAGTACGAATCTTGCCATATCACCGATCTTACGGTCTTAACTCAAATCTCATCGACTTATCTCAATCCCAAGTATCATCCGCAAATCTAGTATGTGAATACCTAGTCCGATACCTAGGTGAACATATAAACACATCTCCCCATATACGCACAGGTAATAACATAGATGTATGTATGTGTATGCGTGCGTGCGTGTGTGGGTGTAAGGACTACTCTAGGGTTTCGCAACTAACACTAAACTAATCCATGAACACCTAGAATCTACCTTTATCATCAAGTCTCATATCAACATAAAATATATAATCAAAATATATGTGTTTATACGTATTCGTATACATCACCACGAACTGCGGGGGTGCTATACGCCATCCACCCGACTTCTCCCCATAGATATAAATCTACTCACCTGGTCCTCGCTCGCTGGTGCCGACGTCGCCACGCGCTTGCTTGTCGTCTCGAAGTCCACATGGGATACCTACATATCATAACGGACCATATCGCATTAAAATCCGACTCATAACCAAAATGACACATGAATCCCACATAGGTCAAAACCTATTGTTTGCTTTCACAAATCAACCCAAAACCCTCGACATCGGCATACAAACGCCGAGTGATCGCAAAAAAACTCAAACGCACCAATCGTGGTTTCAAAACTCACTAATCATATAAGAAATAGGTTTTAATTCATCAAAACCATAAAAGTAAACAAATCGTTTTATTTCCCAAAAATCTAGTTAGCGGTCGTTAACCGTATTAATACAAATCTTGATGTTTAAATAAAACTAATGACCATAATATTTACTAAATAACTTAAATAAGCCATACAAACCATTTCCACAATTTAATTTCACCAAACTATATACGTTCAAAAAAACTAGTTTGCAATCTTACCCAAATTTCAACCATTTTAGCAAAAATGCATATACAACAATCTAGCTTGAATTTGCATGATCTAAAACATTAAACTACATCTTAAAATGCTAACAATGTCATGAATACCCTAATAAGATTTTTATCCCAATTGATTAATTAAATTCCCAAAACCTAGTTAACAAAATTAACACAATTAGCAAAATTTAAACTAAAAATTAGCAACTAGTAACTAGCTTTCCCTTGCATGACTTAAGATCTCAAATTACAACATACAAATCATGATCCAAATACCCAAAACTCTAGTTTGATCACAACCCCTTCTCTTGAATTTTTCAATCATGCAATTTGAACCCATATAAAACCTAATTAACACTTAATTAAGCTAATATAAGCATTAACCAACAATTTTAACTACATGGTTAAAATTATACCTCCACAAATTTGTAGATCTCACTAGAAATCTAGCCATCCAAAAAGCTTTCTTTTCACCACAATCCATACTTGATAGCCTAAACTAAAATGGGTAGGAGTTGGATTTGGATGTTGGGATTTTTTTGATGGGTTTTGAGGCAATTTTGATGAAATTTTTTCAAGAGAAATGAGGGGAGAAAAGGGAGGAGCTGTTGTTGAGAAGGGGGGAAGAGGTTTCGGCTGGAATGGGGAGTGATTGGAGAGAGAATGAGGTGGGGAAAGTGTTTCCAAGTCAAAGAAGTCAAAGGTCAACACAACCATATCTCTTTTCTTATACATTTCTTTTTGTTTTGTTTTCTTTTCTTCAGCAAAAAAAGTGGGAAAAATTGAGGGGGGCTGCTGAATTCAGCCAAGGGGAAGGAAAAATGGTGGGGTGTGGGTGTGGGTATGGGTGTGGGGTGATGGAAAATGATAAATACTATACCCCAAACATCCATTTACACTAAATTCACTATTTAAGCCTTTTTCTTCGATATTTTCTAACGCCGTTTTGGCAAACCATTTCATTTCAAAAACCATATGATAAAATTTTGTTTAATGTGTTATGATGCTCAAAATTTGTTTCAACTCATTCCAATTTGTAATTTTCCCTAATTAAATGTATTAGTGACGGCTTAAAATAATATTAAAATAATTTTTTTTCCGAAAATTTGAAATTTCACCAGTGGATCAATAAACACCAAATACTAGCAATTACATAGATAGAATATATATATTTAATTTTATAATAAAGATATTTGTATTTTGACTTTTTACAGAAAACCCTCTTATTTTACCGATTTTCCGAAATTTCACCGAAACGATTTTCAAAACGTTACAATTTGAAAGAGCGGTTTTTCCTTAATATGTCATATCACTGTTCCATGTTGCATGATATACGGATATGCTTACATTTCTGTTATATTTCGCATACATCATGCTTTACGCTTTTACGCATTGAGATATGTTGTTTTCATGAGATTTCTGGATTTGTGAACCGTGGCTATTTTAAATGAAAGCATGTACTGTTTTAAAAACCCGGTTTCTCTTGATATGATATTTCAGTGCGTCCACCATGCGTTTTCTCGGTTCTGAGACGTGTGATATGTGAAACCCGATTCGAGGAGTGGACGAGGCCGATTGCGAGTACATGGTGGACCCGGTATGGTACCCCGGGGCGAGAACGGATCTGCTGTGCATTAGACGGTGAGCCTGGCAGAGGGACCACTACCTACCGGTGATAGTATTTAGGCTTGGAGGATATCCGGAGGATACCGATCCGAACTGACGGAGCCCGAGATATGAGGATTTACGTGTCGATTCTGGACACGGGTTTCATGATGTTTTTGGGTGTCAATTTTGGACACCCAGGTTCCATGATTTTGATGTGTCGCGAGGGACACCGTTGATTTATATCGCCATACTTTCATGCACTCTTTTATGATATTTACGTGCATACAGGCATTGATTATATGGGTGGACGAGATCCACATGCATACATACATTGATTATATGGGTGGACGAGATTCACATGCTTACATACCTTGATTATATTGTTGGATTATATCCGCATACATATTGGTATTGATTACATTGTTGGCACATACGATGACCCAGTCACCTTAGATATCATAGTATTACCTTTATGATATAGTTGACCTAGGAGTCATATTTATTCGATTTCTACTTGTTGATGTTTTTCTACTCACGAGTTGGTAACTCACCCCCGTTGTGCCACAGTTCTTGCAGGTTGACCGCATGGATCCGTAGCGGCATCGCTGGCACATAGCTTCATTCAGGTGTTTTGTATTGGTAGGTGGGTAATTTGTATCGTACCCACTCTTGTATTTATATTTCATATTGTATCTAGTCAACTCCATCAATCAAAATTTGTAATTGTATAAGTAATGAGACTTAGTGAGATTGTGGTTACGAGACTTAGAGCGAGGGGTTTTCCGCTACTTGTGGTTTTTATGTTTTGCTTTTCTTTATCTTTGTGGTGATCTTCGCCGTCGGGCGTCATATACTTATATATATTGTCTTGCGTGGTTGTAATCCGCCGGTTGGCGAAGAGCTAACTCCCTCTTGGGGATGCCATTATTCTTGTTATGTATTTATGGTTTTGGATCAAAATATACAAAGGAGGTGCTGCCCAAATTTTTAAAAGACGAAACACGTTTTCAAACTAGTAAATTTCACTTGCATTTTTATGTTCCTTTTCTATGCATTAAGAAAACTTGATTTCATTATATCTTTATTTCAAAACTTCACCTCCTTTATTTTCTTAAAAATGTTTAGATTTATAGGTTTCAGCTTACTTGAATTCTGTTACGCCTTTAGATGTTGCATGATTCAAGTGCTGGTCATGAGCTAATATCTCGGGTCATGACAAAGTTGGTATCAAAGCGTTAGGTTTAACCTTGGTTCGAGTCTATGTTTGACTATGCGGAGTCTAGGGCGGGTATGTATTTCGGAACATAGGCTTGACCTTACGGAACTTAGACTTGAACGTGGGGGTATTAGACCCGAACTTTTGTTTCATAGGTTGATCCTGATTGATGGAGTAGGTAGCTTGAGTAGAGTGACGTACCGTACGTATGTTCCACAGAAAATTTACGATACGATACTCCACTTAAGAAACCTTAGGATGTACATATTTTGAGATCTATGATTTTCTTCGTACCCATGATTATACATCCATTTGAGATCCTTGATTCTATTCGTTTCCATGATCATACTCTCATTGATGATGTTCCTTCTTATGATCATGTATCCATTCTGGATCTGTCGTTTCCTTTCATACCCTTGATCTGTTTTCATCGATACTCGATTGAGGTTCCTGTCACTATAGTTTGAGCGTATATTGAGCTGCTGCTAGTGTTGCGGTCAGGGTGAGCTCGTCTGGTACGAGGGCTGACCATTGTGTTTTCTGGTGACATGGGAACGTCTCGATGTAATGTTTATGTTATGACTTCTCGGATGAGGCGAGTGTTTGGTTTTTGCACCGGATGATCGGGCCTTTGATAGAGCTGCCATTTGCGAGAGGACTGTTGATGTACCGCATACCTCAGAGATTTTGATGTCGCTTACCGTGCAGACAGATGACCCAGCTGTTGTTGAGATTGATGGATGTCGCTTCCAGAGCTTACAAGCTGAGATCGCCAGAGCTTCCAGGAAGAATGCGACAGATGATAGCTAGTCTATCCTGAGTTGAGAGACGAAGGTGATTCGTCAGATTGATGCGCCGACGCAGGCCCAGTTGAGTTAAAGATTTTCAGTGTGGAGAGTCTTACTCAGGTCTAGAGATGATCGATCCAGAGATGACCGTGATGCTGTAGGGTTCCCAGGCACACTAACAAGGTTCAACAAGGCATCAACCATGCCTAATTCAAAAATAGATGTGCCGAACAACCCTATGCAAGATCGTTTACTAGAGATAAGGCGAAACTAAAAGAAAGCAAACTACTTTACTACTAAGTGAAAGGGATTACAACCTTTGTAGATCCGGTCCTTCACTTCTAAAGCTCCGTGTTGACGTCCCTTCGCTGCGATCATCGGATCCCGGATCCTAACGATGGTTTCTTCGGAGAAGTGAGCGGGCTAGGTCGTTGACTTCAAGGCCGAAGATGATCTACGTCGAGGAGACTCAAACTCAAGCTATTCCTTCACTTGGTCAAGAACTTTGTGAAGAGAACACCCTAAATTAAATGGCAAGTAGTAGAGGATGATGAAATAGGAAGTGGGTTTACTTTAGATTTGGATTTCTCACTCTAAATCTTCACTTGAAAATTTTCTAGAAAGCTTTTCTTCACTTGAAGAAGATGAAGAAGAAAAGATATGAATAATGAATTAATTAAAATGAATAATCAAGTGAAGTATATCATAATGCAACCATGGGTGAGTTAACCTTTGTAGAGACTAAACCCTAGTTTGAGTTAATGGTTAGGTTAATCAAAATCTCATGCAAAACAAAATGGTTGGACTTTGTCAAAGATGCTTGAAAGCTTCATGAAGCTTCAAGCAAAGATAAAGAAAGCAACCATTTTGTTTTACCTAAATAATTAAAACCTAAACCATTAACTTAAATATGGTGTAAGTCATACACACACCCAAGTTTGCATGTATCATCAATCATGATACAAACTAGTGTACAAACATATGTCATATATATAACTTGCGCACATCAAGTGAGAAAATCAAACTTAAGTGAACCAATACTACTCAATGTAAAGTAATATATCAAATATATAATTATACATTAAATCATTAAATCAATACTTGATTCAATGATCCGGTCATATCGCATATAACCGACTAATATCTAGTGTATCAATATATCGAATCAACACTTGATTCGGTAAACCGGCTATATCACATATAACCGAGCGATGATACAAATCGCGAGAACAGAACACAGTATCACATACTGGTATTATTCTCGGTCCCGCACATATCTCATATGCCCTCCTATTTCGTTTCTCTTGAGCCAGGAAACCTCTGTGTAGGACTCTAAAGACTCGTCAATACGCCGGCAGTAGGCGGTGATCATATCAATCACCCACAAGTCGCAAGCGGTCTGCTAAACGTAACGGCCACCCGGGTATTGAGCGATCAGAAGATCAACGAGCAAGCCCGCTCACACTCCTGCGAATCCAATCAGTAACACTTACCGCACAGTCCGGTATGTTCGTCTGATATGTCGCATATCTCGCCTAGGGGTGGTAAACGTCAGACCCCGGTAGCTTGATAAGTCATGCCGATGTAAGGCCCACAACAAGCGTGAAACTACTGATAACACTTACCAGTTAATCACTGCAACCCTGGCCAGGGATTTCCAGTTATGGCCAGTCGAGCATAGCGCAACATCAACCCCCAATACCGGGAGAGACGAATCCCCTCCTATCGCTCATTGCCTCCATGTGAATCGGGATGTACCCAAAAACCACCTGTTTGCACGACTCAGTAGAGCCGTGGTAGGGTGGAAATCAAAGCACAGTGGGAGACACACAAGACTCTATGACGATCTCGGGTCAACAGACTAAGCTGTACCAGTGTCACCAGAGAACTGCCATCTGACATAAGGTATAATACCATCTGGGAGTTCTCGGCGAGTCCGTTCAGTGTACCCAGTCTCCACTAAGCACCCGCATATCGTCTCTGATGTCAAACACCAATGGATATGGGATCATCCATCGCCCATCACATGGGTCGAGAAGATATACGCTAGTCTACTCTGGAATATCGATGCCCCGTCTCGATATTCCCACGACTAGGAACATTGAAGGATGTACTCATTGACTACCCAGGCCCCACCAGTATGATCTTCATCATAGTCCTGCAAGTTGAGTACACATCCTAAGGGCTTTATCAATACGTAACAGAGAGACAGTAAGTATACATGTTAAGATAAAGAGCGACCAGATAGCGTATTATCATGTCGAGCAAGAAATTCCTACCTGTATATGTCCCAGCATCCACTACTATATACATCTCATGTACAGTAATGGCCTCTAGGGCATACATATAACTAACAGATGCACCGTCTTTCCTGGAAGATTGAGGCATTCTTTAGCGTGCGGACGAAGGGTATTCACATGTTGGCTAGGCGAAGCTAAAAAGTTCGAACGAATGTCAAGAACCCATTTTTCCTAGTTTAAGTATTCGAAAGAACATGCAGGTCTGTGGACCCTCTAGAAGAATGAAACCCTAACTCAACATGATGACCATGGAACCACTTTTGAACCTTTGGGTTTGCAGTAGTTTAGCAGTGCCATCAGTGAGGTTTGGGTTTGCCCTTCTACTGCTGGTCCAGAGGTACTGTGGTATGTACCGGATATTTTTAGATTGTGCTCAGGTGTTGAGCCTTCGGGAAATTTTGGGACCTTGATGACTCGATCAAAAGGTTTGACGTCGTCCGGATATCATGTGATAAGAGACCAGTAAGCTGACCAGCTTCGGATAGAGGACCTCACCCAGATGCATTGTGAGTTGATCGAGAACGGACGAGTATTGAGTATTCCTCAGATGGTTGGGATGAGTTCCCAAGGACGTGTTCGGCCAGATATCTTCTACAGAATGGTAAAAATACCGAGTTCGTGACTTCGAGTCCGTGTGAGAGACTCCGAATTAACCGTAGCCGAGAACAGTTGCAGTGCGCAGATAGCATGGCGTGACGTCATATTGGACGATGATACAGACGAGTAGAACCAGAGGTTCGTGCGAGACGCTGATGAGCTGTTGTTACTCCCTGTCGAGATTAGAGATCTGATATGCATACAGAGGCATTGGGATATGGCCAGTTCCTGAGGAAATGTTCTGCTGAGAACGCAGATTCCAGAAAGAGAGAAAAGATTATATAAGAGTACCAGCCTCCGTACAGTTTGGCATAGGCGATTGTTAGTGTATATGCCCTAGGGGCCATTATTGTATCATACTAGCTTGTATATTACTTAATGGAAGCTTGGGATATTCACAGTTATATAACAGTCTTGCTAAACTTGGTAGTATGCTACTTGGTTTTATCTATCTTAATATGTGAGTATACGTATTGATAGAGCTCTTAGGATCTTGCTTGACTACCAGCGTTGTGATGGCAGTCACATTAGTGGGGGCTCGGTAGTCTACAAGAACATCCTTTTCCAGGTCCCTAGTCGTAGGATTATCAAGACATGGCATCGATACTCCGGAGTAGACTAGTGTGTACGCTTCTTATCCCAGTTGGGGAGATGGTCTGTCCCACAGCCATCTGTACGTCGTACTGGAGATAGTATACAGATGCTCGTTTGGTTACGGGTACACCGGATAGGACTCGCAGGGAACTGTTGGTTGGTATTATACCCTTCGTCAATTAACAGTTCCCAGGTGACATGAGTACAGCATAGTCCGCAGACTTGACACTGCTACTTTGCCTCGAGTGTGTCCCACTGTTCTTAGATTGCTACCCTACCACGGCTCAAAGGAGTCGTGCAAACAGGTAGCAGTTGGGTGCAGTCCCGAGCACTTGGAGGCAGTGGCGGTTAGACAGGATTCGTCTCTCCCGGTATTGGGAGTTGATATCGCGCTGTGTCAGAGAGCCATTACACAAAGTCCCTGGCCAGGGAAACCGAGATTTACCGGTAGGTTCCAGTAGTTTCTCAAGGTGTGATGGTCTACGCTCCGACACGACTTATACCGCTATTAGGGGACTGACGCTTGCCGCCCCCTAGGCCTGATATGCGATAGTCTTAGACGAACAGACCGGACTGTACGGAGATTGTCACTTCAGGCTCAGTAGGAGTTCGGATGGGTTTCCTCATCGGCCTTCTTATCGACATCTACGTAGGGACCGTTACGTACAGCTAGTGTCGCTTGCGGTCTGTGGTTAAACCCACTACCAGCGTAGTAGTCGAGTCTTTAGAGTCCCACACAGAGAGTTTCCCTGCTCCAGGCGAAACGATATAGAGGTCGTATGGTTTTACGACAAGGGTTCGGACGCATACGTGTGTTTATGCACATACGACATTCGGACAGTTTTTACTAGCCGGCTTTGGTTTAAGCAGATTCTAGTATCGGGTTATTGGATTTATACAGTCTATAGTTTTTCCATGTTTTAACGGATAGGAGGGGCGTTCTCGTAATTTCACGAGAAGCTTCTAGAAGGATGGTCACTTGGGGGTTTAGGAGGCATTTGCTTTTATTGTTTTAATGGCTTATTTGTGTGATTCATCCATGGAGTTAATGCTTCATTAATTGATCTAATGACTCATGAGATGAATCACTCATATGAATAAATGAAGCATGATTGTTAAATCATTTAATTTATTTATTTGATAAAAGATAATGCTTCATATATATTCAAATGAGTTCATTATTTCTTCTCATTCTCATGCTCAACTTCTCTCTCCTCAAGCTCTCTCTCTTCAAACCCTAATCCTCCCCTCTCATGTGTTGAGATCAAGGATTAGATAGACTAATTAATCCATAACCTCACTCTATATCACCTAGGTACCTTTGATTAGCAACTAAAGAAACCTAGTTACCTCAAGTTTGGAGGTGAAGCTTGGAATAGAAGCTCTCGGGTGGATCGTCTATTACATAGAGGAGGCCGAGGAGGAAGTGGATAACGAACAGAAGAAGGACTAGGTTCACTAGGTATAATCTCTTTTCATAGTAGTTAAGAACTCCTATGTAGTTGTTAGTTATAGTTTAGCAAAGATTCTTCGGTTAGTCGATGTTAACTTATAGAACAAGATTGTTTTTCATATTTCCACCTCCCCGCAACTCGTAGGGTGTTGCACATCGACTTACAGTGGTATCAGAGCTTCGCTAAACAATAATTAACTCATTAGAAAAGTTGTAAAAATTTCGAACGCAAAACGAACCAGAAAAAACATCAAAATCACTAAGTTTCTGTCGATTTTAAAACAGGCCCTAAAAATTTTTCAGGGACCGCTAAAAATATAAGCAGGGAAATACAAGAACTCTGGAAAAAAATTGGGTGCATGAATCGGCCAAACCACCGCGGAACCGTGGCCGATCCCACCGATCCGCCGCGGATCCGCGGCCGAGTTGAAGCCGATTCGCCCTAAATTTTCCCAGAACTCTTCTGTGATGTTTTTTGTCTTTTCTGGATTGTTTATTTTCTGCTCAAGTCTCAGGTGCACAGAGATGTTTTGGAGTAGAATCTGATGTGTTTGTTCGATCGAAATTATACGATGTTTGGCTAATAAGATTATATCTGTGATTGTATAATGTGTTCGTAAACCTCCCTTAACTGCTAGTATGTCGGTTGGCAGGGGGTTGCACATTTCTGTGATGATTTTAACTATTTGTGGTTGTGAATTGTATTGGATTGTTGTGATGATTAGCCGGGGTTTGAGATGGGTTGTTATATTCATTCATTCGATGTAATTGTAATATGTTGTAATATTATTTTGCGGGGCACATCCAGATTGCGGTTGTAGCCACCGTTGTATTATTTCATTTTACTGTTTTCGCTCCTAGGTTAGACACAAGGTGGGGTGTACAAACTACCGGGTACTTTGAAGTGTTTAGTGGCCTACTCACGTTGATGAGGGAGACCGCTTCACTTCGGGTACTTGGCGGGTAGTTTGCCGTACCCATAGGGTTCTAGGGTGTGGTAATGGCTATTCATCACAACTGTGTAATCCGTCTTTCGTTGCAGGCTCAAAAGAAACGCGGATTGCTTGCATATCCTATAATATTCATCTGTGATCTGGAATGCCTATTATTGCGTCTGACGAATGTACAATATCTATATATGATAGCTATTTAGACGTCACTTATGTTTTACACCCGCGTTAGCCCAGCCCCCGCTCTGTCGTTAGTTAAGTAACCTAGCAGGTGATGACGGGACCCAGTGGCGAATGCGGATAGCATAAGAGGACGTTGTATTTTTGTTGTTTTTTGCAATGATAGGTTAATGATGGGATGCATTATTATTAATGCAAAGAAAATAAACCAAAGTTGAATCGTTGGAACAGTTTAAAAGAAACCACTCGGTTATTTTTAAAACAGAAGATATTTTTAATTGCGGAGCTTTAACCACTCCTTTTAAAAGCTATCAGGTTCTTTCGGTCATATCAAATTCACTACGTTCACGGTTTCGCCAAAACCATTCTTAGCCCTCCGTCATTTCATTTGGGTATTCAGTAGTATTCAAGCTATGTATTTTGACCAACGCCAAGGCATAGTGTTTGGTAGCTGCTGGGTATTCATTTGTTGCATAGATAGATGAGTTAGTTTGGGACAGTCGTATTATCATTTTGGCCAACGTTAAAGATATATACGGATGGGTTCAAATTAACAAGATAATGATGGGTAGAACTTGACATGTGACTTATGACATTTTGACCAACGCCAAGGTCATAAGAGCATGGGGCAAAAATTTATATCGGAATTTCTAAAGAAACTGAAATTTGCAAAGAGATGCATACCATTTGGAGTTTGATGAATGTTGGTAGGATTCCTTCAACATTATCATACGATGATATTTGGATCCCGATCCTACTGTGAGTATATGCTACTCATTAGGAGATTCGTCACTTAACAATCAATGCTATAAACCAAGTAGGTGCCGAGAAAGGTGTCAGCGGGGCTACGCCCTCAGAGAAAAGAGGTTATTTAATTAAGGAACTTTGCGAAAGCGTTGGAAAACCTCCCTCGAAGTATCGACACTGGCCTGGCTGAACGGTTAAGCAAGTATTGTACGGTGAGAATAGTCCTGGCTAGTTCTTCCTTTTTGGTTTGAGGAGGGATTCGAGAAACAGTGGGAGCCATCCAGTTTAGATAAACTAAAAACCATTCTAAACTTGCAAGAGTATCATGCTAAAGTGTTCTCTCTCTCTCTCCTAATTGCAGCGACCCTGAAAATGACTGGACTTAAGTTACTATTAGAAAAAAATATACTGACAGGGCCAAACTATAAAGATTGGTCACGGAATGTCAAAATGGCTTTGACCTATGACAGATTGGGGTATGTTCTCACCACTAAGGCACCTGCAGTCCCAGGTCCCAAATCCAGTAATGCGGATAAGGAAATCCACAAAACCTGGGAGTTAGATTGCGCGAAGGCCAAGTGCATCGTGCTTGCCTCGATGAATAATGAACATCAGAAGAGGCACGAGGATATGGATCTAGATGCCATATTTCTCCATACAAAGGAACTTTATGAAGAGCAATCTCGTATAGCAAGATACGAAACCTCAAAGAACTTATTTCGAGCGAGGTTGGCCGTCGGATCATCGGTAGGAGAACATGTCCTAAAGACGATAGGCTTTATTGAAGAGCTCATGACCTTGGGACGACTTTGGATAATGATCTCTATACAGACTTGATTCCCCAGTCCCTTCCTTCCACCTACGCCCAGTTTATTCTGAATTTCAACATTCAAAGAAAAGAAGTTGAACTTCCAGAACTCCTTAACATGTTGAGGAGTGCAGAGGGCACCTTACAGAAGGCAATGGAAACACCCGCTATGTTTGTTAGCGGTGCTTCTTCTTCCAGGTCCAAGGCTAGTGCCAAAGGAAAGAAGAAAAAGGCCGCCACCAAACCTAGAGGAGGTGTTAGTAAGGTGGGAGCGAAGGGAAAGAAAAAGATTGCGGTGCCAGTAGTGGCCCAGGATGAGTGCTTCATTGTCATAGGAACGGGCACTGGAAGAAAGATTGCAAGGCATGGAACGCCAAGAACCAGGAACCGAAGCAGGCTGTGGCTTCGACTTCATGTGTGTTTGTAATTGAGAATTGTCTGTTAATCAACTCTACTTCCTGAGTATTGGATACCGGATCAGGATCTCATATATGCAATTCATTGCAGGCACTGAGAAACCGTAGAGTGCTGAAGGATGGAGATATGACCCTAAAGGTTACTAACGGAGCTAGCGCGGGAGCTGTGTCCGTCGGGGATTATCACCTGGGATTGACGAGTGGACATATTTTGGTTTTACATAACTGTTTTTGTGTACCTAGCTTAACGTGTAATATCATATCAGTTTCCTTGTTATCAAATAAAGGTTATGATTTCACGTTTGTAAGTGATGTTGTTAACATCCACCTTAATCATAGTTTGATTGGGTCCGGTACACTGAATAACGGTATATATGTCTTAAACCAACTACAGGTTTTCAATGTCCAGAACACACTAAAAAGAAAGTCTCCAAATTTAAATAAGGCTTTCTTATGGCATTATAGACTAGGTCACATCAATGAGACAAGGTTAACTAAGTTACATAGAGAAGGATATTTGGACTCGTTCGAATATCAAACTTATGCCACTTGTGAATCATATCTCAAAGGAAAGATGACAAAGACTCCATTCACTGGACATGGAGTAAGAGCGAGCGAGCTCTTAGGACTCATACACAGCGATGTATATGGTCCAATGTCTACACATGCAAGAAATGGTTTTTCCTATTTCATTACTTTTACAGATGATTACTCTAAGTACGGATTCATTTATCTGATGAAACATAAATCCGAGGCTTTTGAGAAATTCCAAGAGTATAAGAATGAAGTAGAAAACCAAACCGGCAAAAGTATCAAGACACTAAGATCTGATCTAGGTGGTGAATACTTAAGTGCCGAGTTCCAAGGTTACCTAAAAGAGAAAGGAATTCTCTCTCAGCTTACTCCTCCATACACCCCACAGCATAACGGTGTATCGGAGAAACGGAATCGAACCCTATTGGATATGGTATGTTCCATGATGAGTAATGCTGAGTTACCACGATCTTTCTAGGGCTATGCGCTAGAATCAGCGGCATATCTTTTGAACATGGTTCCTACCAAGACTGTGCCTACCACGCCATATCAGATATGGAGTGGGAAGAAACCCTATCTTCAGTATCTGAAGATATGGGGATGTCCAGCTTTTGCTAAAAAGCGGTATGCGGACAAGCTCGAGGCATGATCAGTACAGTGTAAGTTTATGGGATATCCAAAGAACTCCAAGGGGTTTCTATTCTATTACGCAGAGGAACAAAAGGTTTTTGGTTCTCGTAATGCCCATTTTCTAGAATATCAGTTTTTAGAAACGGAAATAAGTGGGAGCTGTTAGTTATATGTATGACCTAGAGGCCATTACTGTACATTGGATGTATATTGTAGTGGATGCTGGGACATATATAGGTAGGACTTTCTTGCTCGGCATGATAGTGTGCTATCTGGTTGCTCTTTATCTTAACATGTATACTTTCTGTCTCTCTGATTACATGTTGATAAAGCCCTTAGGATGTTTACTCGACTTCCAGGACTATGATGCAGATCATACTAGTGGGGCCTGGGTAGTCAATGAGTACATTCTTCATTGTTCCTAGTCGTGGGAATATCGAGACGGGGCATCGATATTCCAGAGTAGACTAGCGCATATCTTCTCGACCCATGCGATGGGCGATGGATGATCCCATATCCATTGGTGTTTGACATCGAAGATGGTATGCGGGTGCTCAGTGGAGACTGGGTACACTGAATGGACTCGCCGAGAACTCCCAGATGATATTATACCTCACGTCAGATGGCAGTTCTCTGGTGACACTGGTACAGCTTAGTCTGTAGACCCGAGACCGTCATAAAGTCTTGTGTGTCTCCCACTGTGCTTTGATTTCCACCCTACCACGGCTCTACTGAGTTGTGCAAGCAGGTGGTTTTTGGGTACAGTCCCGATTCACATGGAGGCAATGAGCGATAGGAGGGGATTCGTCTCTCCCGGTATTGGGGGTTGATGTTGTGCTATGCTCGACTGGCCATAACAGGAAATCCCTGGCTAGGGTTGCAGTGATATACCGGTAAGAGTTATCAGTAGTTTCACGAATGTTATGGACCTCAAGTCGGCATGACTTATCGAGCTATTGGGGTCTGACGTTTACCACCCCTAGGCGAGATATGCGACATATCAGACGAACAGACCGGACTATACGATAAGTGTTACTGGTTGGATTCGCAGGAGTGTGAGCGGGCTTGCTCGTCGATCTTCTGATCGCTCAATACCCGGGTGGCCGTTACGTTTAGCAGACCGCTTGCGGCTTGTGGATGCTTGATATGATCATCATCTGCTGCCGGCGTATTGACGAGTCTTTAGAGTCCTACACAGAGGTTTCCTGGCTCAAGCGAAACGAAATAGGAGCGCATATGAGATATGTGCGGGACCGAGAATAATGCGTGTATGTGATACCGTATTTCATTCTCGCGATGAATGTGTCGAATGGTTGTATGCGATATAACCTAGTTATCGAATCAAGGATTGATTCGATAAGCCGATACATTGGATACTAGCCGGTTATATGCGATATAACCGGATCATTGAATCAAGTGTTGATTTAATGATTTAATGTATAATTATATATTTGATATATTACTTTGCATTAACTAGTATTGGTTCACTTTAAATGGATTAACTCACTTGGTTTGTGCACATTGTATATGTGATATATTTTGTGCACATGATTGTATCATGTTTGATGATACATGCAAGCTTAGGTTTGTGTAGAGAATTAAACAATGGTTAAGTTAGTGGTTAGGGTTTACTTTTATCTCATTCATTTATCTTTTGATTTATCTATTTATTTCTTTTTGGAAAAGATAAAGAGAATGGTGGACTTCTTTTGTTGTTTTGTGGAAACTTCATGAAATGTTGAAATCTTGACCATTCTTGTTCTTTTCCTAAACCTAACCACTAACCCTAACCAAGGTTTATTCTCTACACCTAACTATGGTAACTATCATGATAAGTATCATTTTATTTGATAATTAAAATAGACTTATCATATATTCTTTTCTTCTTCTTCTTCATCTTCAAGTTGAAGAAAGCTTGCACCTTTAATGGCAACTAGCCAAAACAAGTGAGAAATCCAAATCTAAAGTCTACCCATTTCCTATTTCTTCATTCTCTACTACTTGCCATGTAGTAGAGTGTGTTGTCTTCACAAGTTTCTTGACTTGGCGAAGGCGGAGCTCGAGTTTTGTGATGCCTCGACGTAGATCATCTTCGGCATCGAACCGACGATCAAGCCCGCCCATTTCTTCGACGAAGCCGATACTTGAGTTCGGAGTTCGATTTGGACAGCGGAGGGAGATCATCATGGAGCTTAGGAATTGGCGGACCGGATCTATAAAGGTTGTAGCCCCTTCCCTTTTAGATAAAGTTGTTTATTTGCATTGCTTTGCCTAAATATCTAGTTAACGATCCGTAGTCGGGTTTGTAGGCACCCGTAAAATTTGATTTGTGCATGTTTGATCACTTGTGAGACTTCACTAGAGTGCCTAGGAACCCTACAGTGGTATCAGAGCCTAGCTAGAGCCTTAGGCGAAGTCCCGACGGAGTTAGAAGTCCGATCGACCCAAAACCCGACTTTGAAATTGCTCTCTGGACTTTTCTGTAAATTGTGGAATTTTTGGAATTAAAAATATCCAGAAAAATCAGCAGGAAAATATAAGGGTAACTGTGCAATTCGTAACCCTAAATCCATTAAACTGCCGCGGTTCCGCGGCACGAGCGTGGCTTGTGCGGCGGTTCCGCGGCTGTTTTGTCGTATCTTGCAGAGCATTTGGCACAGTAACTCACATTTGGCAGTGCTGGTTTTCCTGGGGATTTTTAATAATTTATTCCAGAGTTGCATTTTCTGAGTTGTATTGGGGACTCGGTGTATTCGATCAGACTGTCTAATTTTGTCGGTGTGCTTTTCCGGGTATTTTTAGAATATGTTAAAAAGTTCGACCGGGTATAAATACCCACTTTTTCCCCTGCCGGGAAATTTCCAATTGTTGGATTTTTCCGTAGTTTAACGACGTTCTAAGTAGTGCAAGTAACGCGATGGACCCTCTAGAAGACAACAAATCTTAACTCGATTATGTGACCGTCTTGAACTGCCCTTTGAACCTTCGGGTTTGGGGCAGTACGGCGTGCTACATGTGAGGCGTTGGCTTGACCCTTCTACGGCTGGACCGTTGCTACTGAGGCACGAACTGAATGCTGTTAGACTTATTTCATGTGTTGAGCTGTTTCGGGAAAACTTGGGTGTTCGATTGTTCGATCGGAAAGTTTAACATTTTCTATTTATCCGGAATATGATACAATAATTGGAATTCGCAAATTGTTATGAGATAACGGAATGAATATTATAAACGTAGCAGTTTAGTCTCACTTGATCGGTTGCCATGGAATTTTGATTTGATCAAAAGTCCGTCGCAATCACGTAGCGTACGCGGATACTCGCCGGGTAAACTTTATAGACAGCCTCACTCCATAGCCCCGACTAAGTGACTGTAGGAGAACCCCGTCGCCGAAAGCATCCGTTCGGGTGCTCGCGGTAGCGGTGTTCCGCCTTGGTGCACTTCGTCGACGGTTTCGGGGGGGCGGCCGTCTACTAAAGTTTGCGACGAGCATTCGATCAGAATGTCGGGAATCCTGTTGAATTGCCCGACTTGATATTGAAAAGAGTTTTCGATAATGAGACTAAAATGCGGGGTTTATAATTGTTAGGCATGCGATGTCTAAAGAATTCATTTGGTCAGGCATGCGATGTCTGAGGTGGTTGCGGATTCCAACTGTTGTAGTTTTACACTTTCTTTTCTGTGACCGTAAGTGTAATATGTGATATCGCCGGTTTCGTTGCTATATGTCAACGACAATTGGGATGCGCATATTTACTTACGTTGATGACATGAGATGTTATGTGTTGCTGGATATGTTATATTGGATCGTCGTGTTTGAATAGCCGGGGGTTTTTTATGTGAGATGAGTGTTTTTCATTTTCATTCATGTAAAAAACTTGTATGTAATATTCTTTTATTGGGGCGCTTCCAGGTTGCGGAAGTTGTCACCGTTGTTGTATATTATTTACTTTTCTGCACTAGGATAGACCCAAGAAGGGGAGCACAAGTAACCGGGTTCTGGGGTCCAGTGGGAGACCAACTCGAGGAGTCGAGTCCGGGTCTCCTAACCCTAGAATTGGTAGGGTTGCTTGCCGCTCTCGTAGGGGTCTAGGGGTGTGGGATTGGCTATTCATCACGACCGTGGAATCCGTGTTTTATACTGGCTCGTATTGAAAACACGGACGTCCTAGTATATCCAATATTTCATATGTTTCTTCTGCTGTGTTTTACCTGTGATCATGCGATGTTCTGTGCTCTGTGACAGATATTATAGTATATATGATATATTATATAGACGTTGCTTATGTTTTACACCCGCGCTAGCCCTGCCTCGCTCTGGCGTTAGTTACCTAACCTAACGGTGCAGACGGGACATCGAGGCGAATGCGGATGGCATAAGCGTACGTTATATTTATCTGTGATGGTTAGGTTGACTTAATTGATGGGATATTCATTAATGAGATTAATGAAAGAAAATAAACCTAATTGATGTTGTGGAATCGAATTTCAAAGTAAAAATAGGTAGCTACAGTTCTTGCTTTGCATCGCGGTGTTCGTTATAGAACATCCTGCACCTTATTCGATGAGGAAAGGACCGAGATCCCTTCACCGGGAGTGACTCCTTTAGCAATAATTGGCAGATGCTACACACTCGGTTTGTCTTTGATCGCTTCTATAGTTTCTGCTTTGCACAGAGATATATATGATATATCCCGCACCTCATTCGACGAGGAAAGGGCCGACGATCCCTTCACCGGGAGTGACCCCTTTAGCAAAACTAGAAAAGCCTCGAAAACATTCCATTTAAAAACCATTTGATTCCGCAACGAGATCAAGTTCAAAGCGTTAAAGGTTTTTCACAAAAACCAGCCGCAACCCTCCGTCATTTTAGGAAGTAGAGTACTTAGTATTCGTGCTGTGTTTGTTGACCATAGTCAAGGCACAGTGTACGGTAGCTAAGTGATGTCTTCCTACACCGCATATGATGCGATTAGTTAGGACAGTCGCGTGACTTTGTTGACCTTAGTTAAGGGTCATGTGGGTGGGTCTAATTAATCACGAAATGACGGGTAGAACTTGACTAGTACTTATGATTTGTTGACCATAGTTAAGGTCATAGGTGCTAGGGGTAAAAACCTTTATCGGGAGTTTCAAGTGTTGAAACTTGCAATGAGATTGCATACCTTCTATGTGATAGTTGGATCCCGATACCCACTGCGAGTAATTGTTACTCCTGGGAGAGTTTTGCACTTTACAATTAGCCGATCAAGTAGGTGTCTAGAAAGGTGTCAACGGGGTTACGCCTCTGGGAAAATGAGGTTTACTATAATTAGGTCCGTGCGAAAGCACGGGGAACCTCCCTCAAAGTACCGACACTGGCCTGGCTGAAAGATTGGCGAACTTGTAGAGTGTAATTAATCCCGGCTAGTCTTTCCTTTTAGGGTTTGAAGGAAGATTTGATAAAAACAGTGGGAGCCATCCTGATTAGATAAAATAAATAACCAATCTGATCTTGCAAGAGCGCACGCAGAGTGTTTTCTTCTCTCTCTCTCCTGGTAGCGACCATATCACGCCTTAATCAAGATAATAATACGGATGTATTGACCAAACCCGCTTGTTATACTGAGCTGGGGAACGTTGGTCCCGCTCCAACTTATAATTGTTATAAGACAGAGCAGGAAATAGGGGAATACCAGAATTCCTATGCCGCCCAAACGAAGAAAGTGCATATGATGCATCTCCTTCGGGTGTGTTCATTACAAAGAACTGTTTCTCAGAATCCTCTGCATCCTGGGTATATGATACCGGATCAGGATCCCAGATATGTAATCTGTTACATAGGGCTACAAAAAGGTAGAAAAACTGAGAACGGGTGATAAGTTTCATTAGACAGAAAATGGGGCAAGTGTTGCAGCCAAGTCTGTTGGTCACTGTCACCCTGTATTACGAATACATTGATTCTGAACAAATGCTATTAGATACCGAACCTGATATACAAAATCATATCAGTCTCTTTATTAGTAAAGAAAGGATATAATTTTGTATTGATGGATAATGTTTTGAACATTTCCTATATCAAAAGTTGATCGGTTCAGGTACGTTATCTAAAAGCATTGACGTTCTAAATCAAACTACAGTTCCTCGTATACAGAACACACACAAGAGGAAGAGTTCAGAAATGAACGAATCATTCTTGAGGCATTGTAGACTAGGTCACATCAATGCGACCCGACTGGCTGAAGTTACATTTTAGATGCATATTTAAATCAGTTTGAATTTACATCTTGTGAAACTTGCCAGTCATGTCACAAAGATTAGATGACCATAGCTCTGTTAATTAGAAACAGAGAAAGAGTTGGTATACTCTTGGGACTGATACATGATGATGTATGTAAAGTCTCATGTCTACACATGCCAGGACTGGTTCTTCATACTTCATTATATTCTCTGATAATCTCTCAAGATTCAGTCATATGTTCCTGTTGAAACATAAGTCCGAACCATTTGAGATATTCACAGAATATAAGTTAGAAGTAGAGAACCAGAATACGGGTATAAGTATTATGTCCTGTGATGAGATCAGAGAGGAGAATACTTGAGCACGAAAATGCTGGACTATTCTAAAGGAGAATAAGATTCTCTCTCAGCATTACTCCTCCGTATACACCATAGCACGATGGTATTTCGGGGCGGAGCAATCACACCCTATATGATAAGGTGTGCTCTATGATGAGTACTACTGAGTTACCTATTTCCTTTTGGGAGTTATGCACTTATGAAGTTGCATACCTATTGAATAGGGTTCCAATCAAATCAGCTGCCTACCGCTTCATATGTGATATGGAAAGGGAAGAGCCCATATCTTAAGATAGTTAAGATTTGGGGTTGTCCGGCCTATGTCAAAAGCAAAATCCGGACAAGCTCGAGGCAAAGTCTGTAATGTAGAACTGGAAAGGTTCCAGCTATACAAACTACAGCAGATAATTTGGTAGAACCAAAGGATTCAGTAGATTCCACCGAACCTCAACCTCTCCGCCGATCTAGTAGGGTTCCTCATCCGCCTGAGAGATACCTCGGTTTCTCGATGACAGTGGGAGCAAGGATTGCATCATGAAATGATGACCCAACTAGTTTCGAGCAGGCCATCGAGAGCAGGGACTCTGTAAGAATGGCTGGATGCTTAGCGATCTGAGATGGAATCCATGTACACCAGCAAAGTGTGGACTTTAGCTGCTATATCTGAAGGGTTAAATCCCCATCAGGAGCAAGTATATCTTGAGAAGATTACTTGGTGTAGATGGAAAAGTTGAGACTTTCAAAGCTAGACTTGTTAAAGGTTTTCGTCATCGACCAGGCGTGGATAAGGATGAAACCTTTTTCCAGTAGCTATGCTTAAGTCTGTCCAGATCCTACTTACCACGGCTACATACCATGACTACGATATCTGGCGGTTGGGTGTCATGACTTCTTTTCTAAATACTGATTTAGAAGAGAACATCTATAAGAACACAGCCAGAGGTCTTCGTAAACAGTGGGAGCAGCGGAAACGTGTGCAAGTTGCTTTACATAATGAAGCAGGCATCGCGGAGTTGGAACATCTGTTTTGATGGATTAGTCAAAGAAGTTGACATCATCAAAATGGTAGATGAACCTTGTATAAACAAAAGGGTAGTAGAGAGTATGGTGACGATCCTCGTAGAGTACGTGGATGACATACTCTTGTTAGGGAAGGAGTTTCCTATGCTACACTCGATCAATCTCCGCTTATCACAAAGATTTTCCATATAGGATCAAAGTTATACCTCCTAAATCCTGAGTTTTCACCTATGAGATAGATGTAATTGGATGCTAGGATTCTCACTAGATGTAGTGAGATGGTATCAATCGATCCTGGGGAGAATCACTGGAAGAATTCCAGGGTGATAAAGACGACTGAATGTCAGTCACGGGCATTGTCTTTACCCTCAGTAAAGGGACGGTATGTTGGAAGAGTTCCAAGCTCGATACCGTGGCAAACTAGACGATAAAGGCTGGTAACATCGCTATTAAAGATACTACCAAAGAGGAAGTTTGGGTGTACATTGGTTCATAAGATGAACTAGGTTCCTGCCATTGTATGACAATGGAAGCGTGGCTTCGACCCTGGAACCCTGGTCCCATCAGTGACCCAGACATATTCTGAGGCAGCATCACCTGATCATGGATATAGTTGATCTCCAGGGTGATCGAGGTTAGGAGAGTAGACTCAGAGGAGAACACGGCGGATCCACTCACGAAGGCCTTTTCCCAAAGAGAGACTTTATGGGATGGTTGAGTATGTGATACTGCAACCACTGCTACAGATGGCCCTAGTGCAAGTGGGAGATTGTTAGTTATATGTATGCCCTAGAGGCCATTACTGTACATTGGATGTATATTGTAGTGGATGCTGGGACATATATAGGTAGGACTTTCTTGCTCGGCATGATAGTATGCTATCTGGTTGCTCTTTATCTTAACATGCATACTTTCTGTCTCTCTGATTACATGTTGATAAAGCCCTTAGGATGTTTACTCGACTTCCAGGACTATGATGCAGATCATACTAGTGGGGCCTGGGTAGTCAATGAGTACATTCTTCATTGTTCCTAGTCGTGGGAATATCGAGACGGGGCATCGATATTCCAGAGTAGACTAGCGCATATCTTCTCGACCCATGCGATGGGCGATGGATGATCCCATATCCATTGGTGTTTGACATCGAAGATGGTATGCGGGTGCTCAGTGGAGACTGGGTACACTGAACGGACTCGCCGAGAACTCCCAGATGGTATTATACCTCACGTCAGATGGCAGTTCTCTGGTGACACTGGTACAGCTTAGTCTGTAGACCCGAGATCGTCATAGAGTCTTGTGTGTCTCCCACTGTGCTTTGATTTCCACCCTACCACGGCTCTACTGAGTTGTGCAAACAGGTGGTTTTTGGGTACAGTCCCGATTCACATGGAGGCAATGAGCGATAGGAGGGGATTCGTCTCTCCCGGTATTGGGGGTTGATGTTGTGCTATGCTCGACTGGCCATAACAGGAAATCCCTGGCCAGGGTTGCAGTGATATACTGGTAAGAGTTATCAGTAGTTTCACGAATGTTATGGACCTCAAGTCGGCATGACTTATCGAGCTATTGGGGTCTGACGTTTACCACCCCTAGGCGAGATATGCGACATATCAGACGAACAGACCGGACTATACGATAAGTGTTACTGGTTGGATTCGCAGGAGTGTGAGCGGGTTTGCTCGTCGATCTTCTGATCGCTCAATACCCGGGTGGCCGTTATGTTTAGCAGACCGCTTGTGGCTTGTGGATGCTTGATATGATCATCATCTGCTGCCGGCGTATTGACGAGTCTTTAGAGTCCTACACAGAGGTTTCCTGGCTCAAGCGAAACGAAATAGGAGCGCATATGAGATATGTGCGGGACCGAGAATAATGCGTGTATGTGATACCGTATTTCATTCTCGCGATGAATGTGTCGAATGGTTGTATGCGATATAACCTAGTTATCGAATCAAGGATTGATTCGATAAGCCGATACATTGGATACTAGCCGGTTATATGCGATATAACCGGATCATTGAATCAAGTGTTGATTTAATGATTTAATGTATAATTATATATTTGATATATTACTTTGCATTAACTAGTATTGGTTCACTTTAAATGGATTAACTCACTTGGTTTGTGCACATTGTATATGCGATATATTTTGTGCACATGATTGTATCATGTTTGATGATACATGCAAGCTTAGGTTTGTGTAGAGAATTAAACAATGGTTAAGTTAGTGGTGAGGGTTTACTTTTATCTCATTCATTTATCTTTTGATTTATCTATTTATTTCTTTTTGGAAAAGATAAAGAGAATGGTGGACTTCTTTTGTTGTTTTGTGGAAACTTCATGAAATGTTGAAATCTTGACCATTCTTGTTCTTTTCCTAAACCTAACCACTAACCCTAACCAAGGTTTATTCTCTACACCTAACTATGGTTACTATCATAATAAGTATCATTTTATTTGATAATTAAAATAGACTTATCATATATTCTTTTCTTCTTCTTCTTCATCTTCAAGTTGAAGAAAGCTTGCACCTTTAATGGCAACTAGCCAAAACAAGTGAGAAATCCAAATCTAAAGTCTACCCATTTCCTATTTCTTCATTCTCTACTACTTGCCATGTAGTAGAGTGTGTTGTCTTCACAAGTTTCTTGACTTGGCGAAGGCGGAGCTCGAGTTTTGTGATGCCTCGACGTAGATCATCTTCGGCATCGAACCGACGATCAAGCCCGCCCATTTCTTCGACGAAGCCGATACTTGAGTTCGGAGTTCGATTTGGACAGCGGAGGGAGATCATCGTGGAGCTTAGGAATTGGCGGACCGGATCTACAAAGGTTGTAGCCCCTTACTTTTTAGATAAAGTTGTTTATTTGCATTGCTTTGCCTAAATATCTAGTTAACGATCCGTAGTCGGGTTTGTAGGCACCCGTAAAATTTGATTTGTGCATGTTTGATCACTTGTGAGACTTCACTAGAGTGCCTAGGAACCCTACAGGAGCGAAATAGAACTGGAAGAAATTCCAGAACCACAAACTACTACTGAAAGTTTGGTAGAACCAATAGTTCAAGAAAAACAGGACATTCCCGCACCCCTCCGCAGGAGTAGTAGGCCGTCTCATCCTCCTGAGAGATACTACGGTTTTCTCATAGATGGGGATGGAGAGGATTGCATCATTGATGACAATGAACCTACTAGCTTCTAGAAGGCCATCCAGAGCGGCGACTCGGTACGATGGCTAGATGCAATGCGGACCGAAATAGAGTCCATGTACACCAACAAAGTATGGACTTTGGACTTTGCTCCAGATGGGGTAAAACCCATAGGATGCAAATGGATCATCAAGAAAAAGATTAGTGTAGATGGACAGGTGGAAACCTATAAGGATAGACTTGTTGCAAAGGGTTTTCGTCAAAAACCTGGTTTGGACTATGACGAAACTTTTTCTCCAGTGGCTATACTTAAATCCAATCGGGTCCTTCTTGCTATTGCTGCCTTCTATGATTATGAAATCTGGCAGATGGAAGTAAAAACGGCTTTTCTGAATGGTAATTTAGAAGAGTGCGTCTATATGGATCTGCCAGAAGGTTTCAATCAGAGTGGGAGCAGCGGGAAAGTATGCAAGTTGCTTAAGTCCATTTATGGACTAAAGCAGGCATCGCGGAGTTGGAACATCTGTTTTGATGAAACAGTCAAAGAATATGACTTTATCAAAAATCCAACTGAACCATGTATATATAGTAAAGTTGTAGCATGAAGTGTCGTGTTCCTCGTCTTGTACGTAGATGACATTTTATTGATAGGAAATGACATTCCTATGCTACAATCTGTCAAAGGATTCTTGTCACACAGGTTCTCCATGAAAGTCCTGGGTGATGCCTCTTACATTCTGGGGATCCGGATCTATCGTGATGGATCCAAGAGGATGTTGGGACTTTCGCAGTCCAGGTATATCAACACTATACTGAAAAGATTCATTATGGAAGATTCTAAGCGAGGTAATCTACCGGCTTGTCACGGAATCACCCTCTCCAAAGAGATGTCTCCCAAGACTGATTTGAAAAGGGAACGCATGTCTATTATACCCTACGCTTCTGCGGTAGGCTCTATAATGTATGCGATGTTGTGCACCAGACCAGATGTAGCTTACGCACTGAGCGTG
Organism: Agapanthus africanus; assembly: GCA_030015575.1. NCBI lineage: Eukaryota > Viridiplantae > Streptophyta > Magnoliopsida > Asparagales > Amaryllidaceae > Agapanthus > Agapanthus africanus. Next base: position 325,940,520 of record CM057347.1, read on the forward strand.
GTAAGCCGGTATCAGTCAGACCCAGGGGAGAAGCACTGGATTGCAGTAAAGAACATTCTCAAGTACCTGAGAAGGACTAAGGAGATGTTCTTGGTTTACGGCGGAAAAGACCTCAAGATGGAGGCCTTTGCTGATTCCGGCTTCCAGAGTGATAAGGACGATTCAAAGTCCATGTCAGGTTATGTCTTTACCCTCAATGGAGGGGCGGTGTGCTGGAAGAGTTCCAAGCAGGACACCGTTGCTGATTCGACGATGGAAGCGGAGTATATTGCTGCTTGCGATGCCGCAAAAGAAGCGGTCTGGATGAAGAAGTTCCTAACAGAACTTCAGGTGGTTCCTACCATTGTTGACCCAATACCTCTGTATTGCGACAACAATGGAGCTATAGCTTTAGCGAAGGAACCAACATCCCATCAGAAGTCCGGACACATCTTAAGGCGGAATCACCTGATAAGGGAGATCATAGATCTTCGGGAGATCGAGGTCCGGAGAGTTGCTACTGAAGAGAACATTGCTGATCCATTCACAAAGGCCCTACCTCAGATTCAGTTCGAGAGGCTACTCGAGATCATCGGTCTTCGATATGCCAGTACATGGCCCTAGTGCAAGTGGGAGATTGTTAGTGTATATGCCCTAGGGGCCATTATTGTATCATACTAACTTGTATATTACTTAATGGAAGGTTGGGATATTCACAGTTATATAACAGTCTTGCTAAACATGGTAGTATGCTACTTGGTTTTATCTATTTTAATATGTGAGTATACGTATTGATAGAGCTCTTAGGATCTTGCTTGACTACCAGCGTTGTGATGGCAGTCACACTAGTGGGGGCTGGGTAGTCTACAAGCACATCCTTTTCCAGATCCCTAGTCGTAGGATTATCGAGACAGGGCATCGATACTCCGGAGTAGACTAGTGTGTACGCTTCTCATCCCAGTTGGGGAGATGGTCTGTCCCACAGCCATCAGTACGTCGTACTGGAGATAGTATACAGGTGCTCGTTGGGTTACGGGTACACCGGACAGGACTCGCAGGGAACTGTTGGTTGGTATTATACCCGTCGTCAGTTAACAGTTCCCAGGTGACATGAGTACAGCATAGTCCGCAGACTTGACACTACTACTTCGCCTCGAGTGTGTCCCACTGTTATTAGATTGCTACCCTACCACGGCTCAAAGGAGTCGTGCAAACAGGTAGCAGTTGGGTGCAGTCCCGAGCACTTGGAGGCAGTGGCGGTTAGACAGGATTCGTCTCTCCCGGTAGTGGGAGTTGATATCGCGCTGTGTCCGAGAGCCATTACACAAAGTCCCTGGCCAGGGAAACCGAGATTTACCGGTAGGTTCCAGTAGTTTCTCAAGGTGTGATGGTCTACGCTCCGACACGACTTATACCGCTATTAGGGGACTGACGCTTGCCGCCCCCTAGGCCCGATATGCGATAGTCTTAGACGAACAGACCGGACTGTACGGAGATTGTCACATCAGGCTCAGTAGGAGTTCGGATGGGTTTCCTCATCGGCCTTCTTATCGACATCTACCTAGGGACCGTTATGTACAGCTAGTGCCGCTTGCGGTCTGTAGTTAAACCCACTGCCAGCATAGTAGTCGAGTCTTTAGAGTCCCACATAGAGAGTTTCCCTGCTCCAGGCGAAACGATATAGAGGTCGTATGGTTTTACGCCAAGGGTTTGGACGCATATGTGTGTTTACGCACGTACGACATTCGGACAGTTTTTACTACCCGGCTTTGGTTTAAGACAAATTCTAGTATCGGGTTATTGGATTTATTCTAAATTTTTTCCGTGTTTTCACGGATAGGAGGGGCGTTCTCGTAATTTCGCGAGAAGATTCTAGAAGGATGGTCACTTGGGGGTTTATGTGGTATTTGCATTTATTGTTTTAATGGCTTATTTGTGTGATTCATCCATGGAGTTAATGCTTCATTAATTGATCTAATGACTCATGAGATGAATCACTCATATGAATAAATGAAGCATGGTTGTTAAATCATTTAATTTATTTATTTGATAAAAGATAATGCTTCATATATATTCAAATGAGTTCATTATTTCTTCTCATTCTCATGCTCACTTTCTCTCTCCTCAAGCTCTCTCTCTTCAAACCCTAATCCTCCCCTCTCATGTGTTGAGATCAAGAATTAGATAGACTAATTAATCCATAACCTCACTCTATATCACCTAGGTACCTTTGATTAGCAACTAAAGAAACCTAGTTACCTCAAGTTTGGAGGTGAAGCTTGGAATAGAAGCTCTCGGGTGGATCGTCTATTACATAAAGGAGGCCGAGGAGGAAGTGGATAACGAAAAGAAGAAGGACTATGTTCACTAGGTATAATCTCTTTTCATAGTAGTTAAGAACTCCTATGTATTTGTTAGTTATAGTTTAGCAAAGATTCTTCGGTTAGTCGATGTTAACTCATAGAACAAGATTGTTTTTCAAATTTCCGCCTCCCCGCAACTCGTGGGGTGTTGCACATCGACTTACAGCGAGATCGGAAGGAGACATTGAGCAGGATTCTTTCCAGGACACTACTGCAATGAGATTTGCATACAGGATCAGATGTGTGACGTGTACTCAGAGGGCCAGAGGCCGACGCCAGTAACGTGCTTCTTTACGAGTGGTCGTAATGATTGGCCGAGAGATGACTAGAGAAGTGCTAGAGCGGAATAGTTCCCGTTAGCACACCTGACCAGGCCGATGAGCCGATGGATTGCGGGATTGGTGAATCTGCAGAGAAGGTAAGGACCCAGAGATTGAGGACGCCAGACCGTGAGGAGGAGGCAAGCGGATGTTCATGTTCTGTAGGTTTTAGGCGCATCGATTTATTTTTCGACATTGTAAGAGGTGTACCTCAATGTCATTTGTTGCGATTTGCGTTTGTGATCCGAGTATCACGCTTATATCGCTTGGATTTGAGTTTTGAGGATTGAGTTTCATGATGTAGTTTTCGTGCACCATGGCTGCACCTACTGGGTGTTTACATTTTTGCGCATAGTTATCGCACCTGATATATATTTTATACACCGTTGTGTTGATTTGTGATTTGTGCATATCCATTGCATTTGATGTCGATTTTGTGCCTTGGCTGCACATGTTTATGATTTCATGGATTTCATACAGTTGGGTTGATTTTGTGCATATGGTACGCATTCGATGTGGTTTTTGCACTCGGTATAGTTCGCATATGCTTGCAGTGCATTAATATGTATTTTGTGCACCCCAGTTGCACCTGACTTCGTTTTGATGTCATTTGAGATATTGGATTTCGTGATTTCGTGCATGTTGGATGCACATGATTTAGGTTTTATTCGTGCATGATGGATGCACCTGATTTGGATTTTTGCGCATGTTGGGCGCATGATATAAGGTGCGATTTTGGTGCACACCAGATACACTAAGTCGGGATTCTTTGTGCATATCAGATGCATCCGATATTGCTGTCAGGCACACCGTTGCCTCTGACAGGTGTTTCGTGCACACCCGTTGCACTTAGATGTTGTTCTATGCACATGTATGGCACATTCATAGATTTTGATTTCCGTGCACACCAGACTCACGCGGCATTCTTATGCATATTTTGGGATTGATTTCTTATGGAGCAGTACGTTTTTATGATATTGGCTATTTGTTTTCATACTGAGCAGGACTAGTCAGAGGACAGTACCTGGATATATTTTGCATGCATTGATAGCTTTTGAAGGGATTTACAAAAAGGGAGCTATAATGTCAGTATTTACCTACGTGTCTGAGATGACACGAAATATTTTATAAGGGAAACCCTTCTAAATTATTTTCAAAAACGGCAGGATGTATATATTAAACAAAGGATAAGTATATATATAGTTATTTTCTTACAATAGACATCAGCCACTGTGCCGCGATACGCGCATCGCACAGTAACATGAAAGGTTTGGCATGCATTTGCTTCAGATGTTTACATGTATAGTTTTGAAGTATATCATATTGGTTTACGTATTGGATTTGACATTCGTGTCTTCGCCATGACTCTGATAATTGCGGGATCCTTGACGGAGTTTTGATTTGGAGTTATCTTCTCATTGTTCACGCGCATGCATTGCGCTATGATGCGTTTTATGTATTGATGATTTCGCAGCCCCGATGACTTGGACTTTTTATTGAAATGTTTTCGATTTTGGGGATTTAAATTTAAATTCGGGGACCGAATTTATTTAAGGGGGAAAATTTTAACATTTCATAAAATATAAAATATTGTTTTTGGAATTTAATATTAAAATAATATATTTCCCGAAAACTGCCCGATTTGCGAAATTGGGGTTTTCGAAAAAGGGTATAAATATATACCAGTAATTGTGAAATAATTGGAAATTAAAACGATTTATTCAATTAAAAATATATTTAAAGGATTTGGCATTTTTAAAATTTATTATATGAAGTTTGGGTAAAAACCCGATTAGTGCACTGCTAATCGCGATTAAGCCAAATCCGTCTTTCTACAGTGTTTCATGGCTAGTGCACCATGTCATGTTGCGTTTTGGTTACATGTTGTTTTCTTGTATTGTTTTGGGGTTTTATATGGTTGGTTTTAAAAGAATAAGAAAAGGGTTAAAAGGAGAGAGTGATTGGAGAGAGAAAAAGAGGGTGAGAATAAGAGAGAGTGAGAGTAGGAGAGAGAGAGGGCGGCCATTCTTTTCCCCTTCTCATATTTTTCATTCATCTTCTTCTTCCTCACTTCCCTCCACCCTCAACCCTAGATCCATCTCAAAATACTCCTCAAAACCCTAAACCCTCTTCACAAAAGTTGATCCCCTCCTTCTCCTCTACACATTGGACCAAGAAAAGTGGGATTTTGACGACATTGGCAAACTAGGGTTTTTCTTGAGTTGCATCCATGAGGTATATCTTCTTCCATTTAGTATAGTTTTGATTTCCTAGCATTTTGTTTAAGTTTAAAAGTCGTTTAGTGATGGATTTGTGAACTTAGATTTTCCTAGAGGGGGGTTTGAGTGTTGTGTGGATTGGGTGATACCTAGTGGCTGTTACAAGGCCCTAGAGACAAATTCTTGACCTGGAACAGTGACCAATCCCCAAAATACGAACTTTAGATTCATCGATATCGGTTTTTTGGGTTTAGTGATGGTATATAGGAATCTGGGATGACCTGAGACCACCATAAAATAAGTTCCCTTAGCAGAGATATGTGCAGGTGATTATGAAGCAATCCCTGAAACCCGAGACCAAAATTCCAAAATCCGGCCGCAAATTTATTCATTTTGGCCGTAATTTGCTGCCCAATTTTGGTGGAATTTGTTGATTTTTGGTTGGTGGGTCCCTTAGGTGATATATAGAGCAACCCCATATGCAAAATTGGCTAGTTTGACCCGAGTCAAAATCTGGGAGCACATTGGGGTGTTTTTGGCTATGTTTTCCGTATTTTGAAATATTTAGTTTTGCTATTTGGATTTGTTTTGGGTTGTTGGATGTTTGTATATCGACAATAAGGGTTGTTTGATTGTTTTTGCATGCGTAGGCCATAGGTTCTAACCTATGAGCGCACCGTGTGCCATATCGGTTTTCCGGATTCGATTTTAATAAACGATTGCGATTATGTATTATTGTAGGTGCCTTCGCGTGGATTCCGAGGCGACGGAGCATGGCGTCATCGAGTTCGACAAGCGAAGACCAAGGTGAGTAGATCTATATCTACGGGGGAAGTCGAGTGGATGGCGTATAGCACCCCCGCACACTTTGATGGAAACCGATTTATATATAGATTATGGTTAATGAAACCTTAAGTAGAAAACTAGATAGAGTTAAAAGGTAGTTAGAGAACTATAATTGAAACTAAAGGATAGTTAGAAGCGTTATGATACGGCTAGTATGTGATGACGGGACCTGAGAAAGAGATTTGATGATATTGCCGTTTATGGTACTATAGGACTAGATAGTCGACGTAGATGTGTCGTCCGAACCATACCTATTTCCAAACTGAAGAATTGTATGCATCTTTTAAACATATACCTTGAGGGACGTTACGGATTTTCAAATGATATCTTTTCTTTAAAAACACCGTAGCTCCTACTTTCAAAACTACGATTCGCACCTTTCAAAAACTGATTGTATGGTTCAGGTGTGTATGTTAGATTAGATACTTATGCTTATAGTAAAGATAGAATGTATTTGTAAAATTGACTTGATGAGGGATATAAATGCGATGAAAAGGATATATGACGCGATATGATGATTTAGTGATATGTTGGTATACGGATGCGAGTCGATTGAGATGATTTATACTCTGCCGGTCCCCTGATATGAGATTATTGCGGATGCGACCTGGGACATAGGTATATAAAGATATTTTTATGTGTCGTGAATCGTGAGTGTTAGCCGTACGTGACGTTAGGTCCGTACCCTCCTCGTCTTATAGGATGATAGGATCCCCGATAGCTTAATGCCGCCGTACGATGATTTTCCGTACGTGATGAGTTTGACTTGAGGTTTGATCCATACCCTTGACTAGATGATGTCGTACGATGGAATATACCGCACGGGATGTTGTGAGGCTGGATGCCAATTGATTGATTCACAGAATCGATCATGTTAGATACGTATACCCGTCAGCATTTGCACATGATTTACCTTATGCTGCATTCATATTATTCTCATTGCATTGCTTATACCTGTGATAGTACACTTGCACCATTATCAATGATGCGTATGTTACACGTACACAGATTTTCCGGCTCACACACCTCATTATCGATAATTTCCATGTCACTACACAGTAGGGTTGCTGCATCATAATATATATATTGTACACCATACTTGCATACATACATATTGTACACCTATACTTATGGACACACATATTTATACGTCCATACTTGCGTATATACATATGTGCACCTTTTTACGGTATTGCATTCGATTTTGGAAATTTGGAAATCGCATGTACTATTTTAAAAACTGGATCCATTTAAAAGAGCGGTTTTTCCTTAATATGTCATATCACTGTTCCATGTTGCATAATATACAGATATGCTTACATTTCTGTTATATATCTAATACATCACGCTTTACGCTTTTACGCATTGAGATATGCTGTTTTCATGAGATTTCTGGATTTGAGAACCGTGGCAATTTTAAAAGAAAGCATGTACTGTTTAAAAAACCCGGTTTCTCTTGATATGATATTTCAGTGCATCCACCATGCGTTTTCTCGATTCTGAGACATGTTGTAGGGTTCCTAGGCACTCTTGTGAATGTTCATAAGGCATCAAACATGCCCGAATAAAAATTTAGACGTGCCGAACAACCCAAAGCCGGGATCTTTGCTAGATTATTAGGGTTAAGCATGCAAGTAAACATCTTTATAACTAAAAGTGAGGGATTACAACCTTTGTAGTCTGCTCCTTCGCTTCATAAGCTCCGAGTAGAAGTCCCTTCGCCACGATCCACGATCTCCCGGGCTCAAGAGAGGCTCCACGAGTCGAACGATCTATGCTAGCTTGTAGTGTTCCGTTTCTCCGATGATCTACGTCGAAGTTGCTATAACTCAAGCTCTCTCACTCTAATAAGGTGAACACCCTAATCTAATGGGCTAGATTAGATGAGGATGATGGAATAGTATTTATGCTTTCTTTTTATATTATAATCTCACATGAAATCATCACAAAAGGAATTTCTAGTAACCTTTCTCAAAGCTAAAGAGAGAAGAAGAAGATGAATAATGAGATAATTCCTTTTGTCATGAATAATGAAATGTATATATGAATCAATAATGTAACCATAGTTTAGTTATGATAAGGATAACCCTTGTAGAGAATAAACTACAGCTAGGGTTTTGTTAGGTTAGAAATGATTCATGGATAAATATCAACCATAATAACCAAGACAAAAGAGAAAGCTTCTAGAAGGTGCATGAAGAAGCTAACCCTAATCATACCCTAATCTTGTTTAATCATCACTAAACATGTTTCATTATTAATCATATCATGTCATAATAATATATATCACATATATATTATATATTTGCAACAAAAGAAAATAATACAATTAACATATATCGCATATATATCAATGTATTATCCAGTGAGAAAATGAAATAATAAAGCGAGCCAATATTAGATAATGTAATACAATATATCATATATATTATTATACATTAAATCATCGAATCAACACTTGATCCGACAATCCGGCTATATCGAATATAACCGACTAATATATCATGTACCGATTCATCGAATCAACACTTGATCCGATGTCCCGGTTCATATCTAAATTTCGCGAGAATATAATACAATATCTCATATCACATTATCCTCGGTCCTGCGCATATCACATATGTGCCTCTACTCCGTTTTGCCTGAGCCAAGAAACCTCTGTGTAGGACTCTAAAGAATCGCCAATACGCCGGTAGCAGGTGATGATCATATCAAACACCCACAAGCTGCAAGCGGTCAGCTAAACGTAACAGCCACCCAGGTATTGAGCGATCAGAAGATCAACAAGCTAGCCTGTGCGTTCTCCTGTGAATCTAATCAGTAACACTCCCGTACAGTCCGGTCTCTTCGTCTGATATGTCGCATATCAAGTCTAGGGGTGGTATACGTCAGACCCCAGTAACCGATAAATCGTGTCGATGTGAGGCTCATAACGGGTCGAGAAACTACTAGTAACACTTACCAGTAAATCTCTATATCATCCCTGGCTAGGGACTTCCAGTTATAGCCAATCGAACACAGCACAACATCAACTCCATATACCGGGAGAGACGAAACCCCTCCTATCGCTCATTGCCTCCATGTGATTCGGGACTGCACCCAAAAGCCACCGTTTTGCACGCCCTCTTGGACGTGGTAAGGTGGAAATCAAAGCATAGTGGGAATCACACAAGACTCTATGACGATCTCGGGTCTACAGACTACCATGTACCAGTGTCACCGGAGAACTGCCATCTGACGTGTGGTATATCACCATCTGGGAGTTCTCGGCGAGTCCGTCCGGTGTACCCAGTCTCCACTGAGCACCCGTACACCATCCTTGATGTCAAACACCGATGGATATGGGATCATCCATCGCCTATCATATGGGTCAAGATACGTATACGCTAGTCTACTCTAGTGTATCGATGCCCTGTCTTGATATACCCTCGACTAGGAACAGTTATAGGAAGTACTCATCGACTAACATGGCCCCACTAGTATGATCTCATAATAGTCCCAGTAGTCGAGTACATATCCTAAGGGCTTTATCAACATATGAGAGAAAAACTGTAAACCAGTACAAGTCAACATGTTAAGATAAAGTGAAACCAAATAGCATACTATCATAACGAGCAAGAAAGTCCTCTCTCTGTATATCCAAGCATCCACTATAATATACATCATATGTACAACAATGGCCTCTAGGGCATATATATAACTAACAATCTCCCACTTGCACTAAGGCCAGCTGCTGTAGTATCTCATACCAACCATCCCGAATAATCTCTCAAACTGTATCTGGGGAACGACCTTCGTGAGTGGATCCACAGTGTTGTCCTTCGTATCTACTCTCCTAATCTCGATCTCCCGACGATCAACTATCTCCCTGATCAGGTGATACCGCCTCAGAATATGTCTGGACTTCTGATGGGACCTGGGTTCCTTGGACAAAGCCACAGCTCCGTTGTTATCGCAATACAGAGGTATTGGATGCTCAATGGATGGAACCACACCAAGTTCACTAATGAACTTCTTTATCCAGACAGCCTCTTTGGCAGCTCGTTGGCAGCGATGTATTCAGCCTCCATCGTCGAGTTTGCAACGGTATCCTGTTTGGAACTCATCCAACATACCGCCCCTCCATTGAGGGTAAAAACAAAACCCGAGTGCGACTTAGAGTCGTCCTTATCACTTTGGAAGCTGGAATCGGTAAAGGACTCCACCTGGAGTTCTCCGTTACCATACACCAAGAATATCTCCTTAGTCCTTCCTAAGTACTTGAGAATGTTCTTCACAGCTGTCCAGTGACTTTCTCTAGGATCTTCTTGATACCGACTCACTACACTTAGTGAGTATGCTACATCGGGTCTGGTACATAGCATTGCATACATGATAGAGCCTACTGCCGAAGCATAGGGTATCCCTTGCATGCGAGCTTTCTCCAAATCAGTCTTGGGAGACATCTCTTTGGAGAGAGTGAGTCCAGAGATCGTGGGTTGGTTCCCACGCTTGGATTCTTCCATACTAAACCTCTTTAGTATGGTGTCAATGTACCTGGATTGGGACAATCCCAGTATCCGTTTAGATCTATCTCTATAGATCATGATTCCCAATATGCAGGAGGCATCACCTAGATCTTTCATTGAGAATCTTTATGATAAGAAGAGCTTGACTGATTGCATCATAGGAATATCATTTCTTATCAAGAGTATGTCGTCCACGTTTAATACGAGGAAGACCACCTGTCACGACCCGAATCTTTCGACTCGTGACCGGCATTTAACCCCGCTACGTCTACAGGCGTAACGCGACTAAGTAAGCCGAACCCAGAAATCAAAACCATAAATAAGTAGCGAGTGTTGAAAACATTTAGTTAAAACATTTAGAAAACCTTAAATAATTCAATAAGTTCTTTTAAAGTTACGTAATCATTTAAATAATTTTGGAAACATTTCCTTTGTAAAAGTAGCCCCGAGACCGGGTATAAAAGAGGATATGAGTGAAAATGAGATATAATGAAACAAAACATTCCCAAACGGGAGCAATCACGCCCAACGGCGGAAACCATCATCACAAGAGTAATATACGACGCCGTAGCGAAGAATAAGCAATAAGTAAACACCACAGAAATATAAACTGCATAAAAAAACAGTCGGCTCCCACGAGCTCGACACCAGAATACAAAATATACATCATCGTCCTCACACAGTATCTAAGTCCAGTACATAAATGGTAGATGGAGAATACTAGATACAAAAAGGGGTACAATATAAATAATCAGATACCACAACCCACCTAAAAGCAAAACAACTCTCGCACCAACTGTAGTGGTATCTGTAGCCAAAAGATGCAAAAGGCAGCCGGCCGCGACTACTTTGAAGGGCAACCTGTAAATACTGTGGTACAACAGGGGTGAGTTGCCAACTCATGAATAGAGATAACATATAAAGGTAATCGCGAGCATGCACGTATTGCGCTACTCTATCAAATGCCAGCAGATGATATCAATGCGTGATAAGCAGTATGTGCAATAATCATGCAAATGCTCTGTCAGGTAAAATAACTACTGGATGAGATACATAATAATCAATGCTGAGCATGGGATAAACAACATCTACATGGAAATATCAACATGGAAAAATAATCGGTGCCCCAAACTGCATCCAAATCCCAAATAAACTCAGGCGCCGGCACTCTCCTCGGCCCTCAAATCCTGTAAATTTATGAGAATCACGAGTGCCCAACATCGGCACTCAAATATCATAAAATACTCGTGCCCAGCATCGACACGCAAATCCTCATATATCGGGCTCCGTCAGTCCGGATCAGCCCACGGGCTCCGTCTGCGGTATTGGCCCTCGGCCCCGGCAGTACGGATCATCCCGCATCCATCTCTCGACTCTGGTCAGTATCCTCCGGATAACCGCCAGGTCCAACCAATCACCGGTAGGTACTCGCCACCCTGCCAGGCTCATCGTCTACTCCACGAAAAACATTTCTCGTCCCGAGGAACCATACCGGGTCCACCACGAACCCGCAAACGGATCATCCAACTCCTCGAATCGGGTTTCAAGCACACGTCTCAGCACCGAGAAAACGCGTGGTGGACGCACCAAAATATCATATCACGAGGAACCGGGTTTTTGAATAGTGCATCTTTTCTTTAACTAATTCCACGGTCCTCAAAACCAGAAATCACATGGAAATCCAACACCAATGAGTAAATCAAATGCGATGTGCTATGTACATCAAGTCATAATGTAGGTACAAGGAAGAACCGCTTTTTAAAATAGTTTCAGATTTCAAGACATCTTGCGGCTCCCAATTTCTATGAAATCATAACGAATCATATATGAAATGAACTACAGTAATATAATCATGGCAATTTTACAGTGAGTGTGTCATGGCAATTACTAACGGTGTGTGTGTAACATGCAGATTAGTGCTCGTGCAACATGAACCGTTAGTAATAGTGCGGTGTTCTATCAATTCTAAGTTTACATACATATGGCAGGGAATGCAGTATGCAACAATAGTATACATGACAGTCAATGTAGGTAAATGCAATAAATAACTATAAGGTCCTATCAGCCCTGATGCATAACGCCATGCGGGCGATATCCCCGTAGATGTTAAATCTACCCACCGAAGTCTCGCGCTAAGTGTAGCCGACGACTTGCTTTCCCTTCTTCGCCGCGTCCGTCTCACTCGCCTGCGAACCTAGAATCACACAATATATCATACATAAGCTCAAATCCACAAAAACGTGATATTAGGGTCAACCTAGAGACCCGTGTCGCAAACCAAGCACGCGTGTGTGCGATACGTAAAAACATGTGATTACGCGCCTGAAACTACCCCGACGCGTCGCGATACGCAGAAACCCCAAACCACATGCGTATCATGCGTGTCGCGAAGGTTTAAAATACGAGAAATAGGGTAATTAGCTCCAGATTTTTCTGAAGCGAGAATAAAATAAAATTATACATGCCATGAGTCTAAGGATTGCAGCAGACACCTATAGGACCAAACCCCAACACAAACCCTCCCCATTTGGCCGCAATTTGCGGCCAGATCGAATTTTCCGGCGGCCTGAACAAGAGGTATGGGGGTCGGGTTCTACCTGGGGGATCAGCACCTAACAACTATACTGCAGTCTTCTCAAAATTAATCGAACTCATCGGGTCGATAGTAGTTTATAGAAGGTCAAAATTTGCTTAAAAACGATGAATTTGCATCAAATAGGATCTGGTGGTATTTTAGTGCAATTGGGGGCTAAGCTGGGTTAATATGGCCCTAACAACACTCCATGAACTTACTAAAACCAGTTCAAACATCACTTGGTCAAGGTTCCCACCAATCACCTCATAAAGCTCTAAATACACAAAACTATCGCTAATCGAAGCTAATCTACTCAATTAAGCGAAAGTAGGAATAAGTTTAGAGGTTATACCCTCAAGAAATCTCACAAGCAAGTAGAAGGAGAAGAAGAAGAGGGAATGGAGCTGCTGGGGTGCTGTTGCTGCTGCCCGGAGCTGTTGCTGCTGCCTGTAGCTACTGCTGTTGTTGCCTGAGCTGCTGTTGCTGAGGCTGAAGTTGCTGCTGCTGCTGTTGTGTTTGCTGCTGCTGCTGCTGTTGTGTTTGCTGCTGCTACTGCTGTAGAGGTAAGTGTGTGTGTGTGAGAGTGAGGTTGAGAGAAAAGATTACAAGAATGAGAGGGAATCATAACCCTAATGTCAACCCCTCCACTCTCTCTCTTCATTAAATGCAAGCATGGCTTTTGCCATGATGCATTCTCTCTCTCGCATTCTCACCAAGTCAACACTAAAAAGGGAAATTCAAATTAAAGCAACCCTCAATTAACTAATTAAACTTAATTAAAACCCAAAAGACTTAATCCCCATGATTAAACCCACCATGGTTGCTAATCATGGTATTACCTCATTTTAAAATCCTAGTTTACATGCACATGTGTGTGCAAGCCTAGGAAAATTCTAGAAAAATATTTATTAAATTTGGAAAAATATTTGAAACCCAATTTGGTAAACTTTTTATTAAAAACCCTTTATTTAAATATAAATAGCCATTAAACACATTCTAAGGTGTTACAATCTCTCCCCCTTAAAGAAATTCGTCCCCGAATTTCAAAATCTAACTACACGTACCTTCAAAAAGACGGGGGTACTTCTTCCTCATCTCGCTTTCGGTTTCCCAAGTGACCTCCTCGCTGCTCGGACCACGCCAAAGTACCTTGACTGAAGGAATGTCTTTCGATCTCAATTTCTTCACTTGTCGATCCAAGATCATCACCGGCTGCTCTGCATAGGAAAGGTCGCGCTCAAGCTGGATCGTCGGGTGCTGAAACGCATGCGAGGTATCACGAAGATATCTACGGAAACGAAACGTGAAATACGGGGTGCACATCTGGAAAACTGGGCGGAAGGGCTAACCGGTACGCAACTGCACCAACACGCTCGAGGATCTTGAAGGGGCCCACATATCTGGGACTGAGCTTCCCCTTCTTCCCAAACCTCATCACACCTTTCATTGGGGAGACCCTCGAGAAAACATGATCACCAAAAGAAAACTCAAGTCTGCGCCGCCGACGGCCCGCATAAGATCTCTGCCTACTCTGCGCTGCTCTCATACTATCGCGAATCAACTGGATCTTCGCGGTCGTCTCTTCAACAATCTGTGGCCCTAAGATACTGCTCTCACTGAGCTCTGTCCAACAGGCGGGTGATCTGCATCTCCTCCCATAAAGAGCCTCAAATGGTGCCATCTGAATGGTCTCCTGGTAGCTGTTATTGTAGGAGAACTCTACTAAGGGTAAGTGATGATCCTAGCTACCTTCGAAATCTAATACACACGCTCTGAGCATGTCCTCGAGAGTCTGAATAGTCCGCTCTGACTGTCCGTCGGTCTGCGGATGAAATGCTGTGCTGAAACTCAAGCGAGTGCCTAAAGCCTCTTGAAGCCTCTGCCATAGTCGACTGGTAAACTGGGTGCCTCTGTCGGACACGATACATGTCGGGACTCCGTGCAGTCGTACTATCTCGTCGATATAAGTCTGGGCGTACTGAGCAAATCCGAAAGTCGTCTTCACTGGCAGGAAGTGCGCCGCTTTTGTCAAACGATCTACGATCACCCAAATGGAATCATACCCTCGCCTACTCCTGGGTAGACCCACAACGAAATCTATCGAAATCTGCTCCCATTTCCACTCTGGAATGGGTAACGGTTGTAGCTCTCCCGCGGGCCTCTGGTGCTCAGCCTTGACCTGCTGACAAGTCAGGCATCTCGACACAAAATCTGCGATGTCTCTCTTCATCCCGTCCCACCAGTAAACACCTCTCATGTCATGGTACATCTTTGTGCAACCGGGATGAACACTATATACCGATCGATGTGCCTCCTGGAGAATCTCACGCCGCAGCCCCTCAGCATCGGGTATGCACAGTCTAGTCCCAAATCTCAGCATCCCCTGATCATCGATCACGAACTCTGAAAATCTGCCCTGTCCAATCTGCGTCCTGATCTCTGAACATCGGTCATCACTGCGCTGTGCCTCATGTATGCGGTCAATTAACTGTGGGCATGCACGAATATGCGCGATCTGTCCTCCAATCGGCGTGAACTCGAACTGTATCCGGCTGTCGCATAATATCTGCCAATCTGCCGACGACTGCCCCTGTACTGCGCTCAAACAAGATAGACTACCCCCGGGCCTCCTGCTCAAAGCATCCGCCACCACATTCGCCTTGCCCGGGTGATACAAGATCCCGCAGTCGTAATCCTTCACTAACTCCATCCATCGGCGCTGTCTAAGGTTCAGGTCTCGCTGCTGAAATATATACTTTAAACTCTTATGATCAGTGAATATCTGGCACGACTCGCCGTATAGGTAATGTCGCCAGATCTTAAGTGCAAAGACCACTGCAGCCATCTCCAAATCATGAGTAGGGTAGTTCTGTTCATGTTTCTTCAATTGTTGCGAAGCATACGCGATCACCCTGTCATGCTGCATCAAAACGCACCCTAGCCCAACTCGAGAAGCATCACAATAGACCACAAATCCGCCTGATCTTGAAGGTAATGATAATACCGGTGCCGTAGTCAGCCGAGTCCGTAGCTGCTGAAAACTGTGCTCGCACTCCTCCATCCAATCGTAAGGAACTCCCTTCCGGGTCAACCCGGTCAAAGGTGCAGCAATACTGGAGAAGTCCTGCACAAATCGCCTGTAGTAACCGGCCAACCCCAAAAAGCTGTGAATCTCCGTAACCGATGTGGGTCTGGGCCAACGCTGAACGACCTCGATCTTCCTCGGGTCTACACATATACCGTCTCGTGAAATCATGTGCCCCAAGAAGTCTACGCTGTCCAGCCAGAAAGCACACTTGGAGAATTTCGCGTAAAGCTGGTGCTCCCTCAAAGTCTGCAGTGTAATCCGCAGGTGCTGCTCGTGCTCCCCACTACTTCGGTAATACACCAAGATATCGTCAATGAATACTATGATGAACAGATCCAAATATGGCCGGAAAATACGGTTCATCAAGTCCATGAATGCTGCTGGCGCATTGGTGAGTCCGAACGACATCACCAAAAACTCATAATGGCCGTAGCGCGTACGGAAAGCTGTCCTAAGAATGTCCTCCTGTCAAACCCGCAGCTGATGATAGCCCGATCGTAAATCGATCCTCGAAAAGTATCCTACCCCCTCAAGCTGGTTGAACAAATCGTCAATACGTGGCAAGGGATATCAGTTCCGCACTGTCACCCTGTTCAGCTGGCGGTAGTCGATACACAGACGCAAACTGTCGTCCTTCTTCTTGACGAACAGGACTGGAGCACCCCAAGGAGAAACACTGTGTCGAATAAGTCCCTTATCCAGCAAATCATGCAACTGACCCTTCAACTCTCGAAGTTCCGCCGGGGCCATCCGATAAGGCGGTATGGAAATAGGCCCCGTGCCAGGAACCAGATCAATACAGAAAGAAATGTCGCGCTCGGGCGGTAGCCCAGGAAGCTCGTCAGGGAACACATCAGGAAACTCGCTAACAACCGGAACCTGATCCAATGGAAACTGTGTAGCACTAGCATCGCAAACATAAGCGAGAAATCCCTGACATCCCTTCCTCAAAAGCTGTCCAGAGCGAAAAGAAGAAATCACACTGTGAGGGGCGGCACCACGGTCCCCCAACACAACAAAAACCGACTCGCCGGGAAAGCAGAATCTAACTGTCTTTTCACGGCAGTCCACAGAAGTATAGCACGTGGCTAACCAATCCATGCCCAAAAGAATGTCGAAGTCCAACATCTCGAGAAGGATCAAGTCGACAGGCAACTCTCTCTCGCCAATACAGACGGTACAGGATCGGAACACGTGCCTAGAAACAAACGACTCTCCCACAGGAGTGGTCACAACAAGCGGCTGATCAAGTAAACCGGACTCTCTACCCAAACTTGGCACGAAGTGTGTGGATACGTACGAGTGCGTGGATCCGGGATCGAACAACACGTGTGCATCAACAGAACATACTGAAAGTGTCACGACTCGAAAGTACAGAACGTGACCGGCACTTAGATTACGAAACGTCTAGAGGCGCAACGTAACCTAAGTAAGCCGAAGCCCAGAAATCTAAACCATGAAAAAGAAGAAGAAGCAGTAAAAGAAAACATGAAGGAACAAGTTTAAAACATCAGCAAATTTTCTCAAAAATTTCGGCAGAGTCTCCTCTATAAAAACTGGCCCCCAAACGGGTACAGCAAGTATAATATACATAAAAAATAAAAAGCATCCCCAACGGGAGCTAGCATCAACGCCAACAGGCGGAAACAACCACAACAAGCACAATGATATACAACGCCAAAGGGCGAGGCTCAAAACTCAAAGAAAACAAAACCACCATATCAGAATAATACATGCGCGACTCTAAGGTCGAAATAAAAAAAAATATTGGTCTAATAAACTTATCAAGTAATACAAGTATGATTGATGGAGCTTACTAGATACAAATGAAAGAATAAAAATACAATGGTGGTTCAGATACAAGTGAACCAACCTACCGTGCAAATCACCCTGAAGAAAAGATGTGCCAGCAAGCTGCCAGGGAAACTTGTACATCGAACCTGTAATAAAATTTGGCACAACGGGGGTGAGTTGCCAACTCGTGAGTAGAAGACATCTACGAAAAGAAATCGAATGCACGACGCTATCCTAGGTCATAATAATACACTACTAAGTCTCAATCATCTAATAATAGCAGGGTAATACTACATGTAAGTGCAGATACTCCGTGATCCTGTCAGTGCCTCATATAGTACTATGCCATATGAATGGATATCCATGCACCATGAATGTAAAATAACCAATCCTGAAATCCAGGTGTATCTGTATAAGAAATCTTTAGCTGTTATCATAGTAAAACGGGTATAGAAACCGGAAATATCAACAATGAAATCCATGGAAATCCGTGTCAAGCATCGACACAAACATGTAAATCTCAAGTCTCATAGTCTCAGTATCTCGGGCTCCGTCAGTCCGGATAGGCCCATATCATCAAATCTCACGACAACGGTCGGTATCCTCCGGATATCCGCCGCGCCAGACATCACCGGTAGGTAGCCTTCCCCTGCCAGGCCCATCGTCTACAACTCGATCTTCTTGCCCCGGGGTACCATACCGGGCCCACTATGTACCCGAGACGGTTCATCCACTCCTCGAATCGGGTCTCGAAATCCATCAGAAAACATGAAATCTCATGGTGGATGACACATAGATCAAGAGAAAACTTCATCTTATGTTTTTAAAAAGAAAGGAGGAGGAGAGAGAGAAGTTTTTATATATTCTTGCGGTTTTCCCCAAAATCCAGAAATCTCATAGAAATCCAAATCTCAAAATCATAAGTAAGTAAATAATAAGTGTCGGCATATGCCCCATAAAACTGCATGATAACATGAGAATATGAATGCATGAACGTCTAAGTAATAAATGCCATGTCTATACTAGCATCTGAGAGTAATCACAATATTATATATCGATCTAGTTGCTAGCTGATTCTATCAATAAAAGATAATAAGATCTAAAGTGTACGTGACATAGCAATTACAGATGATGATGTGTGTGAGCCGGCATATAAGTGTGCGTGGAATATGCGCATCATCGGTAATGGTGCTGGTGTCCTAACAGGTAAAGTTTATACTGATTATAGCACCATATGTATGAACATGCAACATTATGATTACAGTGTGAAAGTAAAGACGGATGTGTGTTATC
Source organism: Agapanthus africanus (assembly GCA_030015575.1). NCBI lineage: Eukaryota > Viridiplantae > Streptophyta > Magnoliopsida > Asparagales > Amaryllidaceae > Agapanthus > Agapanthus africanus. Next base: position 325,959,505 of record CM057347.1, read on the forward strand.
CACTCATTTGATATACAATTATCACCACAACTATATGACTCGAACCTAACCTAGTGTCCATCTAACCTCCTAAGGAACTAAACCTAAGAAACTAGTCATTAAGAAACAAGAGTCTACCTAGGTCTGAATCAATATCTCTAATAGTCGGCGATCCAGCCTCAATAGCGTCACGTACGTAGTACGGCTTCCTCGAATCAAGAGTGCGGATCAATCATCATATATATGCCTCGTACGGTAAAATCCATCATACGGCATCCCAATATCGGGGTACGGGTCAAGTATCTCATAGGTGTCTCATCATTAGTATAATGTCATCATCAATACATCTCATGATCAAGGTGCTAAACTGTGATCGCATACATCAATCATATATCATTGCCATCATAATAAGCATCATTAGTTTATCCTCAGAAATATCATGTCATATGTATCATATTGTGATTAAGTCATACTGATATCATATCGTCCTCAAGTCACACCTCTATGATATCGACATCAGGTCACACCTATATGATGTCGTAATCAAGTCATACATATCCCATATCGTGATCAATCACAAGTTACAGTCCGGGTACTATTTTAGAGTCCCATGTATCTCAATATCATCACCACCCATTATAATTTAAGTATACATGTTCATTATCTCATTCTCTAATGATCCGCTAACACTTAATACGACTGTATAGCCAAGAATCACGGCATCAAGCCCAGTTACACTATTTCATCATACCTCGGATATCATATCACATCAGTGTATCCTATATACGTGTTGTATATATATATATATACCTATACCTCGTCCTATATATATATACACATGCACGTATACACCATGTCGTGTTTCAGTGTGTGCGTGTGTGTGTTTCTACCTGAAACCTACGAACCTCTTCTAAGGTATTCATCTTCTGATATGTCTTCCTAAATCAGTTTAGTCCAGCCTAGGGTCATTACTAGGGCCCTACTCATTAAGAATCTAGGGTCATATCTGGTTTTCTAATGTCAATAAGTACTATTCCTATTCTATGTTGCGGGAGTGCTAAATGTCATCCACCCGACTTCCCCCCGTAGATATGCATCTACTCACCTGGTCCATGTCTGCCGAAGATGGTGTCTCCATCCTCCTCTTCATCGCCCACAGTCCACGTGAAGGGTACCTAAAGGCAACCATATAAATAGTATCGTAAACTGGATCACATACGAAAGTCAAACGATACAAGGAACAAGCATAGGTTAAAACCTATATCCCGTCCACGCAAAAGAACCAAATATCGCTCGATATCGGCGTGCAAACTCCGATGGATCGAGATAAACATCAACAAATAACTCGTAGTTTTAAAACACATTACTTATATTATAAAACATGATTAAATCCATCGAAACCCTAAAATCCATCAAACCGTCCAATTTTGTAAAACCCGAAAATGGCAATTTACCGTTTTTCGTCAAAACTTGACATTTAAATGAAACCAATGGTCATAAAACTCATTAAATAGCATAACTAGACTGTACAAACCATTACTATATTTTTATTACACAAATTTGTATTAATTTGAAATTTCTAGTTTGCAACCTTTAACAATTTTCAACATTTTTCAAGCAAAATACCACAATTCCACCACAAAACGTGATTTTGCAAGAATTAATGTATTAAACCACAATTCATGATGATAATGATTTAATGAAACCATAAATTATATTTTTAATCTCATTTATTTAGGAATTTCTAAAATCTAGTTTACAAAATATCAATTTTTATCACAATTTATCAATTATCAATAGAAACTAGCAATCAATTTAAGTTTCCATTCCACCAACAAGTTAATACCCTTATTAAGACCACAATTTAGTGTTACAAATATTAATTTAAATTTTATTTCACCAAAAATTATGTTTTATAGAAACCTAGTTAGCAAAATTCCCAATTTAAACAATTTTAAATGAAAAATTTACAATTCAACAACCATGCAAGATTTTCCAATTCTAAAAGTGTTAAACTAACTATTATAACCCTAATTAATTAATAAAAATCATAACTTGAATTTACAAACCCTAACTTTAATTTTAAAAATTGAACATAGAATTAATTCATTAAATCTAAACATGCTTAAAAGAAACATCTAATAACAAATAAACAAAAGAAGGAAATTTATACCTCCAAAATATGAAATCCAAACAAGAAAATGAGCCTCCAAAATGCATGCTTTCCATCTCCAAATTCCATATAAAAATGAGCAAGGAATAAAGGGTAGGAAATAAATAGGATTTTGTGGATTTTTAATTGAATTTTTAATGGATTTTTGATGAATTTTGGAGCAAAATAAAATGAGGAAAATGGGGGCTACCATGGGGGGTGAGGCCGGCCATTTTTTTGGAGGTGAGGGAGAGAAAGAAGAGGGTGATAAAATTTGTAGAAGTCTCTACCAAAATATCACTTCATTATGTCTTTTCATGCATTTATTTATTTTTCTTTTATTTCTTTACTATAACAACTCAAGAAAACTCTAGAAAATAGGAAAAATTTGTAAATAAATTTTTCATGATACACACTAAATTATAACATGCCATGGTTCATTTTTACAAATTAAAACCATTCAAATTTGTAATTTACACTAATTTAGTGTAAAAATAAAGCTTATGTTAATATTTAAAATAATTAATTTAGGAAAAATAGTTAATTAAACTAAAAATTTATAAGTGGATAAATAAACACCATTTACTAGTAATTACATAATTAAAATAGGTATTTTTGAAATTATAATAAAAAACAATCACGGTTTGGTTTTATGAAAAATACATTTTACTTTACCGAAAATCACAAAATTCACTTAAACAATTTTATTCATTTAATTATTTATTTAATTATTTTTAAAACGATACAATCTTCCCCCCTTTAAGAAATTTGGTCCCCGAATTTAAATTAAAACTCCCCCTCCAAATACTAAAACATTTAGCAAAACACTCAAATCGTCGGGGCTCCGAAATTATCAATACATAACAAAAATCAACTCCGTCAAGTATAGCGCAATCATCGGAGTTATGGCGAGAATAAAATATCAAAACCCAATATGACAACCATCATAATATACATCAATCTGTAACTTATATATAGTGCGCATCATAGTAAAACCGTACAAATATCTGGATAAGGAAATATGCAAACACCCCTTTTTGAAAATTGCCGTGTGATGCACGTGTCACGGCATAAGTAGCGGACGTTTATTTAAAAAAATAACTATATATATATATATATATCTTTTATTTAACATACACGTCCCGCCTGGTTACTAAATAAAATAATAGTGATTATGAAAACATACTGCTCAAACTGAAATCAATCCCAATCACATCAATAAAATATCATGTGCGTCCGGTGCGCACTGAAATCGAAACCAAATACAGATACCATGAATACACACAAAAACAAAATAAGTGCAACAGGTGTGCACCAAAACATCTGTCAAGTGCAACGGGCGTGCATGACTCACTATCAGGTGCATCTAATCTGCACAAAACCCCGATTTAGTGCATATGGTGTGCACAAAATCGCATCAAGTGCGCCAAGTGTGCGCAAGAATCTCAATCAGGTGTACACGGTACATGAAAACATACGCCGAATATCAGAATCGAAATCACAGTACGAAAATGGATAAAAACTAGGTCGAAGCATATATCAAAATCATGTGTAACCCATATGCACGAAATCAAATAAAAAATCTCAAAATATATAAAACCAAATCAAGTGTACTGGGTGTATACTAAGCAACATCAATACAACTGATATGTGAAACACAGATAGAATGTAATGAAGGTACACATAAGAAATACCAATCGTAGAACAAAATCCTCAAAATACCAAAATCCAATAACAGAAATATGAAATTCAAATCACCAAGTCACATCGTAATCACTATCGTCAATGTGCGCCTCTTTCCTCTGATGTCTGCTGCTTCAAACTTGTCTCTTCATAAGTGTGCTGACTGCGCTACCAACGGCAATACTCACATCTAGAGTCTCCCACGTAGTCGATCCCTTCACCTGATATCCGGACTACATTAAACTTTTCGATCAATCCATCAAAATCCCATAATTCCCCGAGAGCTCAACACTCAAGTACAGCTTAAAAATATCCGGTACATACCCCAGCATCGATGATCCAGCCGTAAAAGGGCAAACCCAAGCCTCACTAATGGCACCGCGGAACTGCCGTAAACCCTAAGGTTCAAGGGCGTTCTCGTGGTCATTATGTCGAGTTAGGGTTTCATTCTTCTAGAGGGTCCATCGAAATACCTGCATGTTCTTCCGAATACTTTAAACTTGGGAAAATGGTTTTCTGATAATCGTTCGAACCCTTTAACTTCATCCGGACGGCATGTGAATACCCTTCGTCCGCACGCTAAGCAATGCTTCAATCCTCAAGAATAACCAATACTCTAATGGTTATCGCATTCGAGCCACAGCTCCCTCTGCCAGTATGCCCATGGTAACAGAAACCATCCTCCAACATTGACGAAGATAGATCAAAAGAACGAATGGAATACGGTCCAAACAATTGTACATCCAAAGGCTCCTTAAGCAGAGTAGCGTATCGTAAGTATGCCGCGGACCATACCCACGGTATGTTACTCTACCTAAATCGCCTACTCCATCAACCAAGGGTCACCTAGACTTATACAAGGTTAAACCTAGCGCTCTGATACCAACTTTGTCACGACCCGAAAGTACGGAACGTGACCGGCACTTAGATTACGAAACGTCTAGAGGCGCAACGTAACCTAAGTAAGCCGAAGCCCAGAAATCTAAACCATGAAGAAGAAGAAGAAGCAGTAAAAGAAAACATGAAGGAACAAGTTTAAAACATCAGCAAATTTTCTCAAAAATTTCGACAGAGTCTCCTCTATAAAAACTGGCCCCCAAACGGGTACAACAAGTATAATATACATAAAAAATAAAAAGCATCCCCAACGGGAGCTAGCATCAACGCCAACAGGCGGAAACAACCACAACAAGCACAATAATATACAACGCCAAAGGGCGAGGCTCAAAACTCAAAGAAAACAAAACCACCATATCAGAATAATACATGCGCGACTCTAAGGTCGAAATAAAAAAAAATACTGGTCCAATAAACTTATCAAGTAATACAAGTATGATTGATGGAGCTTACTAGATACAAATGAAAGAATGAAAATACAATGGTGGTTCAGATACAAGTGAACCAACCTACCGTGCAAATCACCCTGAAGAAAAGATATGCCAGCAAGCTGCCAGGGAAACCTGTACATCGAACCTGTAATAAAATTTGGCCCAACGGGGGTGAGTTGCCAACTCATGAGTAGAAGACATCTACGAAAAGAAATCGAATGCACGACGCTATCCTAGGTCATAATAATACACTACTAAGTCCCAATCATCTAATAATAGCAGGGTAATACTACGTGTAAGTGCAGATACTCCGTGATCGTGTCAGTGCCTCATATAGTACTATGTCATATGACTGGATATGCATGCACCATGAATGTAAAACAACCAATCCTGAAATCCAGGTGTATCTGTATAAGAAATCTTTAGCTGTTATCATAGTAAAACGGGTATGGAAACCGGAAATATCAACAATGAAATCCATGGAAATCCGTGTCAAGCATCGACACAAACATGTAAATCTCAAGTCTCATAGTCTCAATATCTCGGGCTCCGTCAGTCCAGATCGGCCCATATCATCAAATCTCACGACAACGGTCGGTATCCTCCGGATATCCGCCGCGCCAGGCATCACCGGTAGGTAGCCTTCCCCTGCCAGGCTCATCGTCTACAACTCGATCTTCTAGCCCCGGGATACCATACCGGGCCCACCATGTACCCGAGACGGTTCATCCACTCTTCGAATCGGGTCTCAAAATCCATCAGAAAACATGAAATCTCATGGTGGACGACACATACATCACGAGAAAACCGCATCTTATGTTTTTAAAAAGAGAGGAGGAGGAGAGAGAGAAGTTTTTATATATTCTTGCGGTTTTCCCCAAAATCCAAAAATCTCATAGAAATCCAAATCTTAAAATCATGAGTAAGTAAATGATAAGTGTCGGCATATGCCCCATAAAACTGCATGATAACAAGAGAATATGAATGCATGAATGTCTAAGTAATAAATGCCATGTCTATACTAGCATCTGAGAGTAATCACAATATTATATATCGATCTAGTTGCTAGCTGATTCTATCAATAAAAGATAATAAGATCTAAAGTGTACGTGACATAGAAATTACCGATGATGATGTGTGTGAGCTGGCAAATAAGTGTGCGTGGAATATGCGCATCATCGGTAATGGTGCTGGTGTCCTAACAGGTAAAGTTTATACTGATTATAGCAACATATGTATGAACATGCAACATTATGATTACAGTGTGAAAGTAAAGACGGATGTGTGTTATCCACTCATTTGATATACAATTATCACTACCACTATATGACTCGAACCTAACCTAGTGTCCATCTAACCTCCTAAGGAACTAAACCTAAGAAACTAGTCAATAAGAAACAAGAGTCTACCTAGGTCTGAATCAATATCTCTAATAGTCGGCGATCCAGCCTCAATAGCGTCACGTACGGAGTACGGCTTTTTCGAATCAAGAGTACGGATCAATCATCATATCTATGCCTCGTACGGTAAAATCCATCGTACGGCATCCCAATATCGGGGTACGGGTCAAGTATCTCCTAGGTGTCTCATCATTAGCATAATGTCATCATCAACACATCTCATGATCAAGGTGCTAAAATGTGATCGCATACATCAATCATATATCATTGCCATCATAATAAGCATCATTAGTTTATCCTCAGAAATATCATGTCATATGTATCATATTGTGATTAAGTCATACTGATATCATATCGTCCTCAAGTCACACCTCTATGATATCGACATCAGGTCACACCTATATGATGTCGTAATCAAGTCATACATATCCCATATCGTGATCAATCACAAGTTACAGTCCGGGTACTATTTTAGAGTCCCATGTACCTCAATATCATCACCACCCATTATAATTTAAGTATACATGTTCATTATCTCATTCTCTGATGATCCGCTAACACTTAATACGACCGTATAGCCAAGAATCACGGCATCAAGCCCAGTTACACTGTTTCATCATACCTCGGATATCATATCACATCAATGTATCCCATATACGTGTTGTATATATATATATACCTATACCTTGTCCTATATATATATACACATGCATGTATACACCATGTCGTGTTTCAGTGTGTGCGTGTGTGTGTTTCTACCTGAAACCTACGAACCTCTTCCAAGGTATTCATCTTCGGATATGTCTTCCTAAATCAGTCTAGTCCAGCCTAGGGTCATTACTAGGGCCCTACTCATTAAGAATCTAGGTTCACATCTGGTTTCCTAATGTCAATAAGTACTATTTCTATTCTACGTTGCGGGCGTGCTAAACGCCATCCACCCGACTTCCCCCCGTAGATATGCATCTACTCACCTGGTCCATATCTGCCGAAGACGGTGTCTCCATCCTCCTCTTCATCGCCCGCAGTCCACGTGAGGGGTACCTAAACGCAAACATATAAATAGTATCGTAAACTGGATCACATACGAAAGTCAAACGATATAAGGAACAAGCATAGGTTAAAACCTATGTCCCGTCCACGCAAAAGAACCAAATATCGCTCGATATCGGCGTGCAAACTCCGATGAATCGAGATAAACATCAACAAATAACTCGTAGTTTTAAAACACATTACTTATATTATAAAACATGATTAAATCCATTGAAACCCTAAAATCCATCAAATCGTCCAATTTCGTAAAACCTGAAAATGCCAATTTACCGTTTTTCATCAAAACTTGACATTTAAATGAATCCAATGGTCATAAAACTCATTAAATAGCATAACTAGACTATACAAACCATTACTATATTTTTATTACACAAATTTGTATTAATTTGAAATTTCTAGTTTGCAACCTTTAACAATTTTCAACATTTTTCAAGCAATACCACAATTCCACCACAAAACGTGATTTTGCATGAATTAATGTATTAAACCACAATTCATAATGATAATTATTTAATGAAACCATAAATTATATTTTTAATCTCATTTATTTAGGAATTTCTAAAATCTAGTTTACAAAATAGCAATTTTATTCACAATTTATCAATTATCAATAGAAACTAGCAATCAATTTAAATTTCCATTCCACCAATAAGTTAATACCCTTATTAAGACCACAATCTAGTATTACAAATATTAATTGAAATTTTATTTCTCCAAAAATTATGTTTTATAGAAACCTAGTTAGCAAAATTCCTAATTTAAACAATTTTAAATGAAAAATTTACAATTCAACAACCATGCAAGATTTTCCAATTATAAAAGTGTTAAACTAACTATTATAACCCTAATTAATTAATAAAAATCATAACTTGAATTTACAAACCCTAACTTTAATTTTAAAAATTGAACATAGAATTAATTCATTAAATCTAAACATGCTTAAAAGAAACATCTAATAACAAATAAACAAAAGAAGAAAATTTATACCTCCAAAATATGAAATCCAAACAAGAAAATGAGCCTCCAAAATGCATGCTTTCCATCTCCAAATTCCATATAAAAATGAGCAAGGAATAAAGGGTAGGAAATAAATAGGATTTTGTGGATTTTTAATTGAATTTTTAATGGATTTTTGACGAATTTTGGAGCAAAATAAAATGAGGAAAATGGGGGCTACCATGGGGGGTGAGGCCGGCCATTTTTTTGGAGGTGAGGGAGAGAAAGAAGAGGGTGATAAAATGTGTAGAAGTCTCTACCAAAATATCACTTCATTATATCTTTTCATGCATTTATTTATTTTTCTTTTATTTCTTTACTATAACAACTCAAGAAAACTCTAGAAAATAGGAAAAATTTGCAAATAAATTTTTCATGATACACACTAAATTATAACATGCCATGGTTCATTTTTACAAATTAAAACCATTCAAATTTGTAATTTACACTAATTTAGTGTAAAAATAAAGCTTATGTTAATATTTAAAATAATTAATTTAGGAAAAATATTTAATTAAACTAAAAATTTATAAGTGGCTAAATAAACACCATTTACTAGTAATTACATAATTAAAATAGGTATTTTTGAAATTATAATGAAAAACAATCACGGTTTAGTTTTATGAAAAATACATTTTACTTTACCGAAAATTACAAAATTCACTTAAACAATTTTATTCATTTAATTATTTATTTAATTATTTTTAAAACGATACAGAAAGGATACCTGAAACCACCGCATTAGACTCCTGCGCGTCCCGATACGTCAAAGCAAAAACCCGCGCCTGTCCTCCACCGGTGACTGACTGCCCTCTGCTTTCGTCATCCCGTCCTCTCTGAGCAACTCCTCCACGCCTACGACCTCTCTGAGTATGAGTCTGACGTGGAACAACGGTAGGTACAATAGGCAACGCCCTCTGGGGTGGTGAAGGTGGTAAAGTAACATGCGGTGCTGCCGCCTCCCTCCGGTGTATTTCAGGACAATCTCTAACGAGGTGAAGTAGACTGCCGCATCTAAAGCAACCCCGCGACGACTGCTGATTCTCCTAGGGATACGAACTAAACATCTAGCCTCGTCCCGAATCTCTGCTACTCCTCGTACCAGAACGATACCTGTCGCAGCGTCTGAATGACTGCCTCCGTGCGGATATACTAGTACGAATTCTCTTCGGCTCTGGAACTACCGAAGTCTCAGCAAGGCGCTCCTCGACTAATAGGGCTGCGTCTACAGCTGCTGCATATGTCTCATAATGCTGTGCGCTGATCGCAAGGAACAGTGGTGTAAGCAAGCCTCGAACAAATCTCTTGACTCGCAACTCCTCGGTAGCCACTAAATACGGGGCATAAACTGCTAGCTCTGTAAACAGCATGTCATTCTCTGCCACTGTCATCTCTGGCGTCTGGCGCAAGGAGTCAAATCTGCGTGCTCGGGCAGCCCTAACACTCTGGGGAAGGAAGCGGGCTAGAAATACTATCACAAACTCCGTCCAGGTTATAGGAGGAAGACCTGCCGCTCTGCCCTTCTCAACTGAATCGCACCATTTCTGCGCAAGTCCTTCCAGGCGAAAGCTCGCGAACTCAACCCATCTCGCATCTGCGCATCTGAGGGAACGGCATATCCGGGCCATCCTATCAATGAAAGATTGTGGGTCCTCCGCTGCATCGGTGCCTGTGAAGACCGGAGGCTTCAGCCTCATGAACTATGATAGCGATACTGTAATCACCTCCGTGGCTGCAGGGGCAACTGGCTGTGCGGTAGGTACCATCGCGGTCTCTGGAACGGGTGGAGCTACCTCTGGTCGCTGTGCTCGAAGCGTCTCAACTAGCGATCCTATCATCTGGCGCATCTCCTGCATGCTGGATCCCACCGTCTGGCGCATCTCCTGCATACCAGCCCCTAGCGTGGCGATCTGATCTGTCACGGGAGGAACAACCTGCTCGGGTACAACCGGTATACTGCCCGGATCAGTCCTCGTCTCGGACGAGTCAACTCGAATCTCGGACCTCGCGGCCGCTCTCTGTGCCCTCGTAGTCTTTGGCGGCATAATGGCTGAAAGGAAATTAGGATTCGATAAGAATACGGAAATCGAATCATAAGAATATATATACTCAAGAAGGAATTTAAATCAATAAGTCCTAAGGTCGTCTTGGCGGAGTACCGTGTTGTGAGTATGCCGCGGAACATACACACGCTACGCCACTCTGCTTCAGCTACCTACTCTATCATACCAAGGCCATCCTACACTCCGAAAGGTAAAACCTACGCTCTGATACCAACTTTGTCACGACCCGAATCTTTCGACTCGTGACCGGCACTTAACCCCGCTACGTCTACAGGCGTAACGCGACTAAGTAAGCCGAACCCAGAAATCAAAACCATAAATAAGTAGCGAGTGTTGAAAACATTTAGTTAAAACATTTAGAAAACCTTAAATAATTCAATAAGTTCTTTTAAAGTTACGTAATCATTTAAATAATTTTGGCAGCATTTCCTTTGTAAAAGTAGCCTCGAGACCGGGTATAAAAGAGGATATGAGTGAGAATGAGATATAATGAAACAAAACATTCCCAAACGGGAGCAATCACGCCCAACGGTAGAAACCATCATCACAAGAGTAATATACGACGCCGTAGCGAAGAATAAGCAATAAGTAAACATCACAGAAATATAAACTGCATAAAAAAAACAGTCTGCTCCCACGAGCTCGACACCAGAATACAAAATATACATCATCGTCCTCACACAGTATCTAAGTCCAGTACATAAATGGTAGATGGAGAATACTAGATACAAAAAGGGGTACAATATAAGTAATCAGATACCACAACCCACCTAAAAGCAAAACAGCTCTCGCACCAACTGTAGTGGTATCTGTAGCCAAAAGATGCAAAAGGCAGCCGGCCGCGACTACTCTGAAGGGCAACCTGCAAATACTATGGCACAACGGGGGTGAGTTGCCAACTCGTGAATAGAGATAACATATAAAGGTAATCGCGAGCATGCACGTATTGCGCTACTCTATCAAATGCCAGCAGATGATATCAATGCGTGATAAGCAGTATGTGCAATAATCATGCAAATGCTCTGTCAGGTAAAATAACTACAGGATGAGATACATAATAATCAATGCTGAGCATGGGATAAACAACATCTATATGGAAATATCAACATGGAAAAATAATCGGTGCCCCAAACTGCATCCAAATCCCAAATAAACTCAGGCGCCGGCACTCTCCTCGGCCCTCAAATCCTGTAAATCTCTGAGAATCACGAGTGCCCAACATCGGCACTCAAATATCATAAAATACTTGTGTCCAGCATTGACACGCAAATCCTCATATATCGGGTTCCGTCAGTCCGGATCAGCCCACGGGCTCCGTTTGCGGTATCGGCCCTCAGCTCCGGCAGTACGGATCATCTCGCATCCATCTCTCGACTCTGGTCAGTATCCTCCGGATAACCGCCAGGTCCAACCAATCACCGGTAGGTACTCGCCACCCTGCCAGGCTCATCGTCTACTCCACGAAAAACATTTCTCGCCCCGGGGAACCATACCGGGTCCACCACGAACCCGCAAACGGATCATCCAACTCCTTGAATCGGGTTTCAAGAACACGTCTCAGCACCGAAAAAACGCGTGGTGGACGCACCAAAATATCATATCACGAGAAACCGGGTTTTCAAATAGTGCATCTTTTCTTTAATTAATTCCACAGTCCTCAAAACCAGAAATCACATGGAAATCCAACACCAATGAGTAAATCAAATGCGATGTGCTATGTATATCAAGTCATAATGTAGGTACAAGGAAGAGCCGCTTTTTAAAATAGTTTCAGTTTTCAAGACATCTTGCGGCTCCCAATTTCTATGAAATCATAACGAATCATATATGAAATGAACTACAGCAATATAATCATGGCAATTCTACAGTGAGTGTGTCATGGCAATTACTAACGGTGTGTGTGTAACATGCAGATTAGTGCTCGTGCAATATGAACCGTTAGTAATAGTGCGGTGTTCTATCAATTCTAAGTTTACATACATATGGCAGGGAATGCAGTATGCAACAATAGTATACATGGCAGTCAATGTAGGTAAATGCAATAAATAACTATAAGGTCCTATCAGCCCTGACGCATAACGCCATGCGGGCGATATCCCCGTAGATGTTAAATCTACTCATCGAAGTCTCGCGCTAAGTGTAGCCGACGACTTGCTTTCCCTTCTTCGCCGCGTCCGTCTCACTCGTCTGTGAACCTAGAATCACACAATATATCATACATAAGCTCAAATCCACAAAACATGATATTAGGGTCAACCTAGAGACCCGTGTCGCAAACCAAGCACGCGTGTGCGCGATACGTAAAAACGTGTGATTACTCACCTGAAACTACCCCAACGCGTCGTGATACGCAGAAACCCCAAACCATATGCGTATCACGCGTGTCGCGAAGGTTTAAAATACGAGAAATAGGGTAATTAGCTCCAGATTTTTCTGAAGCAAGAATAAAATAAAATTATACATGCCATGAGTCTAAGGATTGCAGCAGACACCTATAGGACCAAACCCCAACCCAAACCCTCCCCATCTGGCCGCAATTTGAGGCCAGATCGAATTTTCCGGCGTCTTGAACAAGAGGTATGGGGGTCGGGTTCTACCTGGGGGATCAGTACCTAACAACTATACTGCAGTCTTCTCAAAATTAATCTGAACTCACCGGGTCGATAGCAGTTTACAGAAGGTCAAAATTTGCTTAAAAACGATGAATTTGCATCAAATAGGATCTGGTGCTATTTTAGTGCAATTGGGTGCTAAGCTGGGTTAATATGGCCCTAACAACACTCCATCAACTTACTAAAACCAGTTCAAATATCACTTGGTCAAGGTTCCCACCAATCACCTCATAAAGCACTAAATACACAAAACTATCGCTAATCGAAGCTAATCTACTCAATTAAGCGAAAGTAGGAATAAGTTTAGAGGTTATACCCTCAAGAAATCTCACAAGAAAGTAGAAGGAGAAGAAGAAGAGGCAATGGAGCTGCTGGGGTGCTGTTGCTGCTGCCCGGAGCTGTTGCTGCTGCTCGTAGCTGCTGCTGTTGTTGCCTGAGCTGCTGTTGCTGAGGCTGAAGGTGCTGCTGCTGCTGTTGTGTTTGCTGCTGCTGCTGCTGTTGTGTTTGCTGCTGCTACTGCTGTAGAGGTAAGTGTGTGTGTGTGAGAGTGAGGTTGAGAGAAAAGATTACAAGAATGAGAGGGAATCATAACCCCAATGTCAACCCCTCTACTCTCTATCTTCATTAAATGCAAGCATGGATTTTGCCAGATGCATTCTCTCTCTCTCATTCTTACCAAGTCAACACTAAAAAAGGAAATTCAAATTAAAGCAACCCTTAATTAACTAATTAAACTTAATTGAAACCCAAAAGACTTAATCCCTATGATTAAACCCACCATGGTTGCTAATCATGGTATTACCTCATTTTAAAACCCTAGGTTACATGCACATGTGTGTGCAAGCCTAGGAAAATTCTAGAAAAATATTTTTTAAATTTGAAAAAATATTTGAAACCCAATTTGGTAAACTTTTTATTAAAAACCCTTTATTTAAATATAAATAGCCACTAAACACATTCTAAGGTGTTACACTACCTTACTCTCTGCTACCTTCTTATAGATACAAGGTTCATCTTTATTTTTGATGAAGAAACTCTTTGACTACAACATCAAAACAGATGTTCCAACTCCGCGATGCTTGCTTTAACCCATAAATGGATTTAAGCAGCTTGCACACCTTTCCGCTGCTCCTACTATCTACGAATCCCTCTGGCTGAGTCATGTACACGCACTCTTCTAAATCAACGTTTAGAAATAACATGCATTTACCAGATTTCGTAGTCATGGTATGCAGCAATGGCAAGTAAGATCCGGATGGACTTAAGCATAGCCACTGGATAAAAGGTTTCGTCATAATCCACACCTGGTCGTTGAGGAAAACTCTTTGCTACAAGTCTAGCTTTGAAAGTCTCAATTTTTCCATCTACACCAAATTTCTTTTTAAAGATCCACTTGCTCCCAATTGGTTTTACCCCTTCAGGAGCATTTTCCAAAGTTCATACTTTGTTGGTGTACATGGATTCCATCTCAGATCGCATTGCATCCAGCTATTTCACAGAGTCACCACTCGTGATGGCCTGCTCGAAACTAGTCGGGTCATCATCTTCCATGATGCAATCCTCGCTCCCACCATCAATGAGAAAACCGTAGTATCTCTCAGGTGGATGAGAAACCCTGCTAGATCGGCGGAGAGGCTGGGGTTCGTCGAGTACTACTGAATCCTCTGGTTCCACTAAATCATCTGTTGTAGTTTTTTCTGCTGGAACTTCTTCCAGTTCTACCTCAGAGCCACTAATCTCTTTTGCAAGAAATTCCTTTTCTAAAAAGGTGGCGTGTTGAGCAACAAACACCCTTTGTTCCTCACTGTGGTAGAAAATATACCCTCGCGAATGCTTGGGATATCCAATAAACTTACATAAAACAGATCTTGCCTCGAGTTTGTCCGGGTTTCGTCTTTTGACATAAGCCGGGAAACCCCATATCTTAACAAAATTAAGATATGGCCTCTTCCCTTCCCATATCTCATATGGGGTGGTAGGCACAGATTTGGTAGGAACTTTATTCAGTATGTATGCCGCTGTCTCAAGAGCATACCCCCAAAAGGAAATAGGTATCTCAGTAGTGCTCATCATCGAGCGCACCATATCTAATAGGGTGCGATTCCTCCGTTCCGATACACCGTTGTGCTGTGGTGTATAAGGAGGAGTAAGCTGAGAGAGAATCCCATTCTCTTTTAGATAATCTAGGAACTCACTGCTTAAGTATTCACCTCCTCGATCAGATCGAAGAATATTACTACTTTTGCCCGTTTGGTTCTCTACTTCGTGCTTATATTCTCTGAATTTCTCAAAAACTTCAGACTTGTGTTTCATCAAGAATACATGTCCGTATCTAGAGAGATCGTCAGTGAATGTAATGAAGTAGGAAGAACCGTTTCTGGCATGCGTAGACATGGGACCGCATACATCACTATGTACCAATCCTAAGAGTTTCGTAACTTTTTCTTCGTGTCCACTAAACGGAGCTTTGGTCATTTTTCCTTTGAGACATGAATGGCAAGTATCATAAGATGATAATTCAAACGAATTCAAATATCCATCTTTATGTAACTTAGCCAGTCGTGTCGTATTGATATGACCAAGTCTACAATGCCACAAGTAGGATTCGTTCATTTCTGAACTTTTCCTCTTGTGTGTGTTTTGTATATTGAGGACTGTATTTTTATTGAGAATGAATATACCATTATGTAACGAGCCTGATGCAATCAACTTTTGATTTAGGAAGATGTTCATAACATTATCCTGTACTATAAAATTATATCCTTCTTTACTTAATAAAGAAACTGATATAATGTTGCACATCATGTTCGGTATATAATAGCCCTCATTCAGAATCAGTGTATTACGACTTAGTAATACAAGATGATATTCGCCAACTGCTTTGGCTACAATACTTGCACCGTTCCCTACTTGAACGAAATGATCACCTTTTCCCAGTTCTCTACCTTTACGTAGCCCATGTAACAATTTACATATGGGGATCCTGATCCTTTATCTATTACCCAGGACGTAGGGTGAACTGAGAAACAGTTCTCAATAACTAACACACCCGAAGAAGGTGCATCAACATGCATGTTCTTCGTTTGGGCGGCGTGAGAATCTATATATTCTCCTGTTTCCTGTTCAGTCTTATTACTCTTATAAGAAAGAACGGGTCCAACGTTCCGTTGCTCAGTACAATAATCGGGTTTAGTCAATACATCCATATTATTATCTTGATTATGGCCTGACATGGTCGCTACCTGGAGAGAGAGAGAAGAAAACACTTTAGCGTATGCTCTTGCAAGATTAGATTGGTTATTATCTTATCTAATCAGGATGTCTCACACTGTTATTATCAAATCTTCCTTCAAACCCTAAAAGGTAAGATTAGCCGGGATTAATTACACCCTACAATTTCGTCAATCTTTCAGCCAGATCAGTGTCGGTACTTTGAGGGAGGTTCCCCGTGCTTTCGCACGGACCTAATTAAAGTAAACCTCGTTTTCCCAGAGGCGTAACCCCGTTAACACTTTTCTAGACACCTACTTGATCGGCTAATTGTCCTGTGTAAAACTCTTCCAGGAGTAACTCTTACTCGCAGTGGGTATCGGGATCCAACTATCTCATAGGAGGTATGCAATCTCATTGCAAATTTCAACGCTTGAAATTCCCGATAATATTTTGCCCCTAGTGTCCTATGACCTTGATGGAGGTCAACAAACCATAGGCTACTAGTCAAGTTCAACCCGTCATTTCTTGATTGAATTAAACCCACCCGCACGACCTTTGACGGAGGTCAACAAGGCCGTACGACTATCCTAATCCAATCTGCATCATATGCATAAGCAGATAAAAAACTAGTCAGCTACCATACACTACGCCTTGACGGAGGTCAACAAACGTAGCACGAATACTAAATATGACTTATCTGAAATGACGGAGGGCTACGTTAGGTTTTTCTGAAAAACTTATTGCGTAACGAACTTGATATTGTCGTAGAATCGAGTTGTTTTTGAAAAGGAGTGTTTTTGAGGCTTCTAGTTTTGCTAAAGAGATCACTCCCGGTGAAGGGATCTCGGCTCTTTCCTCATCGAATAAGGTGCAGGGTATATCATATATACCGCCGTGCAAAGGAAGAACTATACAAGCTGTCAAAAACTAAACCGCGAGTTTGTAGCATCTGCCAGTTTCGCTAAAGAGATCACTCCCGGTGAAGGGATCTCGGCTCTTTCCCCATCGAATAAGGTGTTAGTTATATGTATGCCCTAGAGGCCATTACTGTACATAGGATGTATATTGTAGTGGATGCTTGGACATATATAGGGAGGACTTTCTTGTTCGACATGATAGTATGCTATCTGGTTGATCTTTACCTTAACGTGTACACTGATTGTCTCTCTGATACATGTTGGTAAAGCCCTTAGGATGTGTACTTGACTACCTGGAATATGATGCGGATCATACTAGTGGGTACATGGTAGTCCATAAGTACATCCTTCAAGGTCCCTAGTCGTGGGTGTATCGAGACGGGGCATCGATATACCAGAGTAGACTAGCGTATACCATCTCGACCCATACAGATGGGCGATGGATGATCCCATATCCATTGGTGTTTGACATCAGAGATGATATACGGGTGCTCAGTGAATACTGGGTACACTGGACGGACTCGCCGAGAACTCCCAGATGGTATTATACCTTACGTCAGATGGCAGTTCTCTGGTGACACTGGTACAGAGTAGTTTGTTGACCCGAGATCGTCATAGAGTCTTGTGTGGTTCCCACTGTGCTTTGATTTCCATCTTACCACGTCCAAGAGGGCGTGCAAAACGGTGGTTTTTGGGTACAGTCCCGAGTCACATGGATGCAATGAGCGATAGGAGGGGATTCGTCTCTCCCGGTATAGGGAGTTGATGTTGCGCTGTGTTCGATTGGCTATAACAGGAAATCCCTGGCCAGGGTTGCTGAGATTTACTGGTAAGTGTTACCAGTAGTTTCTCGAATTGTTATAGACCTCATATCGACACGACTTATCGAGCTATTGGGGTCTGACGTTTACCACCCCTAGGCGAGATATGCGACATATCAGACGATCAGACCGGACTGTACGGTAGTGTTACTGGTTGGATTCACTGGAGTGTGAGCGGGCTTTCTCGTCGATCTTCAGATCGCTCAATACCCGGGTGGCCGTTACGTTTAGCAGACCGCTTGCGGCTTGTGGGTGTTTGATATGATCATCACCTGCTGCCGGCGTATTGACGAGTCTTTAGAGTCCTATATAGAGGTTTCCTGGTTCAAGCGAAACGGAATAGGAGCGCATATGAGATATGTGCGGGACCGAGAATAATACGTGTATGTGATACCGTATTCCATTCTCGCGATGAATGTGTCGAATGGTTGTATGCGATATAACCTAGTTATCGAATCAAGGATTGATTCGATAAGCCGATACATTGTATACTAGTCGGTTGTGTGCGACATGACCGGATAATTGAATCAAGTGTTGATTAAATTATTTAATGCATAATTATATATTTGATATATTACTTTGCATTAACTAGTATCGGTTCACTTTAAATGGATTTTCTCACTCGGATGTGCACATTGTATATTCGATATAGTTTTGTGCACTTGATTGTATCATGTTTGATGATGCATGTTCACTTGTGTTTGTGTGAAGATTGAACCATGGTTATATGAATGGTCAGGGTTATGATTATTTATTCATTTATTTATCTATTTATTCTTTTTGGAAAAAGGAAGGCATGAAAAGAAAATGGTGGCTTGTTTTGTATTCTAGTTGAAGCTTCATGAAGCTTTGACCTAAGTGACCATTTTTGTCTCATGCTTAACCCTAACCATTCCAACTAACCTTGGTTTAATCTCTATACTTGACCATGGTTTACATTATGATAAGTTTTGATTTTCTATTGATTTTTAATTAACTTATCATAAGAATTATCATCTTCCTCTTCTTCTTCTTCTTGAAGAAAACCTTTCTTCATCAATGGTGATTGATGAAAATGAGTGAGAAATCCAATTCTAAAGTCTACCCACTTCCTATTTCTTCATCCTCTACCTCTTGCCAAATAGTAGAGTGTGTTTTCTTCATAAGTTTCATCACTTGGTGAAGTTGGAGCTTGATCTAGCGATGCCTCGACGTAGATCATCTTCGGCACGAAGCCGACGACCTTGCCCGCTCTTTCTCCGATGAAGACGACGCTAGAGCCCGGATTTTGATTTGGACAGCGGAGATGACTTCATCACAGAGCCGTGGAGGTGGAGGACCGGATCTACAAAGGTTGTATTTCCGTATTCTTGTAGTTAAGTGTTAACTAGTTTCATTTTCGCCTAGAAATCTAGCCAACGATCCGTTCTAGGGTTTCTCGGCACCGTTTAAATTTGAAATTGGCATGGTTGATGCCTTGTGAGACCTCATTAGGGTGCCTAGGAACCCTACAATGGTATCAGAGCCTAGCTAGAGCCTTAGGCGAAGTCCAGACGGAATTTGAAGTCCGAACGATCCCGAAACCCTAACCAATACATGCTCTATGGACTTTTTCCAAATTCTGGGATTTTTCCACATTAAAAATATGCAGAAAACACAGTAGGAATATCTAAGAGTTACTGTGAAATTCGGCGGCCTAATTCAACTATCCCACCGCGGTTCCGTGGCATGAGCAAGGATCATGCGGCGGATCCGCGGCCGTACGGCCACAGTATTTAAATTATTTTGCACAGTAATCCTTAGTTTCTAGTGGTGATTTTTCTTGGAATTTTTTAATATTTTTTCAAGAGTTGAATTTTCTGGGGTTGTTTTGGGGATTCGGTGTTTTGATCGGAGTATCAAATTTTGTCTGTGTGGCTTTCCGGATAATTTATATGAATATGTTAAAAAGTTCGACCGGATATAAATACCCAATTTTTCCCCTGTCGGGAAATTTCCAAGTGTTGGATTTTCCGTAGTTTAACGACGTTCTAAGTAGTGCAAGTAACGCGATGGACCCTCTAGAAGACAACAAACCTTAACTCGATTATGTGACCGTCTTGAACTGCCCTTTGAACCTTCGGGTTTGGGGCAGTACGGCGTGCCACATGTGAGGCGTTGGCTTGACCCTTCTACGGCTGGACCGTTGGTACTGAGGCACGAACTGAATGTTGTTAGACTTATTTCATGTGTTGAGCTGTATCGAGAAAACTTGGGTGTTCGATTGTTCGATCGGAAAGTTTAACATTTTCTATTTATCTGGAATGGGATACAATAATTGGAATTCACAAGAAGTTATGAGATAACTGAATGAATGTTATAAACATAGCAGTTTAGTCTCACTTGATCGGTTGCCACGGAATTTTGATGTGATCAAAAGTCCGTTGCAATCACGTAGCGTACGCGGATACTCGCCGGGTAAACTTAATAGACAGCCTCGCTCCATAGCCCCGACCAAGTGACTGTAGGAGAACCCCGTCGCCGAAAGCATCCGTTCGGGTGCTCGCGGTAGCGGTGTTCCGCCTTGGTGCACTTCGTCGACGGTATCGGGGGTGCAGCCGTCTACTGAAGTTTGCGACGAGCATTCGATCAGGATGTCGGGAATCTTGTTGAATTGCCCGACTTGGTATTGAAAAGTGTTTTCGATAATGAGACTAAAATACGGAGTTTATAATTGTTAGGCATGCGATGTCTAAGAAATTCATTTGGTCAGGCATGCGATGTCTAAGGTGGTTGCGGATTCCAACTGTTGTAGTTTTACACTTTCTTTTCTGTGACTGTAAGTGTAATATGTGATATCGCCGGTTTCGTTGCTATATGTCAACGACAATTGGGATGGGCATATTTACTTACGTTGATGACATGTGATGTTATGTGTTGCTGGATATGTTATATTGGATCGTCGTGTTTGAATAGCCGGGGGTTTTTATGTGAGATGAGTGTTTTTTCATTTTCATTCATGTAAAAACTTGTATGTAATATTCTTTTATTGGGGCATTTCCAGATTGCGGAAGTTGTCACCCTTTGTATATTATTTACTTTTCCGCACTAGGATAGACCCAAGGAGGAGGGCACAAGTAACCGGGTTCTGGAGTCCTGTGGGAGACCAACTCAAGGAGTCGAGTCCGGGTCTCCTAACTCTAGAATTGGTAGGGTTGCTTGCCGCTCTCGTAGGGGTCTAGGGGTGTGGGTTTGGCTATTCATCACGACCGTGGAATCCGTGTTTTATACTGGCTCGTATTGAAAACACGGACGTCCTAGTATATCCAATATTTCATATGATTCTTCTGCTGCGATATCTGTGATATGATCATGTGATATGTTCTGTGATGGATACTTTATATAGTATATATGATATATTATATAGACGTTACTTATGTTTTACACCCGTGCTAGCCCTGCCCCGCTCTGCCGTTAGTTACCTAACCTAACGGTGCACGAGGGGACATCGAGGCGAATGCGGATGGCAAAAGTATACGTCGTATTTATCTGTGATGTTTAGGTACTTAAATGATGGGACTTCATTAATGTGATTAATGAAATAAAAGAAACCTAAGATGTTGTAGAATCGAATTTCAAAATAAAACAGGTAGCTACAGTTCTTGCTTTGCACAGAGGTATATATGATATATCCTGCACCTTATTCGATGACGAAAGGACCGAGATCCCTTCACCGGGAGTGACTCCTTTAGCAATAACTGGCAGATGCTACACACTCGGTTTGTCTTTTGATTGCTTTTAAGTGTTTTTGCTTTGCACAGTGATATATATGATATATCCCGCACCTCATTCGACGAGGAAAGGACCGACGATCCCTTCACCAGGAGTGACTCCTTTAGCAAAACTAGAAAAGCCTCAAAAACACTCCATTTCAAAATTCATTCGATCCTACAACGATATCAAGTTCATTACGCAATAGGTTTTCAGAAAAACCTGTCGTAGCCCTCTGTCATTTCAGATATGTACTAGTTAGTATTCGTGCTGCGGTAGTTTGGCATTCGTCAAGGCGTAGTGTACGGTAGCTAACTAGTATTTATCTGCTTGAGCATATGATGCGATTGGATTAGGGTATTCGTACTGCGTTGTTTGGCATTCGTCAAGGGTCGTGCGGGTGGGTTTAATTCGATCAAGAAATGTACGGGTTGAACTTGACTAGTGGACTATGGGTTGTTTGGCATTCGTCAAGGTCATAGAACACTAGGGGCAAAATATTATCGGGAATTTCAAGTGTTGAAATTTGCAATGAGATTGCATACCTTCTATGAGATAGTTGGATCCCGATACCCGCTGCGAGTAAGAGTTACTCCTGGGAGAGTTTTACACATTACAATTAGCCAATCAAGTAGGTGTCTAGAAAGGTGTCAACGGGGTTACGCCTCTGGGAAAACGAGGTTTACATTAATTAGGTTCGTGCGAAAGCACGGGGGACCTCCCTCAAAGTACCGACACTAGCCTGGCTGAAAGATTGGCGAACTTGTAGTGTGTAATTAATCCCGGCTAGTCTTTCCTTTTAGGGTTTGAAGGAAGATTTGATAAAAAGCAGTGGGAGCCATCCTGATTAGATAAAATAATAACCAATCTATTCTTGCAAGAGCGCACGCTGTGTGTTTTCTTCTCTCTCTCTCCAGGTAGCGACCATATCACGCCTTAATCAAGATAATAATACGGAATATTGACCGAACCCGCTTGTTATACTGAGCTGGGGAACGTTGGTCCCGCTCCAACTTATAATTGTTATAAGACAGAGCAGGAAATAGGGGATTACCAGAATTCCCGTGCCGCCCAAACGAAGAGAGTGCATGCTGATGCATCATCTTCGGGTGTGTTCATTATACAGAACTGTTTCTCAGTATCCTATACGTCCTGGGTATATGATACCGGATCAGGATCCCAGATATGTAATCTGTTACATAGAGCTACAGAGAGGTAGAGAACTGAGAACGGGTGATAAGTTTCATGAGGCAGAAAACGGGGCAAGAGTTGCAGCCAAGTCTGTTGGTCACTGTCACCCTGTATTACCTATACATTGATTCTGAACGAATGTTATTAGATACCGAACCTGATATACAAAATCATATCAGTCTCTTTATTAGTAAAGAAATGATATAATTTTGTATTGTTGGATAATGTTTTGAACATTTCCTATATCAAAAGTTGATCGGTTCAGGCACGTTATCTAAAAACATTGATGTTCTAAATCAAACTACAGTTCTTAGTATACGGAACACACACAAGAGGAAGAGTTCAGAAATGAACGAATCCTTCTTGAGGTATTGTAGACTAGGTCAGATCAATGTGACCCGACTAGCTAGAGTTACATAAAGATGCATATTTAAATTAGTTTGAATTTACATCTTGTGAAACTCGCCAGTCATGTCACAAAGATAAGATGACCATAGCCCTGTTTATTGGAAACAGAGAAAGAGTTAGTGAACTCTTGGGACTGATACATGATGATGTATGTAAGGTCCCCTGTCTACACATGCCAGGACTGGTTCTTTATACTTCATTACATTCTCTGATGATCTTTCGAGATTCAGACCTATGTTCCTGTTGAAACACAAGTCTGAACCTTTTGAGATATTCACAGAATATAAGTTAGAAGTAGAGAACCAAAATAAGGGTATAAGTATTATGTCCTTTGATGTGATCAAGGAGGAGAATACTTGAGCACGGAATTCCTGGATTATTCTAAAGGAGAATGAGATTCTCTCTCAGCATTACTCCTCCGTATACACCATAGCACGATGGTATATCGGGGCGGAGCAATCACACCCTATATGATAAGGTGTGCTCTATGATGAGTACTACTGAGTTACCTATTTCCTTTTTGGGAGTTATGCACTTGAGAAGCTGCATACCTATTGAATAGGGTTCGAATCAAATCAGTTGCCTACCATTTCATATGTGATATGGAAAGGGAAGAGCCCATATCTTAAGTTAGTTAAGATTTGGGGTTGTCCTGCCTATGTCTGAAAAGCAAAATCCGGACAAGCTCGAGGCAAGGTCTGTTATGTAGAACTAGAAAGGTTCCAGCTATACAAACAACAGTGGATGATTTGATAGAACCAAAGGATTCAGTAGAAACCAACGAACCTCAGCCTCTCCGCCGATCTAGTAGGGTTCCTCACCCACCTGAGAGATACTTCGGTTTCTCTATGACAGTGGGAGCGAGGATTGCATCATGAGATGATGACCCAACTAGTTTCGAGCTGGCCATCAGGAGTGAGACTCTGTAAGAATGGCTGGATGCTTAGCGATCTGAGATGGAATCCATGTACACCAACAAAGTATGGACTTTGGTGGCTATATCTGAAGGGTTAAATCCCCATCAGGAGCAAGTATATCTTGAGAAGATTACTTGGTGTAGAAGGAAAAGTTGAGACTTTCAAAGCTAGACTTGTTAAAGTTTTTCGTCATAGACCAGGCGTGGATTATGATGAAACCTTTTCAAGTGGCTATGCTTAAGTCCATCCAGATCCTACTTGCCACGGCTACATACCATGACTACGATATCTGGCGGTTGGGTGTCATGACTCCTTTTCTAAATGATGTTTTAGAAGAGAACGTCTGTAAGTACATAGCCAGAGTGCTTCGTAGACAGTGGGAGCAGCGGAAACGTGTACAAGATGTTTTATAGGATAAAGCAGGCATCGTGGAGTTGGAACATCTGTTTTGATGTGGTAGTCAAAGAGTTTGACATCATTAAAATGGTAGATGAACCTTGTATAAACAAAAAGGTAGTAGGGAGTATGGTGACGATCCTCGTAGAGTACGTGGATGACATACTCTTGATAGGGAAGGAGTTTCCTATGCTACGCACGGTCAATCTCCGGTTATCACAAGAATTCTCCATAATAGGATCAAAGTGATACCTCCTAAATCCTGGATTTTGGATCTATGCGATAGATCTAAATGGATGTTAGAATACTCACTAGCTGTAGTGAGATGGTATCAATCGATCCCGGGGAGAATCACTGGAAAGGTTCCGGGATGATAAGATGACTGAATGTCAGTCACAGGCATTGTCTTTACCCTAAGTAAAGGGACGGTATGTTGGAAGAGTTCCAAGTGAGATACCGTGACATACTAGACGATAAAGGCTGGATACATCGCTACTTAAGATGCTACCAAAGAGGCTGTTTGGGTGTATATTGGTTCATGAGAAGAACTATGTTCCTCCCATTATGTGACAATGGAGTTGTGGCTTATGCCAAGGAACGCCGGTCCCATCAGTGATCCAGACATATTCTAAGGCAGTATTACTTGATCATGGAGATGGTTGATCTCCAGGGAGATCGAGGCAAGGAGAGTAGACTCAGAGGACAACACAGTGGATCCACTCACAAAGGCCTGTTTCCAGAGAGAGACTTTTATGGGATGGTTGAGTATGAGATACTACAACCACTGCTACAGATGGCCCTAGTACAAGTGGGAGATTGTTAGTTATATGCATGCCCTAGAGGCCATTACTGTACATAGGATGTATATTGTAATGGATGCTTGGACATATATAGGGAGGACTTTCTTGCTCGACATGATAGTATGCTATCTGGTCGATCTTTACCTTAACGTGTACACTGATTGTCTCTCTGATACATGTTGGTAAAGCCCTTAGGATGTGTACTTGACTACCTGGACTATGATGCGGATCATACTAGTGGGGACATGGTAGTCCATAAGTACATCCTTCAAGGTCCCTAGTCGTGGGTGTATCGAGATAGGGCATCGATATACCAGAGTAGACTAGCGTATACCTTCTCGACCCATACAGATGGGCGATGGATGATCCCATATCCATTGGTGTTTGACATCAGAGATGATATACGGGTGCTCACTGAAGACTGGGTACACTGGACGGACTCGCCGAGAACTCCCAGATGGTATTATACCTTACGTCAGATGGCAGTTCTCTGGTGACACTGGTACAGAGTAGTCTGTTGACCCGAGATCGTCATAGAGTCTTGTGTGGTTCCCACTGTGCTTTGATTTCCATCTTACCACGTCCAAGAGGGCGTGCAAAACGGTGGTTTTTAGGTACAGTCTCGAGTCACATGGAGGCAATGAGCGATAGGAGGGGATTCGTCTCTCCCGGTATAGGAAGTTGATGTTGCGCTGTGTTCGATTGGCTATAACAGGAAATCCCTGGCCAGGGTTGCTGAGATTTACTGGTAAGTGTTACCAGTAGTTTCTCGAATTGTTATAGACCTCATATCGACACGACTTATCGAGCTATTGGGGTCTGACGTTTACCACCCCTAGGCGAGATATGCGACATATCAGACGATCAGACCGGACTGTACGGTAGTGTTACTGGTTGGATTCACTGGAGTGTGAGCGGGCTTGCTCGTCGATCTTCAGATCGCTCAATACCCGGGTGGCCGTTACGTTTAGCAGACCGCTTGCGGCTTGTGGGTGTTTGATATGATCATCACCTGCTGCCGGCGTATTGACGAGTCTTTAGAGTCCTACACAGAGCTTTCCTGGTTCAAGCGAAACGGAATAGGAGCGCATATGAGATATGTGCGGGACCGAGAATAATACGTGTATGTGATACCTTATTCCATTCTCACGATGAATGTGTCGAATGGTTGTATGCGATATAACCTAGTTATCGAATCAAGGATTGATTCGATAAGCCGATACATTGTATACTAGTCGGTTGTGTGCGACATGACCGGATCATTGAATCAAGTGTTGATTTAATTATTTAATGCATAATTATATATTTGATATATTACTTTACATTAACTAGTATCGGTTCACTTTAAATGGATTTTCTCACTCGGATGTGCACATTGTATATTCGATATAGTTTTGTGCACTTGATTGTATCATGTTTGATGATGCATGTTCACTTGTGTTTGTGTGAAGATTGAACCATGGTTATATGAATGGTTAGGGTTATGATTATTTATTCATTTATTTATCTATTTATTCTTTTTGGAAAAAGGAAGGCATGAAAAGAAAATGGTGGCTTGTTTTGTATTCTAGTTGAAGCTTCATGAAGCTTTGACCTAAGTGACCATTTTTGTCTCATGCTTAACCCTAACCATTCCAACTAACCTTGGTTTAATCTCTACACTTGACCATGGTTTACATTATGATAAGTTTTGATTTTCTATTGATTTTTAATTAACTTATCATAAGAATTATCATCTTCCTCTTCTTCTTCTTCTTGAAGAAAACCTTTCTTCATCAATGGTGATTGATGAAAATGAGTGAGAAATCCAATTCTAAAGTCTACCCACTTCCTATTTCTTCATCCTCTACCTCTTGCCAAGTAGTAGAGTGTGTTTTCTTCACAAGTTTCATCACTTGGTGAAGTTGGAGCTTGATCTAGCGATGCCTCGACGTAGATCATCTTCGGCACGAAGCCGACGACCTTACCCGCTCTTTCTCTGATGAAGCCGACGCTAGAGCCCGGATTTTGATTTGGACAGCGGAGATGACTTCATCACGGAGCCGTGGAGGTGGAGGACCGGATCTACAAAGGTTGTATTTCCGTATTCTTGTTGTTAAGTGTTAACTAGTTTCATTTTCGCCTAGAAATCTAGCCAACGATCCGTTCTAGGGTTTCTCGGCACCGTTTAAATTTGAAATTGGCATGGTTGATTCCTTGTGAGACCGCATTAGGGTGCCTAGGAACCCTACATAAGGTGCAGGATATATCATATATACCACTATGCAAAGCAAAACTGTAGCTACCCTTTTTATAAAGTTTTGATTCTGCAACATCTTTAGATTTCTTTTCTCTTTATTAATCTCATTAATAAATCCCATCAGCTTATGCTTCCTAAGCATCACAGAAGAAACGAAAGCAGTAATATTTATATATCAGCATATATATACTATAAGCATTCGTCTCAGGCAGTAATATGATCTCATCACAGAACATTGCAGCAGAAGAACATATATGAAATATTGGATATACTAGGACGTCCGTGTTTTCAATACGAGCCTGTATAAAACACGGATTCCACAGTCGCGATGAATAGCCAAACCCACATCCCTAGACCCCTACGAGAGTGGCAAGTAACACTGCCAATTCTAGGGTTAGGAGACCCGGTCTCGACTCCTTGAGATGGCCTCCCACTGGACCCTAGAACCCGGTTACTTGTGCTCCCCTCCTTGGGTCTACCTAATGCGGAAAAATAAATAATATACAAGGGTGACATCAACCTCATCCCGGAAGTGCCCCAATAAAAGAATATTACTTACAAATGAATTTTACATGAATGAAAATAAAAACCCTCATCTCACATAAAACCCCCGGCTATTCAGAACGCGACGATCCAATATAACATATCACAGCAACACATAATATAACATATCATCAACGTAAGTAAATATGCGCATCCCAATTGTCGTTGACATATAGCAACGAAACCGACGATATCACATATTACACTTATGGTCACAGAAAAGAAAGTGTAAAACTACAACATTTGGAATCCATAATCACTTTAGACATCGTAAATCCGAAATATCACATACTTCGCATTTCATGCCTAACTCTATGAATTCCACATATTGTATCACATTTCAGATAAATAGACAATATTAAACTTTCCGAACAGATAATCAAATACCCAAAATTTCCTAAATTGCTCAACACTTGAGCAGAGTTCAAATAATCCCGGAATATGTCACAGTACCGGTGATTCAGCCGTAGAAGGGTCAAGCCAACGCCTCACATGTGGCATGCCGTACTGCCCCAAACCCTAAGGTTTAGAGGCAGTTCAAGACGGTCACATAATCGAGCTAAGGTTTGTTGTCTTCTAGAGGGTCCACCGCTTAACTTGTACAATTTTCCGAAAGATTTAAACCCGATAAAAAATCAACACTTGAAAGTTTTTCGTGTCGGGAAAAATTGAGTTAATGATATCCGTTCGAACATTTTAACAGTTTCTAAATATCCGGAAATAAAAACGAATTTAAATTTTCAGATCGAATCTTCGATTACAAAATAAACCCCAGTTTACTCAACACTTGAGTCAATTTAAAAATACCCAGAAGTATCAACAAGCACCTACAGATATTACCATGAAGCCACGTGTCACAATCCCAATGTTTGGCCGCGGAACCGCCGCGGGAAGCAGGTTCTCGCCGCGGTTCCGCGGCGACTTAGTGGAATTGTGGGCCCGTGTTTCATGGTAATTCTTAGAATTCCCTGCTGAATTTTTTAGGTATTTTTAATACAGAAAAATCATATTTTTTAAAAATTGTACAGAGAGGGGTTCGTTTCGTCGTATCGGGGTTCGTTCGGAGTTTTAACTTCGTATACACGTCGCCTAATACTCTAACCTGGCTCTGATGCCACTGTAGGGTTCCTAGGCACTCTTGTGAAGGTTCATAAGGCATCAAACATGCCCGAATAAAAATTTAGACGTGCCGAACAACCCAAAACCGGGATCTTTGCTAGATTATTAGGGTTAAGCATGCAAGTAAACATCTTTATAACTAAAAGTGAGGGATTACAACCTTTGTAGTCCGCTCCTTCACTTCATAAGCTCCGAGTAGAAGTCTCTTCGCCGCGATCCACGATCTCCCGGGCTCAAGAGAGGCTCCACGACTCGAACGATCCATGCTAGCTTGTAGTGTTCCGTTTCTCCGATGATCTACGTCGAAATTGCTATAACTCAAGCTCTCTCAATCTAATGCGGTGAACACCCTAATCTAATGGGCTAGATTAGATGAGGATGATGGAGTAGTATTTATGATTTCTTTTTATATCATAATCTCACATGAAATCATCACAAAAGGAATTTCTAGTAAGCTTTCTCAAAGCTAAAGAGAGAAGAAGAAGATGAATAATGAGATAATTCCTTTTGTCATGAATAATGAAATGTATATATGAATCAATAATGTAACCATAGTTTAGTTATGATAAGGATAACCCTTGTAGAGAATAAACTAGAGCTAGGGTTTGGTTAGGTTAGAAATGAGTCATGGATAAATATCAACCATAATATCTTAACCAAGACAAAAGAGAAAGCTTCTAGAAGGTGCATGAAGAAGGTAACCCTAATCATACCTTAATCTTGTTTAATCATCACTAAACATGTTTCATTATTAATCATATCATGTCACAATAATATATATCACATATATATTATATATTTGCAACAAAAGAAAATAATACAATTAACATATATCGTATATATATCAATGTATTATCCAGTGAGAAAATGAAATAATAAAGCGAGCCAATATTAGATAATGTAACACAATATATCATAAATATTATTATACATTAAATCATCGAATCAACACTTGATCCGACAATCCGGCTATATCGAATATAACCGACTAATATATCATATACTGATTCATCGAATCAACACTTGATCCGATGTCCCGGTTCATATCTAAATATCGCGAGAATATAATACGGTATCTCATATCGCATTATCCTCGGTCCTGCGCATATCACATATGTCCCTCTACTCCGTTTTGCCTGAGCCAAGAAACCTCTGTCTAGGACTTTAAAGAATCGTCAATATGCCGGTAGTAGGTGATGATCATATCAAACACCCACAAGCTGCAAGCGGTCAGCTAAACGTAACAGCCACCCAGGTATTGAGCGATCATAAGATCAACAAGCTATCCTGTGCGTTCTCCTGTGAATCCAATCAGTAACACTCCCGTACAGTCCGGTCTCTTCGTCTGATATGTCGCATATCAAGTCTAGGAGTGGTATACGTCAGACCCCAGTAACCGATAAGTCGTGTCGATGTGAGGCTCATAACGGGTCGAGAAACTACTAGTAACACTTACCAGTAAATCTCTATATCAGCCCTGGCCAGGTACTTCCAGTTATAGCCAATCGAACATAGCACAATATCAACTCCCTATACCGGGAGAGACGAAACCCCTCCTATCGCTCATTGCCTCCATGTGATTCGGGACTGTACCTAAAAGCCACCGTTTTGCACACCCACTTGGACATGGTAAGGTGGAAATCAAAGCACAGTGGGAATCACACAAGCCTTTATGACGATCTCGGGTCTACAGACTACCCAGTACCAGTGTCACCGGAGAACTGCCATCTGACGTGTGGTATATCACCATCTGGGAGTTCTCGGCAAGTCCGTCCAGTGTACCAGTCTCCACTGAGCACCTGTACACCATCCTTGATGTCAAACACCGATGGATATGGTATCATCCATCGCCCATCATATGGGTCAAGATGCGTATACGCTAGTCTACTCTGGTGTATCGATGCCCTGTCTCGATATACCCTCGACTAGGAACAGTTATAGGAAGTATTCATCGACTAACATGGCCCCACTAGTATGATCTCATCATAGTCCCAGTAGTCGAGTACAGATCCTAAGGGCTTTATCAACATGTGATAGAAAAACATTAAACCAGTACAAGTCAATATGTTAAGATAAAGTGAAACCAAATAGCATACTATCATGACGAGCAAGAAAGTCCTCTCTATATATATCCAAGCATCCACTATAATATACATCATATGTACAACAATGGCCTCTAGGGCATATACATAACTAACACATGTGACATGTGAAACCCGATTCGAGGAGTGGACGAGGCCGATTGCGGGTACATGGTGGACCCGGTATGGTACTCCGGGGCGAGAACGGATCTGCTGTGCAGTAGATGGTGAGCCTGGCAGAGGGAACACTACCTACCGGTGATAGTATTTAGGCACGGCGGATATCCGGAGGATACCGACCGGAGTCGAGAGATGATATGGGCCGATCCGGACTGACGGAGCCCATGGGCCGATCCGGAATGACGGAGCCCGAGATATGAGGATTTACGTGTCGATGCTGGACACGGGTTTCATGATGTTTTCGGGTGTCGATGTTGGACACCCAGGTTCCATGATTTTGATGTGTTGCGAGGGACACCGTTGATTTATATCCTCATACTTTCATGCACACTCTTTTATGATATTTACGTGCATACAGACATTGATTATATGGGTGGACGAGATCCACATGCATACATACATTGATTATATGGGTGGACGAGATCTACATGCATACATACATTGATTATATGGTTGGACGAGATCCACATGCATACATACCTTGATTATATTGTTGGATTATATCCGCATACATATAGGTATTGATTACATTGTTGGCACATATGATGACCCGGTCACCCTAGATATCACAGTATTACCTTTATGATATAGTTGACCTAGAAGTCATTGTTTATTCGATTTCTACTTGTTGATGTTTTTCTACTCACGAGTTGGCAACTTACCCCCGTTGTACCACAGTTCTTGCAGGTTGACCGCATGGATCCGTAGCGGTATCGCTGGCACATAGCTTCATTCGGGTGTTTTGCATTGGTAGGTGGGGCATTTGTATCGTACCCACTCTTGTATTTATATTTCATATTGTATCTAGTCAACTTCATCAATCAAAATTTGTAATTGTATAAGTAATGAGACTTAGTGAGATTGTGGTTGTGAGACTTAGAGCGAGTGGTTTTCCGCTACTTGTGCTTTTTATGTCTTGTTTTTCTTTATCTTTGTGATGATCTTTACCGTTGGGCATCGTATACTTATATATATTGTCTTGCATGGTTGTGATCCGCCGGTTGGCGAAGAGCTAGCTCCCGCTTGGGGATTCCATTATTCTTTTTATGTATTTGTAGTTTTGGATCAAAATATACAAAGGAGGTGCTGCCCAAATTTTTAAAAGACGAAACACGTTTTTAAACTAGTAAATTTCACTTGCATTTTTATGTTCCTTTTCTATGCATTAAGAAAACTTGATTTCATTATACCTTTATTTCAAAACTTCACCTCCTTTATTTTCTTAAAAATGTTTAGATTTTTGGGTTTCAGCTTACTTGAATTCCGTCACACCTTTAGACGTTGCGTGATTCAAGTGCTGGTCACGAGCTAATATCTCGGGTCGTGACATTATGTAACATAGCTTGTCGTGTCGCATTGATATGACCTAGTCTACAATGCCACAAGAAGCATTCGTTCATTTCTGAACTCTTTCTCTTGTGTGTGTTTTGCACATTAAGAACTGTGGTTTGATTTAGAACGTATATGCCATTACTTAACGAGCCTGATCCAATCAACTTTTGATTCAGAAAGATGTTCATAACATTATCCTGTACTACAAAATTATATTCTTCTTTACTTAATAAAGAAACTGATATAAGATTGCATATCAGGTTCGGTAGGTAATAGCATTCGTTCAGAATCAATGTATTACCATTTGGTACTACATGGTGATATTCGCCAACTGCTTTGGCTGCAACATTTGCACTATTCCCTACTCTTACGGAATGGTCACCCTCTCCCAGTTTTCTACCTTTCCTTAGCCCATGCAACATATTTCATATGTGGGATCCCGATCCGGTATCTAATACCCAGGTCGTAGAGTGTACTGAGAAACAGTTCTTGGTAACTAACACACCCGAAGAAGATACATCAACATGCTTATTCTTCGTTTGGGTGGCGTGGGAATCCAGATATTCCCCTGTTTCCTGCTCTGTCTTATAACAAGTATAAGAAAGAATGGTACCAACGTTCCCCTGCTCAGTATAACAAGCGGGTTCGGTCAATACATCCATATTATTATCTTGATTAAGGCCTAACATGGTCGCTACCTGGAGAAAGAGAGAAGAAAACACATTAGCGTATGCTCTTGCAAGATTAGATTGGTTATTATCTTATCTAATCAGGATGGCTTCTACTGTTTTTATCAAATCTTCTTTCAAACCCTAAAAGATAAGACTAGCCGGGATTAATTACACCTTACAAGTTTGCCAATATTTCAGCCATACCAGTGTCGATAATTTGAGGGAGGTTACCCATGCTTTCGCACGGACCTAATTAAAATAAACCTCATTTTCCTAGAGACATTACCCCGTTAACACCTTTCTAGACACCTACTTGATCGGCTAATTGTGATTTGTAAAACTCTCTCAAGAGTAACTCTTACTCGCAGTGGTTATCGGGATCCAACTATCTCATAGAAGGTATGCAATCTCATTGCAAATTTCAACACTTGAAATTCCCGATAATCTTTTGCCCCTAGCAACTTATGACCATGGCTACGGTCAACAAATCATAAGCGCTGGCTAAGTTCAACCCGTCATTTCCTGATTGAATTAAACCCACCCATACGACCCTTCGGTATGGTCAACAAAGTCGTAAGACTACCCTAACTCAATCGCATCATATGCAGCAGATAAGCACTAATTAGCTACCACACACTACGCCTTGGCTAAGGTCAACAAACGCAGCAAGAATACTAAGCAGTATTTATCTGAAATGACGGAGGGCTACGACAGGTTTTTAAGAAAACCTTTTGCGCAATGAACATGATATCGTTGCAGAATCGAATGATTTTGAAAAGGAGTATTTTTGAGGCTTTTTACTAGTTTTGCTAAATAGGTCACTCCCGGTAAAGAGATCTCGGCTCTTTCCTTATCGAATAAGGTGCAGGATATTTCACAAATACCACTATGCTAAGCAAGAACTAAAAGAAGCAATCAAAAACAAATCCGAGTGGGTTGTAGCATCTGCTAGTTTTGCTAACGAGGTCACTCCCGGTGAAGGGATCTCGGCTCTTTCCTTATCAAATAAGGTGCTGGATATTCTACAAGGAATACCGCTATGCAAAGCAAGAACTGGAGCTACCCTTTTTGAAAATTTGATTCTACAACATCTTTTAGGTTTCTTTTCATTCATTAATCTTATTAATGAAGTCCCATCATTTATGCTTCCTAAGCATCACAGAAGAAACGAAAATACAACATACGCTTATGCCGTCCACATTCGCCTCAGTGTCCCGTTATGCACCGTTAGGTTACTTAACTAACGGCATAGCGGGGCCGGACTAGCGCGGGTGCAAAACATAAGCAGCGTTTATTATATATCATATATATAATAATAAAGTATTCGTCTCATGCATATAAAATGATCACATCACAGAATATCAGCAGAAGATAAAATATGAAATATTGGATATACTAAGAATTCCGTGTTTTAAATTAAGCCAGTATAAAACACGGATTCCACGGTTACGATGAATAGCCAAACCCACATCCCTAGACCCCTACGAGAGCGGCAAGCAACCCTACCAATTCTAGAGTTAGGAGACCCGGACTCGACTCCTCGAAATGGTCTCCCACTGGACTCTAGAACCCGGTTACTTATGCTCCCCACCTTGGGTCTATCCTAATGCGGAAAAGTAAATAATATACATCGACGGTGACATCATCCTCATCCCGAAGTGCCCCAATAAAAGAATATTACATACAAGTTTTTACATGAGTGAAAATGAAAAGACTCTCATCTCACATAAAAACCGCCGGCTATTCAAAACACGACGATCCAATATAACATATCACAGAAACACATAACATCATATGTCATCAACGTAAGTAAATATGTGTATCCCAATTGTCGTTGACATATAGCAATGAAACCGGCAATACACCACATATTACACTTACGGTCGCAGAAAAGAAAATGTCAAACTACAACATTTGGAATCCACAATCACCTTAGACATCATAAACCCGAAATATCATATACTTCGGATTTCATGCCTAACCAAATGAATTCCAAATATTGTATCACATTCCACAAATAGTTAAACAATGTTAAACATTCCGATCGAATAAAAAAACACCCAAAATTTCCCAAAGAGCTCAACACTTGAGCGTAGTTTAAAAATACTCAGTTCATGCCACGGTATCCATGAACCAACCGTAGAAGGGTCAACCCTTGCCTCACCTATGGTGCTGCGGAACTACCGCAAACCCTAGGGTTTGGCGGCGGTTCTTACGGTCATAGAATCGAGTTAGGGTTTCGTTCTTCTAGAGGGTCCGTCATATTACTTGCATGATTTTTTAATGTTCTTTAACTTGGAAAAAATCCAACTCTTAGAAAATTTTCCGTCGAGGGAAAAATTGGGTTATTGATATCCGTTCGAACTTTTTAACGCCGTCTAAAAAAACCCCGAAACAATGTTAGAATTACGACTACGAAACACTCTGAATTGCCTTTATAGAAAAATAACATCTCATGCAATTTTAGAAAAAACAAGCAACACCTAAACCACCAAAACCCAGAGACCAGAACACCAAACGAATAAGAACCAAAACAGAGCACGGGGGGTCGGCCGGCTCGGAAATTCTATGAATGTCGCCAAGTCAAATCCGGCTAAATGGGTTCGTTTTTGTCCAGTGTTGTTGTTACATCTCATATAACATTCTGCAGTTGCTTAAAATTTTTTCGACGACTTAAAAAATTTGACAGAAACTAGGTTTTATTGTCTCAAGTATTGGAGTAGTTTCAGTTTCGTAATCGAACAAACATCGTCTAATTCTCTAGCTTGGCTCTGATACCACTGTAGGGTTACCTAGCATGACAACAAGGTTTCGGGAGGCGTCGTACATGCCATTTTCAAAAAATTGCCATGCTACTTAACCCTAACCATAGAATCTTAACTTGAGAATTAGACGATACAATATGCAAACAACTTTACATCTAAGTAAATATGGAATTCAACCTTTGTAGACTGGACCTTCACTATAAATGCTCCGTGTAGAAGTCCCTTCGCTCCAAGTAGTGGTGATCCGGACTCTTCGTAGGCTCCGCTAGTCGAAATGAATGAGCTTGCTCAATGATCTTCGAGTCCGAAGATGATCTACTTTGAGGAGACACCAACTCAAGCTACCTCTTCACTAATTAGGGATTGGTGAAGCTAACATCCTAAACTAAATGGCTAATCTAGTAGAGGATGATGAAGTAGCAATTTTGCTCACTTTAGAATTCTTTTTCTCACTATTTTTCCTCACCTCTCATAAACTTAGAGAGCTAAGCTCTTGATGAAGAAGAAGATGAAGAGATAATGTTGTGTGTGTGAATAGCAACCTTGAGTGAGATAATATCTCATATTAACCCTTGTAGAGACATTACTATGGCTAAAGGTTATGGTTAGGTTAATAAATATCTTATGTAAAACAAATTAGTGGACTAAGTCAATGGCTACTACAAGCTTCTACAAGCTTCATAGCCATGACTAATTCCATCTAATTATGAATTACTAAGATAAATAAAAAACCTAATATATAATCTAAAACATGGTGTGAGTCTCATACACCCATGTTGCATGTATTATCAAGTATGACAAAAAGAAAACACAAATAATATATATCACATATATATTAAGTGTGCACATGTGAGAAAAGAAATGTATAAATAAGAAAATATTAGTTAATATAAATTAGCATATCAAATATACAATTCTACATTAAATTATTAAATAAACACATGATTTAATAATCCGGGTATATCACATATAACCGACTAATATTGTATGTATCAACTTATCGAATCAACACTTGATTCGATAACTCGGCTATATCACATATAACCGACCGATATCACATATCGCGAGAATAGAATACGGTATCACATACTCATATTAATCTCGGTCCCGCACATATCACATATGTGCTCCAACTTCGTTTTTCCTGAGCCAGTAGCTCTGTGTAGGACTCTAAAGACTCGTCAATACATCGGCGGTAGGTGATGATCATATCAAGCACCCATAAACCGTCAGCGGTACTAGCTGAACGTAACGGCTACCCGGGTATTGAGCGATCAGAAAATCAACAAGAAAGCCTACTCATACTCCTGTAAAGCCTGTCAGTAACACTACCGTACAGTCAGGTCTCTTCGTCTGATATGTCGCATATCCAGTCTAGGGGTGGTAAACGTCAGACCCCAGTAACCGATAAGTCGTGCTGATGTGAGGCTCATAAAGGGTCTAGAAATTACTGATAACACTTACCAGTAGATCTCCGAATCAGCCCTGGCCAGGGACTTCCTGTTATAGCCAATCGAGCACAGCGCAACATCAACCCCCAATACCGGGAGAGATGAATCCGCTCCTATCGCTCATTGCCTCCATGTGATTCGGGGCTGTACCCAAAAGCCACCGTTTTCCATGTTCTCTTGAACGTGGTAAGGTGGAAATCAAAGCACAGTGGGAATCACACAAGACTCTATGACGATCTCGGGTCTACAGACTAACATATACCAGTGTCACCAGAGAACTGCTATCTGACGATAGATATAATACCAACTAGGAGTTCTCGGCTAGTCCGTTCAATGTACCCAGTCTCCACTGAGTACCCGTATACCATCTTTGATGTCAAACACCAATGGATGTGGGATCATCAATTGCCCATAATATTGGTCAAGAAGCGTATACGCTAGTCTACTCTGGAGTATCGATGCCCTGTTTCAATACACCCTCGACTAGGAACAATTAAAGGATGTACTTATGGACCATCCTGGCCCCACTAGTATGATCTCCATCATAGTCCTGGTAGTCAAGTACTCATCCTAAGGGCTTTATCAACATGTGAGAGCAAGACAGTATCACAATACAAGTCTACATGTTAAGATAAAGAGCAACCAGATAGCATACTATCATGTCGAGCAAGAAAGTCCTCTCTATATATGTCCAAGCATCCACTATAATATACATCATGTGTACAATAATAGCCTCTAGGGCATACACATAACTAACACATACCCTTGATGAAGGCTAACATAGTAGTATGACTGTCCCAAACAAATGCATCTATCGATGCTACATATGAATACCCAGCAGCTACCAATCACTATACTTTGGCGATGGTCAAAATACATAACTTGAATACTACTGAATACCCATATGAAATGACGGAGGGCTACGAATGGTTTTTGAAAAACCGTGAATGTAATGAACTTGATATAGTCGAAGGAACCATGATAGCTTTTTAAAAGTAGTGGTTTAGGCTCCGCATTTAAAATTTGCTTTTTGAAGAAAACCGATTGGTTTTGAAATTGTTCCAACGATTAAGCTTTGGTTTGTTTTTCCTTGCATTAATAAAGGTTAATGTGGTCCTATCATTTAATCCTACCATTGTAGAAAAGAAACGAAAATACAACGTACACTTATGCCATTAGCATTCGCCACGGGGTCCCGTCATGCACCATTAAGTTACTTAACTACTGGCAGAGCGGAGGCTGGACTAGCACGGGTGCAAAACATAAGCAACGCCTACTATATATATATATCCATTATTCTCATGCAATAATTGGCATTTCAGATCACAGATGAATATATTGGATATACTAGGAATTTCGCGTTTCGTTTAAGCCTGTAACGAAAGACGGATTTTACGGTCGTGATGAATAGCCAAACCCCACCCTAGACCCCTACGTGTGTGGCAAACTACCCGCCAAATTCCTGAAATAAAGAAACCACCCTCAGTAAAATGAGTAGGCCACTCGGTACTTCAAGAACCCAGTAGTTTTTGCACCCCACCGTCGGTCTATCTTAGGAGAAAAAACAGTAAAAGAAATAATACAACGGTGGCTACAAGCTCAACCTAGATGTGCCCCGCAAAATAATATTACATCACTTTTACAAATTACATGAATGAAAAAAAAGAAAACACTCTTCTCACATCCCCCCGGCTATTCATCCACGACGATCCAATACTCCATATACACAAACCACAATAGCATCACAGATATGTGCAACCCCCACAAATCGACGTATAGCGATTAACAGACGTTCAGCATCATATATCAAACACAAAAAACCCGATTAGCCAAGTAATCTTAGAATTTCAATCGATTAACTAAAACCGTGTCTACCCCATGCACAATCCAGTACACAAATAATCTGGGTAGAAACAAAATATTCCAGAAATCACAATTCTACAAATAAGACCCACAGAAGAAACTCGGACCGAGTCGACCTTGACTCAGCCGCGGAACGGCGGCCAAACACACTGTTTGGCCGCACTTCCGCGGCGGTCTTGGGGACTGATGATCTCGTTTTTCTTATGTGTTCTTAAAAAACCCTGCTTGTATTTTTAAGGCCTCTGAAATGAGTTTTAGACCAGTTTTAAAAAATGACAGCAAGTATGGTTTTTAATCGTGATTTCGGTATTTTTTCGACGATCGAATTTCTAACTACTTGCTAACTAGCTAGTTATGGTTTAGTAGGCTCTAATACCACTGTAAGTCGATGTCACGCACCCCATGGTTTCGCGAGGGGAGGAATTTTCAAAAAACGATTTCAACATGCTTCACAACACCGACAAAACTCCAGGATCTTTACGGAACCTTAACTAGCTAAACTAACTAGGAGGTTTAACTAATATGATAGATGGTTATACCTCCGTGACCAAGTCCTTCGGGTCTTCTTTTTATCCTCTCCTTGGCTCCTCGAAGAATGGATGAAGGTTGCATCGTCGGCCTCCTTGCGTCAAAGATGATCCATCCGAGAGTATGTGCTTTGACCACCAACCTCTAAACTGAGCTAACTAGGGTACTTGGTTCACTAATCCAAGTAGCCTAGGTGATGTAGAGAATGATAATGGATTGTATTATCTCACTAAACCCTTTATTTCACAACACATGTAAAGGTAAGGGTTTACTTGAGGAAGAAGGAGATGAAATGAAGAGAGAGAAAGGAGAGAAGCAAATGAGCTAGGATTGTCATGACTAAGTGTGGAGAATGGCTAATATCTCATACCTCACTTATTGAACCATGGATTAAAAACCAATGCAATATATCACCCATGCTTCAATAGTGAGTCAAGACAAATAAAATAATACTTGATCCATTCCTCACACCATGCTACAAAAATCTCTCTTTTCCGATTTCCACCTCATTAATCCATTTACCAGAAATGGGTAATACCAAATAATGAGGTGTTTCCTTCTAGAAGCATTCTTGAGAAAATTACAAGAATACCCCTCACCGTATATACATACCCGTATTCGTATTCCGAAAAATACGAATACTCTGAGACGATAACAATCCAATAATACAATACTAGGATCTGGTTTAAACCAAAGCCCACTAGTATTATCCGCCCAAACATCATTCGTGTACAAATACACGTATGTGACCGAAGCCCTGCAGTAAAACCACACAGCCTCTACATCTATTGCCCGAAGCAGGGAAGCCCTCTATGTGAGACTCTAAAGACTCGACAGTATACTGGCAGTGGGTTTAACCACAAGCACGTCAGTGGTACTAGCTAAACATAACGGCTACCCAGGTATCTGTCGATAAGAAGGTCGATGAGCAAACTCATCCAAACTCCTACTGAGCATGTCTGTGATAATCTCCGTACAATCCGGTCTGTTCGTCTAAGATACTCGCATATCGGGCCTAGGGAGTTGGTAAACGTCAGACCCCTAACAGCTAAATAAGTCGTGCCGGAGCAGAGCCCAATACACCTTGAGAAACTACTGGAGTACCTACCAGTATATCTCGACTGCCCTGGGCAGGGACTTTGTGTAATAGCTTTCCAAACACAGCGCAATATCAACTCCAATTACGGGAGAGACGAATCATATTTGACCGCTACTGTCTCCAAGTGCTTCGGGACTACACCTAACTACTACCTTTTTGCATGACTCCTTTGTTGGGTTATTCCAGCGCCCTGACCATCTACTGCGACCGAATGCGGAACAAAAATTTTATAAAACTGGCACTAGAACAACCCCATAATACGGATCGACCATTAACCCTACTCTAGCAAACATAAAGAGGAGTTTATAAAGGTTAAACCGAATGATCCATGTCCTTCGGTCTTTAACCATCATCCCAAGCTCCTAGAGGCTTCCATGATCAAGTTATCTCTGGTCTCCCTCCATCGAAGATGATCCACCTGAGGATTTGTATTCTGAGCTCTTACCTCATAGCCGAGGTAACTAGGGTATCTAGTTTTCTAAACAAGATAGCCTAGAAGATGTAGAGTCTAATGATGGATTGATTTGTCTCTAAACACCCTAGGTTTCTCAACACATGAGACTTGAAGGGTGGAGGTAGAAGAAGAAGCTTGAGGATGAGAGTGTGAAGCATGAAGCAACTCAAGAAAAATGGCTATGTGTTATGAGCTAAAGAAAAATCATCAAGTCAAAATATCTCACAACACAAACAAATATCAAGCAAGCTAGAATAGTGTCCATGAGTCACTACATAAGTCATACCATGAGTCACCACAAAGCCATGTTTGAATAAATACCAATAACACCTCATCCCTCCACCTCATAATCCATTTAAACAAAATGGTTAAAACTAAATGAGGTGGCATCTTCTAGAAGCACCCTTGTAATAAATTACAAGTGTAGGGTTACTAGGAACACACAAGAGGTTCCACAAGGCATCAACCAAGCCAAATTCAAATTTTCCGGTGCCGAGAAACCCTAAACTAGATCGTTAATTAGAGATTAGGCGAAACAACAAGCAAGCAAACTACTTTGCTACTAAGTGAATGGAAATACAACCTTTGTAGATCCGGTCCGCCACTTCTAAAGCTCCGTGTTGACGTCCCTCCGCTGCGATCATCGGATCCCGGACTCTAGCAATGGTTTCGTCGGAGAAATGATCGGGCTAGGTCATTGACTTCGAGGCCGAAGATGATCTACGTCGGGGAGACTCAAACTCAAGCTATTCCTTCACTTGGTCAAAAACATTGTGAAGAGAACACCTTATACTACATGGCAAGTAGTAGAGGATGAAGAAATAGGAAGTGGGTTCACTTTAGAATTGGATTTCTCACTCTTTTTCTCATGGCACCATTGGAGCTAGCAAGCTTTTGTGAGCTTGATGAAGATGAAGAAGAAGAAAAGAATTAAAAGAATAATATGAAACTTATCCTTTTAATTATGTCACCATGGTTGAGTTAAGCACTCATGCTTAACTCATGTACAGAATTAACCAAAGCAATAGGTTAAGGGTTGGGTTAACTAATATCTTGAACAAATGACAAAAGAGTTGACTTTGACAATGTTTATCAAGCTTCATGAAGCTTGATAACTTTGACCAAAGTCTCACTCTTTTGTTATTTGTTAGGAAAATAGTAAACCCTAATTTAACCTTGATTTGGTTCAAGTCTCATACACACAACATGTTTGTATCATCAAGCATGATACAAACATGTACACTTGCATATATCACATATAAACAATGTGCACATTCAAGTGAGAAAATCAATCTTAAGTGAACCAATACTAGTTAATGTAAAGTAATATATCAAATATATAATTATACATTAAATCATTAAATCAACACTTGATTTAACGATCCGGTCATATTGCATATAACCGACTAATATCAATAGTAACAACTTATCGAATCAACACTTGATCCGATAACCCGGCTATATCGCCTACAACCGATCAATGTCACAAATCGCGAGAATAGAATACAGTATAATATACTGGTATTATTCTCGGTCCCGCACATATCTCATATGCGCTCCTATTT
Organism: Agapanthus africanus; assembly: GCA_030015575.1. NCBI lineage: Eukaryota > Viridiplantae > Streptophyta > Magnoliopsida > Asparagales > Amaryllidaceae > Agapanthus > Agapanthus africanus. The sequence continues at coordinate 326,003,053 of CM057347.1, forward strand.
CGTTTCGCTTGAGCCAGGAAACCCCTGTGTAGAACTCTAAAGACTCGTCAATACGCCGGCAGTAGGTGATGATCATATCAAACACCCACAAGCCGCAAGCGGTCTGCTAAACATAACGGCCATCCGGGTATTGAGCGATCAGAAGATCAATGAGCAAGCCCGCTCACACTCCTGTGAATCCAACCAGTAACACTACCGTATAGTCCGGTCTGTTCGTCTGATATGTCGCATATCTTGTCTAGGGGTGGTAAACGTCAGACCCCAATAACTCGATAAGTCGTGTCGATATGAGGCTCATAACGGGTCAAGAAACTACTGGTAACACTTACCAGTAAATCCCTAAAGCATCCTTGGCCAAGGACTTCCTGTTATAGCTAATCGAGCATAGCGCAACATCAACTCCCTATACCGGGAGAGACGAAACCCCTCCTATCGCTCATTGCCTCGATGTGACTCGGGACTGTACCCAAAAACCACCATTTTGCACACCCTCTTGGACGTGGTAAGGTGGAAATCAAAGCACAGTAGGAATCACACAAGACTCTATGACGATATCGGGTCTACAGACTAACCTGCACCAGTGTCACCAGAGAACTGACATCTGACGTAAGGTATAATACCATCTGGGAGTTCTCGGCGAGTCCGTCCAGTGTACCCAGTCTCTACTGAGCACCCGTATATCATCTCTGATGTCAAACACCAATGGATTTGGGATCATCCATCGCCCATCTGTATGGGTCGGAAAGGTATACGCTAGTCTACTCCGGTATATCGATGCCCCGTCTCGATACACCCACGACTAGGGACTTTGAAGGATGTACTTATGGACTACCACATCCCTACTAGTATGATCCACATCATAGTCCAGGTAGTCAAGTACACATCCTAAGGGCTTTACCAACATGTAACAGAGAGACAATCAGTGTACACGTTAAGGTAAAGAGTAACCAGATAGCATACTATCATATCGAGCAAGAAAGTCATCCCTATATATGTCCAAGCATCCACTACAATATAAATCCTATGTATAATAATGGCCTCTAGGGCAAACATATAACTAACAATCTCCCACTTGCACTAGGGCCATCTGATAGCAGTGGTTGAAGTATCTCATACTCAACCATCCCATAAAAGTCTCTCTCTGGGAAAAGGCCTTTGTGAGTGGATCCGCCGTGTTGTCCTCTGAGTCTACTCTCCTAACCTCGATCCCCTGAAGATCAACCATCTCGATGATAAGGTGATACTGCCTAGGAATTATATCTGGATTTCTGATGGGACGGGGGTTCCTTGGCATAAGCTACAACTCCATTGTCACACAATGGTAGGAACGAAGTTCATCTCATGAACTTATATATACCCACACTTCCTCTTTGGTAGCATCTTTGGTAACGATGTATCTTGCCTTTAATCGTCTAGTATGCCACGGTATCTAGCTTGGAACTCTTCCAACATACCGTCCCTTTACTAAGGGTAAAGACAATGCCTGTGACTGATTTTCAGTCGTCCTTATCACCCTGGAACATTTCCAGTGATTCTCCCCAGGATCGATTGATACCTTCTCACTACAACTAGTGAGTATCCTAACATCCAATTAGATCCATCTCATAGATCCAAAACCCAGGATTTAGTAGGTATCACTTTGATCCTATATGGAGAATCTTTGTGATAAGCGGAGATTGACCGAGCGTAGCATAGGAAACTCCTTCCCTATCAAGAGTATGTTATCCACGTACTCTACGAGGATCACCAGTATACTCCCTACTACCTTTTTGTATATACAAGGTTCATCTACCATTTTGATGATGTCAAACTCTTCGACTAACTCATCAAAACAGATGTTCCAACTCCGCGATGTCTGCTTTATCACATAAAACATCTCGCACACGTTTCCGCTGCCCCCACTGTCTATGAAGCCCTCTGACTGTGTACTTTCAGACTCTCTCTTCTAAAACATCATTTAGAAAAGCAGTCATGACACCCAACCGCCAGATATCGTAGTCTTGGTATGTAGCCGTGGCAAGTAGGATCTGGATGGACTTAAGCATAGCTACTTAGAAAAGGTTTCAACAAAATCCATACCTGGTCAATGATGCAAACCTTTAACAAGTCTAGCTTTGAAAGTCTTAACTTTTCCATGTACACCAAGTAATCTTCTCAAGATATACTTGCTCCTGATGGGGATTTAACCCTTCAGATAAAGCAACCAAAGTCCATACTTTGTTGGTGTATAAGGATTCCAGCTCAGATCGATAAACATCCAGCCATTCTTACAGAGTCACACTCCTGATGGCCAGCTCGAAACTAGTTAGGTCATCATCCCATGATACAATCCTCGCTCCCACTGTCATAGAGAAACCGAAGTATCTCTCAGGTGGGTGAGGAAACCTACTAGATCGGCGGAGAGGTTGAGGTTCGTCGGTTTCTATTGAATCCTTTGGTTCTACCAAATCATCAGCTGCAGTTTGTCTAGCTGGAACTCTTTCCAGTTCTACCTCATAACCAATAATTTCTTCACAAGAAATTCCCTTTCACAAAGGTGGCATGCTGAGAAATAAAATAGTTTTTGTTCCTCGGTTAGGTAGAAGATATTCCCTTGCGTATGCTTGGGATATCCAACAAACTTCTACAGATCTGACTTTGCCTCGAGCTTGTCCGGATTTTGCTTTTAGACATAGGCCGGACAACCTCAAATCTTAACAAACTTAAGATATGGGCTCTTCCCTTTCCATATCTCATATGAAGTGGTAGGCAACTGATTTGATCGGAACCCTATTCAATAGGTATGCAACTTCATAAGTGCATAACTCCCTAAAAGGAAATAGGAAACTCAGTAGTACTCATCATAGAGCACACCATATCACATAGGGTGCTATTGCTCCGCCCCGATACACCGAGGTGCTGTGGTGTATGCGGAGGAATAATGCTGAGAGAGAATCTCATTCTTAGAATATCTTAAGAAAAGTCTAAGAATTCCGTGCTTAAGTATTCACCTCCTTGATCACATCAAAGGACATAATACTTATACCCGTTTTTGGTTCTGTACTTCTAACTTATATTCTGTGAATATCTCAAAAGGTTCGGACTTGTGTTTCAATAGGAACATATGTCTGAATCTTGAGAGATCATCAGAGAAGGTAATGAAGTACAAATAACCGGTCTTGGTATGTGTAGACAGGGGACCTTCATACATCAGCATGTATCAATCCCAAGAGTTCACTAACTCTTTCTCTGTTTCCAATAAATAGAGCTATGGTCATCTTATCTCTGTGACATGACTGGCAAGTTTCACAAGATGTAAATTCAAACTAATTTAAATATGCATCTTAATGTAACTTGAGCTAGTCAGGTCGCATTTATATGACCTAATCTACAATACCTCAAGAAGGATTCGTTCATTTCTAAACTCTTCCACTTGTGTGTGTTCTGTATACTAAGAGCTGTAGTTTGATTCAAAACGTCAATGCTTTTAGATAACGTGCCTGAACCGATCAACTTTTGATATATGAAATGTTCAAAATATTATCCAACAGTTCAAAATATTATCCAAGAATACAAAATTGTATCCTTTCTTTACTGATAAAGAGACTGATATGATTTTGTATATCAGGTTCGGTATCTAATAACATTTGTTCAGAATCAATGTATTCTGGTAATACAGGGTGATAGTGACCAACAGACTTGGCTGCAACACTTGCACCGTTTTCTATCTCATGAAACTTATCACCCGTTCTCAGTTCTCTACCTATCTGTAGCACATGTAGCAGATTACATATGCGGGATCCTGATCCGGTATCATATACCCAGGACGTAAAGGACATTGAGAAACAGTTCTTTATAATGAACACACCCGAAGAAGATGCATCAGTATGCACTTTCTTCGTTTGGGCGGCATGGGAATTCTGATAATCCCCAATTTCCTGCTCTGTCATATAACAATTATAAGTTGGAGCGGGACCAATGTTCCCCAGCTCAGTATAACAAGCGGGTTCGGTCAATACATCCGTATTATTATCTTGATTAAGGCGTGATATGGTCGCTACCTGGAGAGAGAGAGAAGAAAACACTCAGCGTATGCTCTTGCAAGATCAGATTGGTTATTATTTTATCTAATCAGGATGGCTCCCACTGTTTTTATCAAATCTTCCTTCAAACCATAAAAGGAAAGACTAGCCGGGATTAATTACACGCTACAAGTTCGCCAATCTTTCAGCCAGACCAGTGTCGGTACTTTGAGGGAGGTTCCCCGTGCTTTCGCATGGGCCTAATTAAAGTAAACCTCGTTTTCCCAGAGGCGTAACCCCGTTGACACCTTTCTAGACACCTACTTGATCGGCTAATTGTATTGTGTAAAACTCTCTCAGGAGTAACAATTACTCGCAGTGGGTATCGGGATCCAACTATCTCATAGAAGGTATGCAATCTCATTGCAAATTTCAACACTTGAAATTCCCGATAATATTTTGCCTCTAGCGTTCTATGACCTTGACGAATGCCAAACAACCCATAGTCCACTAGTCAAGTTCAACCCGTACATTTCTTGATTGAATTAAACCCACCCGCATGACCCTTGACGAATGCCAAACAACGCCGTACGAATACCCTAATCCAATCTGCATCATATGCATAAGCAGATAAGTACTAGTTAGCTACCGCACACTACGCCTTGACGAATGCCAAACTACCGCAGCACGAATACTAAGTAGTACTTATCTGAAATGACGGAGGGCTACGACAGTTTTTTCTGAAAACCTATTGCGTAATGAACTTGATATCGTTGTAGAATCAAATGATTTTAAAATGGAGTGTTTTTTAGGCTTTTCTAGTTTTGCTAAAGCGGTCACTCCCGGTGAAGAGATCGTCGGCCCTTTCCTTATCGAATAAGGTGCAGGATATATCATATATACCGCTGTGCAAAACAAAAACTCCAAAAGAAATCAAAAGACAAACCGAGGGGTGTAGTATCTGCCAGTTATTGCTAAAGGGGTCACTCCCGGTGAAGGGATCTCGGCCCTTTCCTTATCGAATAAGGTGCAGGATGTTCTACAAGGAACACCGCGATGCAAAGGAAGAACTGTAGCTACCTGATTTTGAAAATTCGATTCCAAAATATCTTTTAGGTTTCTTTTCTTTCATTAATCATATTAATGAAGTCCCATCATTTAAGTCACCTAAACATTACAGATAAATACGACGTACACTTATGCCATCCGCATTCGCCTCGATGTCCCCTCGTGCACCGTTAGGTTTGGTAACTAACGACAGAGCGGGGCAGGGCTAGCGCGGGTGTAAAACATAAGTAACGTCTATATAATATATCATATATACTATATACAGTATCTATCACAACATATCAAATGATCACATCACAGATATCGCAGCAGAAGAAACATATGAAACATTGGATATATTAGGACGTCCGTGTTTTCAATACGAGCCAGTATAAAACACGGATTCCACGGTCGCGATGAATAGCCAAACCCATACCCCTAGACCCCTACGAGAGTGGCAACCAACCCTACCAATTCTAGAGTTAGGAGACCCGGACTCGACTCCTCGAGTTGGTCTCCCACTGAACTCTATAACCCGGTTACTTGTGCTCTCCTCCTTAGGTCTATCCTAGTGCGGAAGAGTAAATAATATACAATGGTGACATCTTCCGCAACCTGGAAGTGCCTCAATAAAAGAATATTACATACAAGTTTTTACATGAATGAAAATGAAAAACACTAATCTCATAAAAAAACCCCCGGCTATTCAAACACGACGATACAATATAACATATCCAGCAACACATAACATCACATGTCATCAACGTAAGTAAACATGCGTATCCTAATTGTCGTTGACATATAGCAACGAAACCGGCGATATCACATATTACACTTACGGTCACAGAAAAGAAAGTGTAAAACTACAACAGTTGGAATCCACAACCTCCTTAGACATCGCATGCCTAACCATCTGAATTCCTTAGACATCACATGCCTAAAAATTATAAACCCCGCATTTGAGTCTTATTATCGAAAACACTTTTCAATATCAAGTCGGGCAATTCAACAAGATTCACGGCATTTTGATCGAATGATCGTCGCAAACTTTAATAGGCGGCCGCACCCCCGATGCCGTCGACGAAGTGCACCAAGGCTGAACACCGCTGCCGTGAGCACCCGAACGGATGCTTTCGGCGACGGGGTTCTCCTACAGTCACTTGGTCGGGGCTATGGGGTATAGTTGTCTATTAAGTTTACCCGGCGAGTATCCGCGTATGCTACGTGATTGCGACGGACTTTTGATCACATCAAAATTCCGTGGCAACCGATCAAGTGAGACTAAAGTGCTATGTTTATAACATTCAAATCAGTTATCTCATAACTCCTTGTGGATTCCGTATCACATTTCGGATAAATAGAAAATGTTAAACTTTCCGATCGAACAATCAAACACCCAAGTTTTCCCGAAACATCTCAACACATGAAATAAGTTTAAAAACATTCACTTCATGCCACAGTACCAACAGTCCAGCCGTAGAAGGGTCAAGCCAATGCCTCACATGTGGCACGCCGTACTGCCCCAAACCCAAAGGTTTAAAGGGCAGTTCAAGACGGTCACATAATCTTGTTAAGGATTGTTGTCTTCTAGAGGGTCCATCGCGTTACTTGCACTACTTAGAACGTTTTCAAACTACGGAAAAATCCAACACTTGGAAATTTCCCGGCAGGGGAAAAATTGGGTATTTATATCCGGTCGAACTTTTTACATGTTCTAAAATTATCCGAAAAAACTTAATATACAAAGTTAAATAATCCGATCGAATTATCGAGTCCCTAATACACCCCAGAAAACTCAACTCTTGAGTGAAACAAAAAAATTCCCAGAAGAATCAGCAAACATCAACCGAGGTTACTGTGCAAAAATGATTCCCTGATCTTTACATACGGCCGCGGAACTGCCGCCAATACCATGTTAAGGCCGCGGTTCCGCGGCGCTTTAGTGGTATTACAGTCACGTGCTTCGCAGCAACCCTTGTAGTTGCCTGCTGATATTTTTGAAAATTTTTAATTTGGAAAAATCCACTGTTTTAAAATTTGTACGGAGAGGGGTGAAATCGGGGGATATCGGGTTCAATCGGACTTCTAGCTTCATCTACACTTCGTCTAAAACTCTAGCTTGGCTCTGATACCACTATAGGGTTACTAGGCACACACAAGAGGTTCCACAAGGCACCAACCATACCAAATTCAAATTTTCTGGTGCCAAGAAACCCTAAACTAGATCGTTAACTAGAGATTAGGCGAAACAACAAGCAATCAAACTACTTTGATATTAAGTGAATGGAAATACAACCTTTGTAGATCCAGTCCTCCACTTCTAAAGCTCCGTGTTGACGTCCCTCCGCTGCGATCATCGGATCCCGGACTCTAGCAATGGTTTCGTCGGAGAAATGATCGGGCTAGGTCATTGACTTCGAGGCCGAAGATGATCTACGTCGGGGAGACTCAAACTCAAGCTATTCCTTCACTTGGTCAAAAACTTTGTGAAGAGAACACCCTATACTACATGGCAAGTAGTAGAGGATGAAGAAATGGGAAGTGGGTTCACTTTAGAATTGGATTTCTCACTCTTTTTCTCATGGCACCATTGGAGCTAGCAAGCTTTTGTGAGCTTGATGAAGATGAAGAAAAGAATTAAAAGAATAATATGAAACTTATCCTTTTAATCATGGCACCATGGTTGAGTTAAGCACTCATGCTTAACTCATGTAGAGAATTAACAAAGCAATAGGTTAAGGGTTGGGTTAACTAATATCTTGAACAAATGACAAAAGAGTTGACTTTGTCAATGTTTATCAAGCTTCATGAAGCTTGATAACTTTGACCAAAGTCTCACTCTTTTGTTATTTGTTAGGAAAATAGTAAACCCTAATTTAACCTTGATTTGGTTCAAGTCTCATACACACAACTTGTTTGTATCATCAAGCATGATACAACCATGTACACTTGCATATATCACATATAAACAATGTGCACATTCAAGTGAGAAAATCAATCTTAAGTGAACCAATACTAGTTAATGTAAAGTAATATATCAAATATATAATTATATATTAAATCATTAATCAACACTTGATTTAACGATCCGGTCATATTGCATATAACCGACTAATATCAATAGTAACAACTTATCGAATCAACACTTGATCCGATAACCCGGCTATATCGCATACAACCGATCAATGTCACAAATAGCGAGAATAGAATACAGTATCACATACTGGTATTATTCTCGATCCCGCACATATCTCATATGCGCTCCTATTTCGTTTCGCTTGAGCCAGGAAACCCCTGTGTAGGACTCTAAAGACTCGTCAATACGCCGGCAGTAGGTGATGATCATATCAAACACCCACAAGCCGCAAGCGGTCTGCTAAACGTAAAGGCTACCCGGGTATTGAGCGATCAGAAGATCAACGAGCAAGCCCGCTCACACTCCTGTGAATCCAACCAGTAACACTACCGTATAGTCCGGTCTGTTCGTCTGATATGTCGCATATCTCGTCTAGGGGTGGTAAACGTCAGACCCCAATAACTCGATATGAGGCTCATAACGGGTCGAGAAACTACTGGTAACACTTACCAGTAAATCCCTAAAGCAGCCTTGGCCAAGGACTTCCTGTTATAGCCAATCGAGCACAGCGCAATATCAACTCCCTATACCGGGAAAGACGAAACCCCTCCTATCGCTCATTGCCTCCATGTGACTCGGGACTGTACCCAAAAACCACCGTTTTGCACGCCCTCTTGGATGTGGTAAGGTGGAAATCAAAGAACAGCGGGAATCACATAAGACTCTATGACGATCTCGGGTCTACAGACTAACCTGCACCAGTGTCACCAGAGAACTGCCATCTTACGTAAGGTATAATACCATGTGGGAGTTCTCGACGAGTCCGTCCAGTGTACCCAGTCTCCACTGAGTACCTGTATATCATCTCTGATGTCAAACACCAATGGATATGGGATCATCCATCGCCCATCTGTATGGGTCGAGAAGGTATACGCTAGTCTACTCTGGAATATCGATGCCCCGTCTCGATACACCCACGACTAGGGACTTTGAAGGATGTACTTATGGATTACCACGTCCCTACTAGTATGATCCGCATCATAGTCCAGGTAGTCAAGTACACATCCTAAGGGCTTTACCAACATGTAACAGAGAGACAATTAGTGTACACGTTAAGGTAAAGAGTAACCAGATAGCATACTATCATATCGAGCAAGAAAGCCATCCCTATATATGTCCAAGCATCCACTACAATATACATCGTATGTATTGTAATGGCCTCTAGGGCATACATATAACTAACAACAAGAATACCCCTCATCCATATGTGTATACCCGTATCCGTATTCCGACAAAATACGAATACAAAGAGACGAAAATAATCCAGTAATATAATACTAGGATCCGGCTTAAACCAAAGCCCACTAGTATTAACCGTCCGAATCATGATACGTGCACAAGTGCACATATATGATCGAACCCTGCCCTAAAACCATACGACCTCTACATCTTTTCGCCCGAAGCAGGGAAACCCTCTGCGTGGGACTCTAAAGACTTGTCAATACGCTGGCAGTGGGTTTAACCACAAGCACGTCAGCAACACTAGCTGTACGTCACGGCTACTCAAGTATTGAGCGAAAAGAAGGCTGATGAGCAAAACTCATCCGAACCCTACTGAGCCTGTCCGTGACAATCTCCGTACAGTCTGGTCTCTTCGTCTAATAGTATCGCATATCGAGTCTAGGGGGTGGATAAAGTCAGACCCCTAACAACACGACATTTCGTGTCGGTATGAAACCCATCACCATCTGAGAAACTACTGATCCAAATAAATAATTCTCGACTACCTTGGCCAAGGATTTCTGGTGATGGACCCGTGCACTACACGACATCAACCCCCAATACCGGGAGAGATGAATCCCTGACGATCCGCTCACTGCCTCCATGTGGCTCGGGACTGTACTTAACTGTAGGGTTCCCTAGGGTCCCCGCTGGGTTTCAGGAGGCATCGACCATGCCGTTTTTAAATTTTTGGCGCGCTAAAGAACCCTAACCTAGAATCTTAACCGAAGAATTAGACGAAATAAGTATGTAAACATCTTTACAATTAAGTGAACAAGGAATACAACCTTTATAGATTGGTCCTTCACTTCAATAGCTCCGTGTAGTAGTCCCTTCGCTCCAAGTAGTGAACTCCCGGACTCTAGAAAAGCTCCACAAGATGAAAGGAACAAGCTTGCTTGAAGTTTTCGAGGCCGAAGATGATCTACATCGAGGAGACTCTAACTCAAGTTACCTCTTCACTAATTTTGAAGAACTAGTAAAGAAACAACCCAATCTAAATGGCTAGTCTAGAAAAGATTGATGAAGTAGGAATTTTGCTCACTTTAGAAATTATTTTCTCTCATTTTCTTCACCTCCCAAAAAGCTAGAGAGCTTGAGGAAGGAGATGAAGAAAAGCAACCATGGAGAGAAGCAAGTGAAGAATGAATCAAGTGGTGAGAATAGCATCCATGGGTAAGATAATATCTCATACTAACTCATGTAGAGACTTAACTATGGCTTGGGATAATCGTTGGGTTAACAAATATCTCAAGTAAAACAAAATTAGTAGACTAAGTCAATGGTCACTATAAGCTTCTAACCAAGTGACAAATTTCCAACTAATTTTGATTTACTTTAAATAAATAAAACCCATCATTATGATAATCATGGTGTGAGTCTCATACACCCATGTCTCACGTATCATCTAGCATGACACAAAAGAATGTACATTAATATATATCACATATATACTAAGTGTACACAAGTGAGAAAAAGAAATCTTAAGTGAGCTAATATTAGTTAATGTAAGTTAATATATCAAATATATAATTATACATTAAATTATTAAATAAACACTTGATTTAATAATCCGGTTATATCGCATACAACTGACTAATATCAAATGTATCAACTTATCGAATCAACACTTGATTCGACAGCCCGGCTATATCACATATAACCGACCGATATCACATATCGCAAGAATAGAATGCGGCATCACATACACGTATTAATCTCGGTCCCGCACATATCATATATGTGCTCCTACTTCGTTTCGCCTGAGCCAGGAAACCTCTGTGTAGGACTCTAAAGACTCATCAATACGCCGGCAGCAGGTGGTGATCATATCAGTCATCCACAAGCCGTCAGCGGTCTGCTAAACGTAACGGCCACCCGGGTATTGGGAGATCAGAAGATCAATAAGCAAGCCTGCTCATACTCATGCTAATCCAATCAGTAACACAACCGTACAGTCCGGTCTATTTGTCAGATATGCCGCATATCGCAGCCTGGGGGTGGTAAACGTCAGACCCCAATAGCCTGATAATTCATGCCGATGTGAGGCTCATAACGGTTCGAGAAACTACTAATAACACTTACTAGTAGATCTCAGCATCCCTGGCCAGGGATTTCCTGGTATGGCTGTTGGAGATAATGCCCTGAGAGTCAATTATTGGATCACAGGCACGTGATTGCGATGATTGAGGGAGGACCTATCCCGGTAAGACAGTCTTACTCGAGATGATAGTATGCTATCTGGTTTACCTTTACCATCGTGTACTGCTTTAGGTGACCTGACAGGTCGCTATTACACGTTGATAGAGCCCCTAGGATTCTTGCTTGATGACCAGCAGTATGAGGGCGATCATATACGTGAGAGCTGGGGTCTACAAGCACATCCTTAAATGGTCCCTAGTCGTGGGAGTTTCGAGACAGGGCATCGATTCTCCAGAGTAGACTAGTGTATACAGTCGAGACCCCGACGAGGGGCGGTGGCCGGTCTCACAAGCCACTGGTGTCAGTTGGTTCACCTAAGATGTATACAGGTGCTCATTGGGTTATGAGTACACCGGACAGGACTCGCCGGCAACATGCTAGTTGGTCTTATACCTGACGTCAGATAGCAGTTCCCAGGTGACATGTGTACAGGTTAGTTCATCGACCTGGGGATCGTCATTTGTCTCGTGTGAGTTACCACTGTGCTTTGATTACTACCCTACCACGGATTAAAGGAGTCGTGCAAACAGGTTTTAGTTGGGTACAGTCCCGAGCCACATGGAGGCAGTGAGCGGATCTTCAGGGGTTCGTCTCTCCCGGTATTGGGGGTGAGGTCGCGCTGTGTCTAGGAGAGCCATTACACGAAGTCCTTGGCCAAGGCAGGAGATTTACTGGTAGGTTTTCCAGTAGTATCTCAGGGTGTTCTGGGCTACACTACGACACGACTTGTACCGCTTTTGGGGGTCTGACTTTTACCAACCCCCTAGGCCCGACATGCGATGCTCATAGACGAACGGACCAGACTGTACGGATATTGTCACTGACAGGCTCAGTAGGGTGTCAGGATGAGTTCGCTCATCGACGTCCCTTTTAGTCAATAGCTGGTGGCCCGTTACGTATTGGCTTATACCTCTGACGTGCTAGTGGTTAAATCCACAGCCATAGTATTGACGAGTCTTTAGAGTCCACCACACTTTCAGTTACTCAGTCTTTCGGGCGAAAAGCTGTAGAGGCCGTATGGAGATATGGCAGGGTCCGATCAGATACGTGCGGTATTGCACGGATCAGGATCGGACGGTTTGTACTAGAGGCCGTATAGATATATGGCAGGGTTCGATCAGATACGTGCGGTATTGCACGGATCAGGATCGGACGGATATTACTAGCCGGCTTTAGTTTAAGCCGGATCCTAGTATAGTACAGTGTAGATTTGTCTCATTTTGCATTTGTATCCGGTCGGAATACAGATGCGGGTGCGTATGCACAGTATCGGGATTTTTCCTGTAATTTATTACGGGACCAGTTTTCTGGAGTTGCCATTTTGCATTCCATTCCGGTCGGTTTTTCTTTGTTCTTTCCCGGCCGGACTTTTCCGATGGAGGGGGTTATTTGCAAGTTTGCAAATAACATTTTGTGGAGGGTTTATTTGTGAGATGAGAGATTATGATAGCATCTTTAGATTCCCTTTCCATCTTTTCTTTTGATGCACCATCACTTGCATTAATTGAGATAAGAGAGGGTATGGGTTTGATGTGAATTTGTTATGATGATGTTTGGATATGGTCACCTCTTCTCTTCTCCTACCATCACCTCCCTTCTTGTTATGTATATGTATTTGATTCCTCCACCATTCTCACAAGAGATGAGGGCCGGCCACAATTAGATGAGAGGAGGCAAAATGAGAGATTTCATTTTTGGGTGAGGAAAATTTATCATCTCATACCATGCTTGATAAATGAGAGTTCCACTTGAAAGTTCCATTTGATTCCTCCATCAAGGCAACATAACCCCAAAGAGACAAAGCACTACACTTTCTACAGCAAATCTTGGGCACGTCGACTTGCCAGCTTCGTGTCCGAGTTGCCTCGGTATTGAGGTGGGAGCCCGTAAAAGATGCAGACGATGTGGTGCCTTTCCGGCAAGGAGGCAACGACCGGAGTTTCCGCAGGAGATCGGGACGACGACGAGAAGACCGGATGACTCGGATCACTTGGTATATCTCTCTTCCCTATCTTGTTACTTTGCTAGATCTAGTTTAATGGCCCGATCCGGGGTTTAGTGCGCGGTGGTGCCGGTTTGCTAAGTTCGCAAAATTAAAGTTTATCACCGCTTCCGCATTTGGCCGTCGGATTGACGACCGGGGCGCCGCCGTGCACCTACAGTGGTATCAGAGCCTCGCCATTAACTTCGTCTAGCTTTGTTTGATGTGTTTGCATTTCCGATCGACCAAAATTCCAAAAAAACCACATTTTCCTCACATCAGTTTTCTGTCGAATTTTTCCTGGCTCTAAAATTTTTTCAGGTTGTAGAAAACTGATGTACAAGAATTTCTAAGAGTTCTGGGAAAATTCGAGACATTGATCTCTCAGGTAGAGCGCGGAACCGCGGCAATTCCGCCGCCGTGTTGAGGGATCAATGCGTCAAAATTTTCCCATGGGCTGGTGGGCTGAAAATAGGGGTTTTGGAATATTAAAATTGGGCCCAGAATTTCTGTGAGTGCTACAGTATTGCTTGGGGGCCCACTTGTTAATTTTTTGATCGATCGGATATTTTAAACACATTATTTCATAGTATTTACATTATATCTGCGACCGTGAATGTCACTTGATCGGTAAATCCTGTCTGACTGCTATAGCCCGGTTAGACGGATTTGCGAACGTGACTTTCACGTTGATGTTCTGTGTTTTTGCTGTGATGTTGCGGATCGGTCGTGGGGGATAGCCTGGATGCAATGCTAGTACAGTTTTCTTGTATTATGTACATTTGATATTGCGGGGCGAGCGTCCGACATGTGGACTGTCGTCACTGCCTGTTTGTATTATTATTTTGGTGCACGACCAGGTTGCGGTCGATGTACCCGGTGTATGTATATTTTACTTTCTGTACTAGGATTGCCCCGCGGAGGGGTGCACGGATAGCCGGGTTCTAGAAGGCAACAAACCCGCATCTCATGGCATTGGGACGGAAGGGGCTTCACTCTAGAATTGGCGGGCTATTCGCCGCACTCGTAGGGGGTACAGGTTGACCCAGGAGGGGTGCCTAAGTTGCCGGATTCCGTGAAGTGCTGTGTGGTCCATTCACGGTGCTGAAGGGGGCTGTCTCGCTGCAGGTTTTGGCGGGTAACTTGCCGCGCCCGTAGGGGTCTAGGATTTCATTGCACAGGCTATCCACACGACCAGGGGAACGTCGGGTTTCAGTAGTGGCTCTGTGAAACCCGGGGATCCCAGATATCTGTATTGTTCTGTGATGCTGTACATTTCTGTGATGTTGCATTTTTATCACGCCTTGAGCGAATATAATATATTGGTATATATATTAGTAGATGTTGTATATGTTTTACATCCGCGCTAGTCCAGTCCCCGCTCTGCCGTTAGTTAGCTAACCTAACGGGTGATGACGGGACCCAGTGGCGAATGCGGATGGCATATACGTATGTCAGTATATTTTCGTTCTTTGTGGTGTGATCAATTGATGGGACTGCGTTGATTCGGATCAATGCATGTTAAAACAAACCTATTCTGATGTTGTTGGAACACTTTTCAAAAAGCTGTTATTGCAAGGACGTTCACTTTTGTTTTGCATCGTGGTATTCATTTGGAATATCCTGCTCCTCAGTCGACGAGGCAAGGGCCGAGATCCCTTCACCGGGAGTGACCCCTTGGACAGAAGTTTGCGTCAGGGCATTAACTTCACTATAGCCGATTACTTTTGCTTTGCATCGTGGTATTCATTTGGAATATCCTGCACCCCATTCTACGGGGAAAGAGCCGAGATCCCTTCACCGGGAGTGACCTCTTTAGTAAAGGTTTTCGTCACTATATTTTCTAAAAAGCTATCCGTTCCTTCAACGATATCAAGTTCATTACGTTAAGGGTTTTCGCCAGAAACCATTCGTAGCCCTCCATCATTTCATATGGGTAGTCAATAGTATTCAAGCTGTGTTTGTTGGCCAAAGTCAAGGCACAGTGTTTGGTAGCTATTGGTTATTCATATGCAGCATAGATAGATGCGTTGGTTTGGAACAGTCGTACTGCCTTGTTGGCCAAAGTCAAGGGTATGTACGGGTGGATTCAAAACAACCTGGAGAATGACGGGTAGAACTTGACATGTGACTTATGATTTGTTGGCCAAAGTCAAGGTCATAAGAGCATGGGGTAAAAATCACATCGGGAGTTTCAAAAGAATTGAAACTTGCCAGATATGCGCATACCTTCTGGAGTGTGATACCGTGAGCGGATTCCGTCACGTTATCATGCGATGATAGTTGGATCCCGATTCCCACTGATGAGTTGGTTTATTCCTCGGGTGACCCCGATTAATTCTTCTTTTAGGTTTGGAAGAGAATTTGAGGTACAGTGGGAGGTTTCCAGATTAGATAAATTGGTAACCATTCTGATCTAGGTTAGAGTGCACGCTGAGTGTTTCTTTTCTCTCTCTCTGGCAGCGACCATTGACCCGACCCTAGACTATGACTCAGTGACCAAGTTGACCGAACCTTCTTAACACTGGCTTTTGGATTGTCAGAGTTGCAGACCTCATTGCCACTCCTACTTTTACCCTTTTCTCCAGGACACCCCATATTACTGCGAACGTCCACTTCCATTGGACAAAGCCATCGTATGGTTAGATACGAACTCGAAAGAATTCGAGGATGGTTTCTGGTTCTGGAGAAAACGGATAGGATTATTCAGTTGTCTTTTCCTTTTTGCCTTCTCTCAAGTTACGAGTACTCCTTAGTTTAGGAGATAGTACACCTATTACGCAAATTGGATAGTCTTCTTCCAAATCTTAGGCTAGTGCCGACCGGTAGGGAATGAAGAAAACCAATTAGCCTAAACGGTGTGCAGAAGGTATTAAGATTAAGACAAAGCAAGGGATTAGTAAGAGGGCAAAGTAGATTGCGACTGATATTCACGACCAAACCAAGTATTTCTTCGCCAATCCTAAATCACCTTTGTATTTCTCCAGGACACTCCGTATCACTACGAAGATCCACAGTTTATTGGATACTCCATCGTATGGTTATATACGAACTCGAAAGGAACTTGTTCCAGTTTGGGGATGGATTCTGGTCCAGGAGAAATAGGAATAAGGTTTATTCGGTTGTCTTTTATCTTCACCTTCTCTCGCATTGCGAGTGCTCCTAGGACTAGGACAGTACACCCATTATGCTTATTGGATAGTCTTCTTCCAAACCATAGGCTGGTGCCGAACGGTAGGGAAGGAAGAAAACCATTTGGCCTAAGGGGTGCGCAGAAGGTAATGACTAAAGACATATAAAGGGATTTGGAGAGGTGGCAAAGAATTATACGGTTATAGTTGTGAATCTGGATAATGGTAGAGGCATTACTAGGAATACCAGGATACCCCATCGAAACATTTCAATGTTTCAGTTCAACTGTGTACTGTTAAAAGAAAACTGATTTCCCGATTGGACACTTGCTCCAGGGTATGCATTTACCAGGTTTGATCCTCACATCTGTATGGTTTTACAGATGATGAGTGGGAGTAAGTTATTGGGAATAGGGTGATCATCCTCATTATATCGGGATTCGTTGTAATCAGTGATATTTGAGGAGATCATCTGGGCTGTTTGCCGGTCGGCAAATATTTGGTTTTGAATATCCGCTGTTGTGCACCAATTTCAAATTGATATATCTGTACGTCTATTTTCATAGAGTGAGATATACCTTGTGATATTATGTCGATGACATTTACCTATATCAGTGGATGGTTAGATAAGGAGCATTAAACAGCGGTGTAATTCTTCTTAACCATAAGTACAGTTTTCAACCTACGACACACAGTGAAAAAGTTGTTAGACTCAGCGGACTTATACAGAGTATTGTATGTTGTCCAGTGTCAATTAGGACAGAGGGGTTGGTCCTCATACTATATTCTGTTTACTTTTAACTTCTCTAGTTCTTAGACATGTGTTTCGTAGAAACACAGGGTCTAAGTTTTGAGGAGTTATAGGTATTTGAATAGAGTAGAGAACCAGGAATAGCAAGTATCGGGATTCTTCAAAGTGATCGAAGATGTAGATACTTGTGTATGGTATTCAGTTGATAGTAATGATAAAGAGAAATTGCTTCTCTTTCAGGTTACTCATAATTGGAAGCATTCCTAAGTTGAGTAACGCTGATCGGCCTCTCTCCATTTAGTTGACATGCACTGGAGACAGCTGCATGATTTGAATCTGGTTAAATTAAATCAGTGGCTCTGGTTCTATATTGGATATAGAACAGTTCATATCTTAACGTTGTTAAGGTACGGGGAGTTGTCCGGCTTATGATTAAAACCAGACTCTGGATAACTCAAGGCACGTTTCTGTAATGGCTGTTTGTGGGTTGACCCAGGCTATGACGAGGGTTGACTTTCTACCATCTGGCAGATCAATAGAAATATTGTTCTAGACTCGCCACAGTTTTATTAAAAATGAATTTTTCAAAAACAGTAATGGGAGTATGGTAGAACTGGAAGTGATTCCAGAACCGCAAACGATTACTGAAGATTTGATAAGGAACCTAAAGATTCAATCTGATTTGACATTCCATTGGCCACTCCGCAGATACGGTGGGTAACTTCAGGCACCCGAGAGGTACTCCGGTAGCCTCAAGGACGGTGACAAGGAAGTTCTTGTTTACCCACACTTGCCATTGCTGTTGTTCCAGGCTGCGAGGCCCGGCAGGAGGATGAGTATAGCGTCGTTCTAAACTAGCTTTAGAAGTGCACGTCTATATGACTCTGCCAGAGGGTTGTCATAGTCAGTGGGAGCAGCGGAAGCATTGGTGGATATCAGGCTTATGTCTATTTGTAGACTAAAGCAGATATAGCGGAGATAGATCATCTATTTCTGATATGACAGTCATGGGTTTGACGTCATCAGAATAGGGGATGGATCTGTTGAGAAGGTAGTAGGGTGTGATATCCGGGTTTTGGATGACATACACAAAGTAGGAAGTGACATTCCTATACTACGATCGGTTATACTTTGGTCGTCACACAGTGGTTTCTCCACAAGGGACTTGGACATTATATCAGACATACTGGTTACTAGATCTATGGTTTTAGATCTAGATTTGGGTGGTTTCCCAATCAGGGTACTTTGACAGCATTCTAAGAGTATTTAGAATGGTCGACTCCTGGCATGGTAGTGTACCTGCAGGTAATGGAGTCACCCTCTCTAAAGGTGTCTTATAGACTAAAGTAGAGAGAGATGTGCATGATTGGCAGATCACTTGCTTAGGCAATTGAGTCAATCATGAGATGTCAAGTACCACACCAGATGTTGTTCTTGCACTAGATGCAATAAGTTGACATTGACCCAATCCTGGAGAAACAGTCGGAAGCAGTTTTAGAACATAAGTGGATGTTCTAGGGATATGATAACGACAGCCTCATTCGGGGGACAGTTATCATTCCAGGCTTCCAAGGTGACCTGGAAGACAAGGAGGTTGTCAGAGTTATAGTTTTCCCTCTGACGAGGGGCAGTATTTTGGACAGGTGATCCAGGCAGACACTGAAGGAGGCATGGCGCAGGATACTGATTAAGTTCAGTTGACGATACAGTCTAAGAAGTCTGGATTTGAAGTTCATTTATGAACTGGGTCCCATCAGACATCCAGACATTCTAAGACAGGTATTGCTCATTTCGGGAGATGGTTTTCTCCGCGAACTTGAGATATAGAGAGACATAGAAAGAAACATCTAGGCGGATCCACTCACTGAGGCTATTCCTCGAACGCAAGAGTTTCGCAAACAGGCTTTATGAGACTGACTAGTAGAGGAGTTGGGTGTTCGGTATCACACGGGCTGTGAGTATGCGACATCGCAATAATTAGCCTTGAGTGCTAGTGGGAGATTGTTGGAGATAATGCCCTCAGAGTCAATTATTGGATCACAGGCACGTGATTGCGATGATTGAGGGAGGACCTATCCCGGTAAGACAGTCTTACTCGAGATGATAGTATGCTATCTGGTTTACCTTTACCATCGTGTACTGCTTTAGGTGACCTGACAGGTCGCTATTACACGTTGATAGAGCCCCTAGGATTCTTTCTTGACGACCAGCAGTATGAGGGCGATCATATACGTGAGAGCTGGGGTCTACAAGCACATCCTTAAATGGTCCCTAGTCGTGGGAGTTTCGAGACAGGGCATCGATTCTCCAGAGTAGACTAGTTTATACAGTCGAGACCCCGACGAGGGGCGGTGGCCGGTCTCACAAGCCACTGGTGTCAGTTGGTTCACCTAAGATGTATACAGGTGCTCATTGGGTTATGAGTACACCGGACAGGACTCGCCGGGAACATGCTAGTTGGTCTTATACCTGACGTCAGATAGCAGTTCCCAGGTGACATGTGTACAGGTTAGTTCATCGACCTGGGGATCGTCATTTGTCTCGTATGAGTTCCCACTGTGCTTTGATTACTACCCTACCACGGCTCAAAGGAGTCGTGCAAACAGGTTTTAGTTGGGTACAGTCCCGAGCCACATGGAGGCAGTGAGCGGATCTTTAGGGGTTCGTCTCTCCCGGTATTGGGGGTGAGGTCGCGCTGTGTCTAGGAGAGCCATTACATGAAGTCCTTGGCCAAGGCAGGAGATTTACTGGTAGGTTTTCCAGTAGTATCTCAGGGTGTTCTGGGCTACACTACGACACGACTTGTACCGCTTTTGGGGGTCTGACTTTTACCAACCCCCTAGGCCCGACATGCGATGCTCATAGACGAACGGACCGGACTGTTCGGATATTGTCACTGACAGGCTCAGTATGGTGTCAGGATGAGTTCGCTCATCGACGTCCCTTTTAGTCAATAGCTGGTGGCCCGTTACGTATTGGCTTATACCTCTGACGTGCTAGTGGTTAAATCCACAGCCATAGTATTGACGAGTCTTTAGAGTCCACCACACTTTCAGTTACTCAGTCTTTCGGGCGAAAAGCTGTAGAGGCCGTATGGAGATATGGCAGGGTCCGATCAGATACGTGCGGTATTGCACGGATCAGGATCGGACGGTTTGTACTAGAGGCCGTATAGATATATGGCAGGGTTCGATCAGATACGTGCGGTATTGCACGGATCAGGATCGGACGGATATTACTAGCCGGCTTTGGTTTAAGCCGGATCCTAGTATAGTACAGTGTAGATTTGTCTCATTTTGCATTTGTATCCGGTCGGAATACAGATGCGGGTGCGTATGCACAGTATCGGGGTTTTTCCTGTAATTTATTACGGGACCAGTTTTCTGGAGTTGCCATTTTGCATTCCGTTTCGGTCGGTTTTTCTTTGTTCTTTCGCGGCCGGACTTTTCCGATGGAGGGGGTTATTTGCATGTTTGCAAATAACATTTTGTGGAGGGTTTATTTGTGAGATGAGAGATTATGATAGCATCTTTAGATTCCCTTTCCATCTTTTCTTTTGATGCACCATCACTTGCATTAATTGAGATAAGAGAGGGTATGGGTTTGATGTGAATTTGTTATGATGATGTTTGGATATGGTCACCTCTTCTCTTCTCCTACCATCACCTCCCTTCTTGTTTTGTATATGTATTTGATTCCTCCACCATTCTCACAAGAGATGAGGGCCGGCCACATTTAGATGAGAGGAGGAAAAATGAGAGATTTCATTTTTAGGTGAGAAAAATTTATCATCTCATACCATGCTTGATAAATGAGAGTTCCACTTGAAAGTTCCATTCGATTCCTCCATCAAGGCAACATAACCCCAAAGAGACAAAGCACTACACTTTCTACAGCAAATCTTGGGCACGTCGACTTGCCAGCTTCGTGTCCGAGTTGCCTCGGTATTGAGGTGGGAGTCCGTAAAAGATGCAGACGATGTGGTGCCTTTCCGCCAAGGAGGCAACGACCGGAGTTTCCGCAGGAGTTCGGGACGACGACGAGAAGACCGGAGGACTAGGATCACTCGGTATATCTCTCTTCCCTATCTTGTTATTTTGCTAGATCTAGTTTAATGGCCCGATCCGGGGTTTAGTGCGCGGTGGTGCCGGTTTGCTAAGTTCACAAAATTAAAGTTTATCACCGCTTCCGCATTTGGCCGTCGGATTGACGACCGGGGCGCCGCCGTGCACCTACAATGGCCAATCGTGCATAGCGCAACATCAACCCCCAATACCGGGAGAGTTGAAATCCCTTCCTATCGCTCATTTCCTCCATGTGACTCAGGACTGTACCCAAAAACCACCGTTTTGCACGTTCTCTTGAATGTGGTAAGGTGGAAATCAAAGCACGGTGGAAATCACACAAGACTCTATGACAATCTCAGGTCGACAGACTAACTTGTATCAATGTCACCAGAGAACTGCTATCTGACGATAGGTATAATACCATCTAGAAGTTCTCGGCGAGCCCGTCCAGTGTACCCAGTCTCCAATAAGCACCCGTATACCTTCTCTGATGTCAAACACCAATGGATGTGGGATCATCCATCGCCCATCATATAGGTCGAGAAGCGTATACGCTAGTCTACTCTGGAATATCGATACTCCCACGACTAGGAACAATTGAAGGATGTACTTACCGACTACCTCTGTCCCACTAGTATGATCTGCATCATAATCCAGGTAGTAAATTACTCATCCTAATAGCTTTATCAACATGTATTAGAGAGACAATAAGTGTACATGTTAAGATAAAGAGCAACCAGATAGCATACTATCATGTCGAGCAAGAAAGTCCTCCCTATATATGTCCAAGCATCCATTATAATATACATCACATGTATAATAATGGCCTCTAGGGCATACGTATAATTAACAATCTCCCACTTACACTAAGGCCATTTGTTGTAGTATCTCATACTCAACGCCCTATAAAAGTCTCTCTAAGGAAAGGCCTTTGTGAGAGGATCCGCCGTGTTATCCTTCGCGTCAACTCTCCTTACCTCGATCCCTTGGAGATCAACCATCTCCCTGATCAGGTGATACTGTCCTCAGAATATGTCCGGATCGCTGATCGGACCGGCGTTCCTAGGCCAAAACCATAACTCCATTGTTGTCACAATAACAGTTATTGGACGCTCAATGGTAGGAACCATGTTCATCTCATGAACAAGAAATATCCAGACATCCACTTTGGTAGCATCGTTGGTAGCGATGTATTCAGCCTTTATCGTCTAGTTTGCTACGGTATATAGCTTAGAACTCTTCCAACATATCGTCCCTCCACTAAAGGTAAAGATAAAGCCTGAGACTGACTTTCAGTCGACCTTATCACTCTGGGTGCTGGAATTGGTAAAGGACTCCCACTAGAGTTCACCGTTACCAAATATCAAGAATATTTCTTTAGTGCTTCTCAAGTACTTAAGAATGTCCTTCGCAGCTGTCCAGTGATTTTCCTAAGATCCGATTGATTCCTGATCACTACACCTAGTGAGTTAGCTACATCTGGTCTGGTATATAACATCGCATACATGATAGAGCCTAATGCCGAAGCATAGGGTATCCCTAGCACGCAAGCTCTGTAGGGTTACTAGGCACTGTCACAAGGGTCTATAAGGCATCAAACATGCCCGATTTTAAATTTTAAACGTGCCGAACAACCCAAACCAAGATCTTAGACTAGAGATTAGACGAAACGAAGCAAGTAAACAACTTTACTTCTAAGAGTTTGTGATTACAACCTTTGTAGTCCGGTCCTTCACTTCAAAACCTCCGTGTTGAGGTCCCTTCGCTGCGATCATCGAGTATCCAGACTCTAGAGAGGCTCCACAAAAGAAGGATGCAAGCTTGCTTCCGATCTTCGATAACAAAGATGATCTACCTTGAAGAAACTCAAACCCATGCTCTTGCTTTACTAATCAAGTATTAGCAAAGCAAACACCCTAATCTAAGTGGCTAGAATAGATGAGGATGATGAAGTAGGAATTTAGCTCTTAATTATTTTCTTTAATCTCACTCATTTTCATCACTAAAATCAAAGCTAGAAAGCTTTGCAAGGAGGAAGAAGAAGATGGATTACTTTGTGATGAATAATGAATCCATGTGAGGTTAGAAATGCAACCATGGGTTAAGTATGATAACTTAACCCATGTAGAGAATGAACCATGGTTAAGGGTTGGGTTGGGTTAACAAATATCAACTAAAATATCTTTAGAAAATATCTTTAGTTAAAAACAAAAGCAAAGCTTCTAGAAGCTTCAAGAAGGTTTAACCCTAATCCAAACCCTAACCATGTTTAAACTCCACAAAACATGTTGCATTTGTAACCTTAACTTGTTACAATATTATATATCACATATATAATATATTTTGTAACAAAATAAAATAATACAATTAACATATATCGCATAAATATCAATGTATTACCCGAGTGAGAAAAAGAATCTTTTAGTGAGCTTATATCAGTTAATGTAATTTAATATATCAAATATATAATTATATATTAAATTATCGAATCAACACTTGATCCGATAATCCGGTTATTTCATAAATAACCGACTAATATATATTTTTTATCAGTTCATCGAATCAACACTTGATCCGATGACCCAGCTATATCACATATACCCGGCCGATATCACATATCGTGAGAATCTAATACGGTATCACATACACGTATTGTTCTCGGTCCCGCACATATCATATATGTGCTCCTACTCCGTTTTGCCTGAGCCAGGAAACCTTTGTGTGGGACTCTAAAGAATCGTCAATACGCCGGCAGTAGGTAATGATCATATCAAACACCCACAAGCTGCAAGCGGTCAACTAAATGTAACAGCCACCCAGGTATTGAGCGATCAGAAGATCAACAAGCAAGCCTGTACATTCTCCTGCGAATCCAACCAGTAACACTCCCCTACAGTCCGTTCACTTCGTCTGATATGTCGCTTATCTTGCTTAGGGGTGGTAAACGTCAGACCCCAGTAGCTTGATAAGTCGTGTCGATATGAGGTCCATAACAGTTCGAGAAACTACTGATAACACTTACCAGTAAATCTCAGCAACCCTGGCCAGGGATTTCCAGTTATAGCCAATCGAACACAGTGCAACATCAACTCCCTATACTGGGAGAGACGAAACCCCTCCTATCGCTCATTGCCTCCATGTGATTCGGGACTGTACCCAAAAGCCACCTTTCTGCACGCCCTCTTGGACGTGGTATGATGGAAATCAAAGCACAGTGGGAATCACACAAGACTCTTTGACGATCTCGGGTCTACAGATTAACCTGTACCAGTGTCACCAGAGAACTGCCATCTGACGTGAGGTATAATACCATCTGGGAGTTCTCGGCGAGTCCGTCCAGTGTACCCAGTCTCCACTGAGCACCTATACACCATCCTTGATGTCAAACACCGATGGATATGGGATCATCCATCGCCCATCATATTATTCAAAATGTGTATATGCTAGTCTACTCTGGTGTATTGATGCCCTGTCTCGATTCACCCTCGACTAGGAACAGTTATAGGATGTACTCGTCGACTACCGTGGCCCCACTAGTATGATCTCATCATAGTCCTAGTAGTCGAGTACTTATCCTAAGGGCTTTATCAACATGTAACATAGAGACAATCAGAGTACATGTTAAGATAAAGAGCTACCAGATAGCGTACTATCATGTCGAGCAAGAAAGTCCTCCTTATATATGTCCAAGCATCCACTAAAATATACATCGTATGTACAGTAATGGCCTCTAGGGCATACATATAACTAACAATCTCCCACTTGCACTAGGGCCATCTGTTGTGGTATTACATACCCAACAATTAGCTGCGGTTGAAGTATCTCATACTCAACCATCCCATAAAAGTCTCAACTGTGAAAAAGGCCTTTGTGAGTGGATCTGCACTGTTGTCCTCTGTGTCTACTCTCTTAACTTTGATCTCCCTGGAAATCAACCATCTCCATGATCAGGTGATACTTCCTAAGAATTATATCAAGATTTCTGATGGGACGAGGGTTTCTAGGCCTAAGCCACAACTCCATTGTCATATAATGGTAGGAACGAAGTTCATCTCATGAACTTATATATATATCCAGACTGCCTCTTTGGTAGCATCCTTGGTAACGATGTATCTTGCCTTTAATCGTCTAGTAAGTCACGGTATCTAGCTTGGAACTCTTCCAACATACCGTCCCTCCACTGAGGGTAAAGACAATGCCTGTGACTGACATTCAGTCGTAATTATCACCCTGGAACCTTTCCAGTAATTCTCCCCAGGATTGACTGATACCATCTCACTACAACTAATGAGAATCCTAACATCCAATTAGATCTATCTCATAGATCCATAACCTAGGATTTAGGAGGTATCACCTTGATCCTATATGGAGAATCTATGTGACAAGAGGAGATTAACCGAGCGTAGCATAGGAAACTCTTTCCCTATCAAGAGTATGTCATCCACGTACTCTACGAGGATCACCACCATACTCCCTACTACCTTTTTGTATATACAAGGTTCATCTACCATTTTGATGAAGTCAAACTCTTTGACTATCACATCAAAACAGACGTTCCTAGTCCGCGATTCCTGCTTTATCACATAAAACATCTTGCACACGTTTCCGCTACTCCCACTATCTACGAAGCCCTCTGGCTGTGTACTTATAGACCCTCTCTTCCAAATCATCATTCAGAAAAGCCGTCATGACACCCAACCGCCAGATATCGTAGTCATGGTATGTAGCCGTGGCAAATAGGATCTGGATGGACTTAAGCATAGCTTTGAAAGTCTCAACTTTTCCATGTACACCAAGTAATCTTCTCAAGATATACTTGCTCCTGATGGGGATTTAACCCTTCAGATAAAGCAACCAAAGTCCATACTTTGTTGGTGTATATGGATCCCATCTCAGATCGCTAAGCATCCAGCCATTCTTACAGAGTCCCATTCCTGATGGCCTGCTCGAAACTAGTTAGGTCATCATCTCATGATGCAATCCTCGCTCCCACTGTCATAGAGAAACCGAAGTATCTCTCAGGTGGATGAGGAACCCGACCAGATCGGCGGAGAGGCTGAGGTTCGTTGGAAACTATTGAATCCTGCGGTTCTACCAAATCATCAGCTGCAGTTTGTATAGCTGGAACTCTTTCCAGTTCTACCTCATGACCACTAATTTTTTCACAAGAAATTCCCTTTCACAAAGGTGGCATGTTGAGAAACAAAACATCTTTTGTTCCTCGGTTAGGTAGAAGATATTCCCTTGCAAATGCTTGGGATATCCAACAAACTTCTACAGAACTGACTTTGCCTCGAGCTTATCCGGATTATGCTTTTAGACATAGTCTGGACAGCCCCAAATCTTAACATACTTAAGATATGGGCTCTTCCCATTCCATATCACATATGAAGTGGTAGACAACTGATTTGATTGGAACCCTATTCAATTGGTATGCAGCTTCTCAAGTGCATAACTCCCAAAAGGAAATAGGAAACTCAGTAGTACTCATCATAGAGCGCACCATATCTCATAGGGTGTGATTGCTCCGCCCCGATACACCGAGGTGCTATGGTGTATACGGAGGAGTAATACTAAGAGAGAATCTCATTCTCCTTTAGAATAGTCCAGGAATTCCGTGCTCAAGTATTCTCCTCCTTGATCTCATCAAAGGACATAATACTTATACCCGTTTTTGGTTATCTACTTCTAACTTATATTCTGTGAATATCTCAAAAGCTTCGGACTTGTGTTTCATCAGGAACATATGTCTGAATCTTGAGAGATCATCAGTGAATGTAATGAAATACAAAGAACCGGTCCTGGCATGTGTAGACAGGGAACTTACATACATCATCATGTATCAATCCCAAGAGTTCACTATATCTTTCTCTGTTTCTAATAAACAGAGCTGTGGTCATATTATCTTTGTGACATGACTGGCAAGTTTTACAAGATGTAAATCCAAACTAATTTTAATTATGCATCTTTATGTAACTTCAGCTTGTCGGGTCGCATTGATATGACCAGTCTACAATGCCTCAAGAAGGATTCGTTCATTTCTGAACTTTTCCTCTTGTGTGTATTCTGTACATTAAGAACAGTGGTTTGATTTAGCATGTCTATGCTTTTAGATAACGTGCCTGAACCGATCAACTCTTGATATAGGAAATGTACAAAACATTATCCAACAATACAAAATTATATCCTTCTTTGCTAATAAAGAGACTGATATGATGTTGTATATCAGGTTCGGTATCTAATAACATTCGTTCAGAATCAATGTATTTCGGTAATACAGGGTGATAACTGCTAACAGACTTGGCTGGAACACTTGCATCATTTCCAACTCTTGAAACTTATCACCCGTTCTCATTTCTCTACCTATCTGTAGCACATGTAACAAATTACATTTGCGGGATCTTGATCCGGTATCTCATACTCAGGACGTAAAGGATACTGAGAAACAGTTCTCGGTAATGAACATACCCGAAGATGATGCATCAACATGCACTTTCTTCGTTAGGGCGGCACGTGAATTCTGGTAATCCCCTATTTCCTACTCTGTTTTATAACAATTATAAGTTGGAGCGGGACCAACGTTCCTTAGCGCAGTATAACAAGCGGGTTCGGTCAATATATCCGTATTATTATCTTGATTAAGGCGTGACATGATCGCTACCTGAAGAGAGAGAGAAGAAAACACTCAGCGTATGCTTTTGTAAGATTAAATTGGTTATTAATATATCTAATCAGGATGTCTCCCACTGTTTTAGTCAAATCTTCTTCCAAACCCTAAAAGGAAGACTAGCCGGGATTAATTACACTCTACAAGTTCGCCAATCTTTCAGCCAGGCCAGCGCCGATACTTTGAGGGAGGTTCCCCATGCTTTCGCATGGACCTAATTAAAGTAAACTTCGTTTTCCCAGAGGCATAACCCCGTTAACACCTTTCTAGACACTTACTTTGATCGGCTAATTGTAATGTGTAAAACTCTCCCAGGAGTAACTCTTACTCGCAGCGGGTATCGGGATCCAACTATCTCATAGAAGGTATGCAATCTCATTGCAAATTTCAACACTTTAAATTCCCAATAATATTTTGCCCCGAGCGATCTATGACCTTGACAAGGTCAACAAACCATAGACCGCAAGTCAAGTTCAACCCGTCATTTCCCGATTGAATTAAACCTACCCACATGACCCTTTACATTGTTAACAAAGTCACACGACTACCCTAACTCAATCGCATCATATGCTTTTGCAGATAAGCATAAAATAGCTACCGCACACTACGCCTTGACAAGGTCAACAAACGCAGTACGAATACTATGAAGTACTTATCTGAAATGACGGAGGGCTACGACAGGTTTTTAAGAAAACCCTTTGTGTAAAGAACTTGATATCGTTGTAGAATCGAGTGATTTTAATTGGAATGTTTTTTAGGCCTTTTCTAGTTTTGCTAAAGAGGTCACTACCGGTGAAGGGATCGTCGGCTCTTTCCTTATCGAATAAGGTGCAGGATATTTCACAAATATCACTATGCAAAGAAAGAACTATAGAAGCAATCAAAAGACGAACCGAGTGTGTAGCATCTGCTAGTTTCGCTAAAGAGGTCACTCCCGGTGAAGGGATCTCGGCTCTTTCCTTATCGAATAAGGTGCTGGATATTCTACAAGGAATACCGCTATGCAAAACAAGAACTAGAGCTACTAGTTTTTAAACAAGTTTCTACAACATCTTTAGGTTTCTTTTATTTCATTAATCTCATTAATGAAGTCCCATTTTAATTATGCTTCATAAGCATCACATTTGAAACGAAATCAGCAATATAACATAGATCTCATATATATAATATAAACATTCGTCTCAGGCAGTAATATGATCTCATCACAGAACATTGCAGCAGAAGAACATATATGAAATATTGGATATACTAGGAGGTCCGTGTTTTTAATACGAGCCTGTATAAAACACGGATTCCACGGTCGCGATGAATAGCCAAACCCACATCTCTAGACCCCTACGAGAGTGGCAAGTAATCCTGCCAGTTCTAGAGTTAGGGGACCCGGTCTCGACTCCTCGAGATGGTCTCCCACTGGACCCTAGAACCCGGCTACTTGTGCTCCCCGCCTTGGGTCTACCTAATGCGGAAAAGTAAATAATATACAATGGTGACATCATCCTCAGCCCGGAAGTGCCCCAATAAAAGAATATTATGATGGATATAGTGCCCTCAAAGTCAATTATTGGATTGCAGGTACGTGATTCCAATGATTGAAGGAGGACCTATACCGATAGAACAGTCTTACTCGAGATGATAGTATGCTATCTGGTTTGTCTTTATCACTGTTACACTTTGATAGAGCCCATAGGATTCTTGCTTGACTGCCAGCAGTATGATGGCGATCATATATGTGGGAGCTGGGGTCTATAAGCACATCCTTAAAGTGTCCCTAGTCGTGGGAGTTTCGAGACAGGGCATCGATACTCCGAAGTAGACTAGTGTGTACATTCGAGACCCCGATGAGGGGCGGTGGCCGGTCTCACAAGCTATTGGTGTTAGTTGGTTCACCTTAGATGTATACAGGTGCTCATTGGGTTATGAGTACACCGGACAGGACTCGCCGGGAACTTGCTAGTTGGTATTATACCTAGCGTCAGATAGCAGTTCCCTGGTGACATGTGTATAGGTTAGTTCATCGACCTGAGGTCGTCATTTGTCTCGTGTGAGTTCCCACTGTGCTTTGATTTATACCCTACCGCGGGTCAAAGGAGTCGTGCAAACATGTATATTTTGGGTACAGTCCCGAGCCACATGGAGGCAGTGAGCAGATCTTCAGGGATTTGTCTCTCTCGGTATTGGGGGTGAGATCGCGTTGTGTTTAGGAGAGCCTTTACATGAAATCCCTGGCCAGGGTAATCGAGATTTACTCGAAGGTATTCCAGTAGTATCTCAGGGTGTTATGGGCTGCTCTCTGACACGACTTATGCAGCTATTGGGGGTCTGACGTTTACCGGCCCCCTAGGCCTAATATACGATACTCATAGACGAATGGACTGGACTGCACAGATATTGTCACTGTCAGGCTCAGTAGGGTTTCTGAATGAGTTCGCTCATCAGCTTCCCTTCTAATCAATACATAGGCAACCGTTATGTACAGCTTGTACCTCTGACGTGCTAGTGGTTATACCTAGTGCCAGTGTGTTGATGAGTCATTAGAGTCCCCCACAGACACTTTCCCAAGTTCGGGCGAAACGTTGTAGATGTCGTATGATATTATGGCAGGGTTCGGAAAATGCACGTGTGTTTTCGCACGTGTCATTTTTCGGGCAGTTAATACCGGTAGGCTTTGGTTTTAGCCGGATCCAAGTATTATACCGTGTAGATATAATATCTTTTTCTCAGTTGCATTTGTATTCGGTCGTAATACAAATGCGGGTATGTTTATACTGATACGGGGTTATCCTGAAATCCGTTTCGGGATCGCTTTTGGAAGTTTCCAGTTTCCAGTTTTTCTATCGGCCGTATTTAACATTCGGTTAAATGCGGATTTATCTTTTCTTCTTGGGTGGGTCATGAGGGTGAGTCATGCTTCTAGATGGTTCTAGAAATGGTGACTAGCTTCATGAGTCATTAGTTCCTTAATGGTGCATTTAATGATGGAGGATGACTAAGGTTGTGAGTCATTGTTTCCATTAATGCAATTTTGGAATACTTAGGATGTTTTCTCCTTGATCTTTTGCTTACACTCACCCTCCCCTCTCCTACACTCACCTTCCCTCTTCTATATAGTGGCCGGCCCTCATTATGAGGGATGATGGATTCATTCTTGGCAAAAAGATTATGATAGTTTAGTTCATGGAAATTTCATATAGCTCAATTTCCATTTACCCGATTCCAATTGGCAACTTCCATAACCGTTCGTCCATAGCCTTGGACGTAATGAGACAAAGTGTTCTACTCATTCTCTATATCAATCTTGGTCGTCTCTTTTAGCAAACTTGACGATCGAGTTGCCTCGGTTCAGAGGCGGGAGCCCGTTTAAAGATCCGTCGACGTGGTGCTACCTGGACGACGAGACTGGAGTTTCAGAAGATCGAAGCCGCCGCAACAAAGCCTGGGATGATGGTTAAAGACCGAAGGACTCGGATCGTTCGGTATAACAATTCTACCCTCTTCACAATATGTTAGTTTAGCTTTAATGGCAGATCCGGGTTATAGTACGCAATAGCGCCAGTCGTAAAAGTTTTTGTTCCGCATATTGGCGTCTGTTAGACGGCCGGGGCGCTACCGTGGACTTACAGTGGTATCAGAGCCTCACCATTAAGCTATACTAACTTGTGCTAACACGTTTAAAATATCGATCGAACGGATTTTCAAATATCACAATTTTCATGTTCAAAGTTTCTGTTGATTTTTAAACTATTCTAAAAATTATTTTGACCATCACAGAAAAACAAGCAGGGTTTTTTAAGCAAACGGGGAAATTTTGACCACGTGATCCCACATGACCGCCGTGGATCCGCGGTCAAACCTAGGGTTTGACCATGGAACCGCGGCAGTACTGTGGGAACAGTGCATCAAAATTCTCCAGTAGGCTTTTCTTGGGAAATTGTGGTTTCTGGAATATTTCTTTTGGGCCCATATTTGGTTACTGTACAGCAGATGTTTATAGGGCCCACTTCGGGAAATTTATTCGATCGAAATTTTAAACTTGTTAGGTTACAGTCCTTACTTTATATCTCGGACCGGGAATGTCATTTGATCAGTAAACCGCGTCTGACTGCTATAGTTCTTTTAGACGGGTTTGCGAACGTGACATTCGCGTTGATGTTCTGTGTTGTGCTGTGATGTTATGGATTTGTCATGGTGGATAGCAGTGTGCAATGGTAGTGCTATTTGAATTTATTTGTATATTTGATATTGCGGGGCAAGCGTCCAACATGTGGACTGTCGTCACTGCCTGTTGTATAATATTCTTTTGGGGCACGACCGGGTTGAGGTCGATGTACCCGTTGTACATATTTTTATTTCTGTACTAGGTTTATCCCACGAAGGAGTGCACGGATAGCCGGGTTCTGAAGGCAAATAGGTCCGTATCTCATGGCTTTGAGAGGCAAAGGGACCTCACTCTAGAATTAGCAGACTATTCGCCGCACTCGTAGGGGGTACAGGTTGACCCAAGGAGGGGTGCTCAATTTACCGGATTCCGTGAAGTGCCGGGTGTTCCATTCACTATGTTGTGGGGACTACCTCGCTTCAGGTTTTGGCGGGTAACTTGCCGCACCCGTAGGGGTCTAGGTTACATTGCACAGGCTATCCACACGACCAGGGGAACGTCGGGTTTCAGTAGCGGCTCTGTGAAACCCAGGGATCCCAGATTATCTGTATTGTTCTGTGATGCTTATTACTTTTCTGTAATGTTGCATATTATCACACCTGGAGCGATTATTGTATATTAGTATATATACTATTAGATGTTGTATATGTTTTACACCCGCACTAGTCCAGCCCCCGCTCTGTCGTTAGTTAAGTAACCTAACGGGTGATGATGGGACCCAGTGACGAATGCGGATGGCATATACGTACATTTTATTCTTTTCTGGTGTGATTAAATGATGGGACTACATTGATTCTTATCAATGCAAGGATAAAACAAACCTATATTTGATGTTGTTGGAACAAATTTTAAAAAAGGAGTTATTACAAAGACGTTTCCTTTTGTTTTGCATAGCGGTATTCAGTTAGAATATCCTGCACCTCATTCGACGAGGCAAGGGCCGAGATCCCTTCACCGGGAGTGACCCCTTGGGCAGAAGTTTGCATCAGGGTAATAACTTCTATATAATCGATTATAAGTTGCTTTGCATCGCGGTATTCAGTTGGAATATCCTGCACCTCATTCCACGAGGAAAAAGCCAAGATCCCTTCACCGGGAGTGACTTCTTTAGCAAAAAGTTTTCGCTACTATATTTTTATAAAATTCTATCAGGTTCCTTCAACGAGATCAAATTCATTACGTTAAAGGTTTTTCGCCAAAAACCAGCAGTAATCCTCCGTCATTTCGTATGGATGGTCAGTAGTATTCAAGCTATGTTTGTTGCCCTACGTCAAGGCATAGTGTTTGGTAGCTGCTGGGTATTCATTTGTTGCAAAGATAGATGCATTAGTTTAGGACAGACGTACAGCCTTGTTGGCCTACGTCAAGGGCATGTACGATGACCTAAATTAATCAGGACAACGACGGGTAGAACTTGACATGTAGCTTATGATTTGTTGGATTACGTCAAGGTCATAAGAGCATGGGATAAAAATTATATCGGGAGTTTCAAACATACAGGAAACTTGCTAGACTTGAGCATACCTTCTTGAGTGTGTTAACTTTAGTGGCTTCCATCAAGTTATCATACGATGATAGTTGGATCCCGATTCTCACTGATGAGTTGGTTTACTCTTCGGGTGATCTCGACTAATTCTTCTTTCAGGTTTGGAGGAGAATTTGAGATTACAGTGGGGGGTTTTCTAAATTAGATAAAGTGATAACCATTCTGATCTAGGTTAGAGTGCACGCAGAGTGTTTCTTTTCTCTCTCTCTTTGGCAGCGATCTTTGACCGACCCTAGACAATAACTCAGTGACCAAGTTGACCGAACCTTCTTATAATACTGGCTTTTGGATTGTCCGAGTTGCATATGTCATTGCCGCTCCTTCTTTTACTCTTTGTATTTCTCAGAACACCCCGTATTACTACGGACATCCACTTCCATTGGATAGATCCATCATATGGTTATATACGAACTCGAAGGGATTTCTTCGAGGATGGATCCAGGTTCAGGAGAAATAGAATTGGTTTATTCAGTTGTCTTTTATTATCACCTTCTCTCAGGTTGCGAGGGCTCCTTGGTTTAGGAGAGTACACCTATTACGCTTATTGGATAGTCTTATTCCAAACCATAGGCAGGTGCCGAAAGGTAAGGAATGAAGAAAACCAATTGGCCTAAGTAGGGTGTGCAGAAGGTAATATGTAAAGACAAATAAAGGAATTAGAAAGAGGGCAAAGTAAATTGCGACTGCTATCATTCACGACCAAACCGCATACTTCATCGCCACTCCTACTTCACCTTTAATTTCTCCAGAACAACCCGCATCACTATGAACATCCAATTCCATTGGATAAATCCATCGTATGGTTATATACGAACTCGAAGAATATTTTTTTGAGGATGGATTCTGGTTCAGGAGAAACAGGAATAAGATTTATTCAGTTGTCTTTTATCATCACCTTCTCTCAAGTTGCAAGTACTCCTAGGTTTAGGAGGGTACACCTATTATGCTTACTGGATATTCTTCTTCCAAACCATAGGCTGGTGCTGAACGGTAGGGAAGGAAGAAAACCACTTAGCCTAACAATGGTGTACAGAAGGTAATGACTAAAGACAAATAAAGGAATTTGGAGAGATGGTAAAGAAATATACGGTTACAATCATGAATTAGATTATGGAAGAGGCATTACTAGGAATACCAGGATACCCCTACGAAACATATTTATTTTTCATATTCACTGTGCATTGTTAATTGAAAACTGATTTCCCAATTAAACCCTTGCTCCAGGGTATGTATTTACCAAGTATGCTTCTCACAT
Source organism: Agapanthus africanus (assembly GCA_030015575.1). NCBI lineage: Eukaryota > Viridiplantae > Streptophyta > Magnoliopsida > Asparagales > Amaryllidaceae > Agapanthus > Agapanthus africanus. The sequence continues at coordinate 326,038,214 of CM057347.1, forward strand.
CTGTATGGTTTTACAGATGATGAGTGGAAGTAAGTTATTGGGAATTAGGTAATCATCCTTATTATATCGGAATTCGTTGAAATTGGTGATATTTGAGGAAATCGCCTGGGGACAGTTTTCAACCTACGATGCATAGGTTTTGAGTTATTCAACTCAGCGGACTTATACAGAGTATTTTATATTGTCCAGTGTCCATCAGGACAAAGGGGTTGGTCCTCGTACTATATTTTGTTTACTTGTAACTTTTCTAGTTTTTAGACAAGTGTTTCGTAGAAATACAATGTCTAAGTTTTGAGAAGTTGTGGATAAAGGAATAAAGTAGAGAACCAGGTATCGCAAGTATCGGGATTCTTCAAAGAAGTCGAAGATGTAGATTCTTATGATTGGTATTCAATTGATAGTAATGGTTTTGAGAAACTTGTTTCTCTTTCAGGTTACTCATAATTTGATGGATTCCTAAGTTGAGTAATGCTAATTAGCCTCTCTCCATTAAGTTGATATGCACTGGAGACAGCTGCATGATTTGAATCTGGTTCCAATTAAAAAAGTGCCAAAGTTTCTATATTGGATATAGAATGCTTCATATCTTAACGATGTTAAGGTAAGGGGAGTTGTCCAGCTTATGCTTAAAACCAGACACTGGATAACTCAAGGCACGTCTCTGTAATGGCAGTTTGCGGGTTGACCCTAGCTTTGACGAGGGTTGATTTTCTACCATCTGGAAGATCAATAGTGACATTGTTCTTGACTCACCACAGTTTTATTAAAATAGATTTTTTCAGAAAACAGTAGTGGGAGTATGGTAGAACTAGAAGTGATTCCAGAACCACAAACGATTACGGAAAATTTAATAGGACCTATATATTCAATCAGTTTTGACATTCCATTAGCCACTCCACAGATATGGTGGGTAACCTCAGACACTCGAGAGGTACTCCGATAGCCTCAAGGACGGTGACAGGGAGGTTCTTGTTTACCCAGAGTTGACACTACTGTTGTTCTAGACTATGAGACCCGGCAGGAGGATATGTATAGCGTCGTTCTAAACTAGTTTTAGAAGTGTACGTATATATTATTCTGCCAGAGGGTTGTCTTAGTCAGTGGGAGCAGCGGAAGCATAGTGGGCAAGTAGCTTATGTCTATTTATAGACTTGAGCAATTATAGCGGATATAGATCATCTAATTTTGATGTGACAGTCATGGGTTTGACTTCATCAGAATAGTGGATGGATCTGTTAAGAAAGTAGTAGGGTGTGATGTCTTGGTATTTGGATGACATACACAGAGTAGGAAGTAAAATTCATACACTACGATTGGTTGTACTGTGGTCGTCACACAGTTGTTTCTCCACAAAGGATATGGATATAATATCTGACCTTCTGGTTACTAGATCTATGGTTTTAGATCTAGATTTGGGTAGTTTCCCAATGTGGGTACTTTGACAGTATTCTAATAGTATTTTAGAAATAGATGACTCCTGGCATGGTGGTGTACCTACAGGTGATGGAGTCACCCTCTCTAAAGGTGTCTTACAGACTAAAGAGGAGAGGGACGTGCATGATTGGCAGATCACTTGCTTAGGCAATTGAGTCAATCGTGAGATGTCAAGTACCACACCAGATGTCGTTATTGCACTAGATGCGATAAGTTTATATTAATCCAATCCTGAAGAAACATACGGAAGCAGTTATAGAACATAAGTACATGTTCTACGGATTTGATGACAACAGCCTCTTTCAGGAGACGGTTATTATTCCAGGCTTCACAGGTACCTGGATGACAGAGTGATTGTCAGAGTTATAGTTTTCCCTCAGACGAGGGACAGTATTATGGACAAGTGGTCCAAGAGGATACTGTGGGAGGCATAGTGCTGGACACTGATTAGTTTCAGTTATCGATACAGTCTAAGAAGTTTAGATTTGGAGTTCATTTATGAACTAAGTCCTATCAGATATCCAGACATATTCTAAGACAGGTATTACTCGATTCGGGAGATGGTTTTCTCCGCGAACTTGATTATAAGAGAGACATAGAAAGAAACATCAGGGCGGATCCACTCACTGAGGCTATTTTTCGAACACAATAGTTTTGCAAACGAGTTTTTGTGAAACTGATTAGTAGAGGAGTTGTATGTTCGGTATCACACGAGCTGTGAGTATGCGACATCGCAATAATTAGCCTTAAGTGCAAGTGGGAGATTGTTGGATATAGTGCCCTCAAAGTCAATTATTGGATCGCAGGTACGTGATTGCAATGATTGAGGGATGACCTATACCGATAGAACAGTCTTACTCGAGATGATAGTATGCTATCTGGTTTGTCTTTATCACTGTTACAATTTGATAGAGCCTATAGGATTCTTGCTTGACTGCCAGTAGTATGATGGCGATCATATATGTGGGAGATGGGGTCTATAAGCACATCCTTAAAGTGTCCCTAGTCGTGGGAGTTTCGAGACAGGGCATCGATACTCCGGAGTAGACTAGTGTATACAATCGAGACCCCGACGAGGGGCGGTGGCCAGTCTCACAAGCTATTGGTGTTAGTTGGTTCACCTTAGATGTATACAGGTGCTCATTGGGTTATGAGTACACCGGACAGGACTCGCCAGGAACTTGCTAGTTGGTATTATACCTAGCGTCAGATAGCAGTTCCCTGGTGACATGTGTACAGGTTAGTTCATCGACCTGAGGTCGTCATTTGTCTTGTGTGAGTTCCCACTGTGCTTTGATTTATATCCTACCACGGGTCAAAGGAGTCGTGCAAACAGGTATATTTTGGGTACAGTCCCGAGCCACATGGAGGTAGTGAGCAGATCTTCGGGGATTCGTCTCTCCCGGTATTGGGGGTGAGATCGCGCTGTGTTTAGGAGAGCCATTACACGAAATCCCTGGCCAGGATAATCGAGATTTACTGGAAGGTATTCCAGTAGTATCTCAGGGTGTTATGGGCTGCTTTCTGACACGACTTATGCAGCTATTGGGGGTCTGACGTTTACCGGCCCCCTAGGCCTAATATGCGATACTCATAGACGAATGGACCGGACTGTACAGATATTGTCACTGTCAGGCTCAGTAGGGTTTCTGGATGAGTTCGCTCGTCAGGTTCCCTTCTAATCAATACATAGGCAACCGTTACGTACAGCTTGTACCTCTGACGTGCTAGTGGTTATACCTAGTGCCAGTGTGTTGATGAGTCATTAGAGTCCCCCATAGACACTTTCCCAAGTTTGGGCGAAACGTTGTAGATGCCGTATGATATTATGGCAGGGTTCGGAAAATGCACGTGCGTTTTCGCACGTGTCATTTTTCGGGCAGTTAATACCGGTAGGCTTTGGTTTAAGCCGAAACCCAGTATTATACCGTGTAGATATAATATCTTTATCTCAGTTGCATTCGTATTCGGTCGTAATACAAATGCGGGTATGTTTATACTGATACGGGGTTATCCTGAAATCCATTTCGGGATCGCTTTTGAAAGTTGCCAGTTTCCAGTTTTCTATCGGCCGTATTTAACATTCGGTTAAATACGGATTTATCTTTTCTTTTTGGATGGGTCATGAGGGTGAGTCATGCTTCTAGATGGTTCTAGAAATGGTGACTAGCTTCATGAGTCATTAGTTCCTTAATGGTGCATTTAATGATGGAGGATGACTAAGGTTGTGAGTCATTGTTTCCATTAATGCAATTTTGGAATACTTAGGATGTTTTCTCCTTGATCTTTTGCTTACACTCACCCTCCCCTCTCCTACACTCACCCTCCCTCCTCTATATAGTGGCCGGCCCTCATTGTGAAGGATGATGGATTCATTCTTGGCAAAAAGATTATGATAGTTTAGTTCATGGAAATTTCATATAGCTCAATTTCCATTTACCCGATTCCAATTGGCAACTACCATAATCGTTCCTCCATAGCCATGGACGTAACGAGACAAAGTGTTCTACTCATTCTCTACATCAATCTTGGTCGTTTCTTTTAGCAAACTTGACGATCGAGTTGCCTCAGTTCAGAGGCGGGAGCCCGTTTAAAGATCCGTCGACGTGGTGCCACCTGGACGACGCGACTGGAGTTTCAGAAGATCGAAGCCGCCGCAACAAAGCCTGGGATGATAGTTAAAGACCGAAGGACTCGGAACGTTCGGTATAACAATTCTACCCTCTTCACAATATGTTAGTTTAGCTTTAATGGCAGATCTGGGTTATAGTACACGATAGCGCCAGTCGTAAAAGTTTTTGTTCCGCATATTGGCGTCTGTTAGACGGCCGGGGCGCTACCGTGGACTTACATATTACATACAAATGAATTTTACATGAATGGAAATAAAAACCCTCATCTCATATAAAACCCCCGGCTATTCAAAACGCGACGATCCAATATAACATATCACAGCAACACATAACATCACATGTCATCATCGTAAGTAAATATGCGTATCCCAATTGTCATTGATGTATATCAACGAAACTGGCGATACACAACATATTACACTTACGGTCACAGAAAAGAAAGTGTAAAACTATAACAGTTGGAATCCGCAACCTCCTTAGACATCGCATGCCTAACCAAATAAATTCCTTAGACATCTCATGTCTAACAATTATAAACCCCGCATTTTAGTCTCATTATCGAAAACTCTTTTCAATATCTAGTCGGGCAATTCAACAAGATTCCCGACATCCTGATCGAATGCTCGTCGTAAACTTCAGTAGACGGCCGCACCCCCGAATGCCGTCGACGAAGTGCACTAAGGCGGAACACCGCTGCCGCGAGCACCCGAACGGATGCTTTTGGCAACGGGGTTCTCCTACAGTCACTTGGTCGGGGCTATGGGGCGTGGATGTCTATTAAGTTTATCCAGCGAGTATCCGCATACGCTACGTGATTGCGACGGACTTTTGATCGCATCAAAATCCCATGGCAACCGATCAAATGAGACTAAACTGCTAGATTTACAACATTCAAATTAGTTATCTCATAACTACTTGTGGATTCCAAATATTGTATCACATTCCAGTTAAATAGACAATGTTAAACTTTCCGATCGACTAAACAAACACCCAAGATTTCCCAAATAGCTCAACACTTGAGCGGAGTTCAAAAAGGTATCCTTCACATGCCACAGTACCAATGGTCCAACCGTAGAAGGGTCAAACCAACGCCTCACATGTGGCAACGCCGTACTGCCATAAACCTTAAGGTTTAGAGGCGGTTCAGATGGTCACATAATCGAGTTAAGGTTTGTGTTCTTCTAGAGGGTCCACCACGTTACTTGCATGACTCAGAACGTTCTTAAACTACGGAAAAATCCAACACTTGGAAATTTTCCGGCAGGGGAAAAAGTGAGTTATTGATATCCGTTCGAACTTTTTAACACGTTCTAAAATTACCCGGAAAAACATAAACAAAGTTAAACTTTCCGATCGAATCAACGAATACAAAACATCTCCAGAAAACTCAACACTTGAGTAAGAATTAAAAATTCCCAGAAGCATCAGGAAACACATACGGATGTTACTGTGGAAAAATGAAACACACTTCCACTGTTCAGCCGCGGAACCGCCGCGCAAGGCATGTCTTTACCGCGGTTCCGCGGCGTTTTAATGGAATTAGTGGCTCATTTTTCACAGTTTTCCTCATAATTCCCTACTTATTTTTCTGAATATTTTTAATATGAAAAAATCAACTTTTGAAATTTTTTCCAGAAACTAGGTTTTATCGGGTATTCGGAGTTCGATCGGACTGTAAACTTCGTCTAGACTTCGTCTAAAGCTCTAACTTGGCTCTGATACCACTGTAGGGTTACTAGGCACTGTCACAAGGGTTTATAAAGCATCAACTGTGCCCGATTTTAAATTTTAGACGTGCCGAACAACCCTAACCAAGATCTTAGACTAGAGATTAAGCGAAACGAAGCAAGTAAACAACTTTGCTTCTAAGAGTTTGGGATTACAACCTTTGAGTCCGGTCCTTCACTTCAAAAGCTCCGTGTTGAGCTCCCTTCGCTGCGATCATCGAGTATCCGGACTCTAGAGAGGCTCCACAAAAGAAAGATGCAAGCTTGCTTCCGATCTTCGATAACAAAGATGATCTACCTTGAAGAAACTCAAACCCAAGCTCTTGCTTTGCTAATCAAGTATTAGCAAAGCAAACACCCTAATCTAAGTGGCTAGAATAGATGAGGATGATGAAGTAGGAATTTATCTCTCATTTATTTTCTTTAATCTCACACATTTTCATCACTAAAATCAAAGCTAGAAAGCTTTGCAAGGAGGAAGAAGAAGATGAATTACTTTGTGATGAATAATGAATCCATGTGAGGTTAGAAATGCAACCATGCGTTAAGAATGATAACTTACCCATGTAGAGAATGAACCATGGTTAAAGGTTGGGTTAGGTTAACAAATATCAACCAAAATATCTTTAGAAAATATCTTTAGTTAAAAACAAAAGCAAAGCTTCTAGGAGCTTCAAGAAGGTTTAACCTTAATCCAAACCCTAACCGTGTTTAAACTCCACAAAACATGTTGTATTTGTAACCTTAACTTGTTACAATATTATATATCAGATATATAATACATTTTGTAACAAAATAAAATAATACAATTAACATATATCGCATATATATCAATGTATTACCCGAGTGAGAAAAAAGAATCTTTTAGTGAGCTTATATCAGTTAATGTAATTTAATATATCAAATATATAATTATACATTAAATTATCGAATCAACACTTGATCCGATAATCCGGCTATTTCACAAATAACCGACTAATATATATTTTGTATTAGTTCCTCGAATCAACACTTGATCCGATAACCCGGTATATTACATATACCCGGCCGATATCACATATTACGAGAATCTAATACGGTATTACATACACGTATTGTTCTCGGTCCCGCACATATCATATATGTGCTCCTACTCCGTTTTGCCTGAGCCAGGAAAGCTCTTTGTAGGACTCTAAAGAATCGTCAATACGCCGGCAGTAGGTGATGATCATATCAAACACCCACAAGCTACAAGCGGTCAGCTAAACGTATCAGCCACCCAGGTATTGAGCGATCAGAAGATTAACAAGAAAGCCTGTACATTCTCCTAGGAATCCAACCAGTAACACTCCCGTACAGTCCGATATCTTCGTCTGATATGTCGCATATCTCGCCTAGGGGTGGTAAACGTCAGACCCCAGTAGCTTGATAAGTCGTGTCGATATGAGGTCCATAACAGTTCAAGAAACTACTGATAACACTTACCAGTAAATCTCAGCAACCTTGGCTAGGGATTTCCAGTTATAGCCAATCGAACACAGCGCAACATCAACTCCCTATACCGGGAGAGATGAAACCCCTCCTATCGCTCATTGCCTCCATGTGATTCGGGACTGTACCCAAAAGCCACATTTTTGCACGCCCTCTCAGACGTGGAATGATGGAAATCAAAGTACAGTGGGAATCACACAAGACTCTATGACGATCTCGGGTCTACAGACTAACCTGTACCAGTGTCACCAGAGAACTGCCATCTGACGTGAGGTATAATACCATCTGGGAGTTCTCGGCGAGTCCGTCCAGTATAACCAGTCTCCACTAAGCACCCATACACCATCCTTGATGTCAAACACTGATGGATATGGGATCATCCATCGCCCATCATATGGGTCAAGATGCGTATACGCTAGTCTACTCTGGTGTATCGATGCCCTGTCTCGATTCACCTTAGACTAGGAACAGTTATAGGATGTACTCGTCGACTACCGTGGCCCCACTAGTATGATCTCATCATAGTCCAAGTAGTCGAGTACTTATCCTAAAGGCTTTATCAACATGTAACATAGAGACAATCAGAGTACATGTTAAGATAAAGAGCTACCAGATCGCGTACTATCATGTCGAGCAAGAAAGTCCTCCTTATATATGTCCAAGCATCCACTACAATATACATCATATGTACAGTAATGGCCTCTAGGGCATACATATAACTAACAAGCTCTCTCCAAATCAGTCTCAGAAGACATCTTTTAGAGAGAGTGATTCATGAGTAAGTGGGCGAACCACCACGCTTAGAATCCTCCATACTAAACCCCTTTAGTATGGTGTTAATGTCCCTGGATTAGGCACACTCCCAACATCCACTTAGATCTATCACCAAAGATCATAATCCACAAGATGTAGTAGGTATCATCCACATCTTCCATAGAGAATCCTCGTGATAAGAGGAGCTTGACCGAATGTAGCATAGGAAACTATTTCCTATCAAGAGTATGTTATCTACGTACAATACGTGGAAGACAACCTTACTCTCTACAACCTTCTTGTATATACAAGGTTCATCTACCTTTTTGATGAAGTCAAACTCTTTGACTACCACATCAAAACAGATGTTCCAACTCCGCGATGCGTGCTTTAATCCTGATGGACTTAAGCATAGCTACTGGAGAAAAGGTTTCATCATAAACCACATCTGGTTATTGACGAAAACCTTTTACTTCAAGTATAGCTTTGAAAGTCTCCACTTTTCTATCTACACCAAGAATCTTCTCAAGATCCATTTACTCCCGATGGGTTTTACCCCTTCAGATGCAACGTTCAAAGTCATACTTTGTTGGTGTACATGGATTCCATCTCTGATTGCACAGCATCCAGCCATTTCATAGAGTCCCCACTCGTGATGGCCTGCCTGAACCTAGTTGGGTCATCATCTACCATGATGCAATCCTCGCTCCCACCGTCATAGAGGAAACCATAGTAGCTCGCAGGGGGATGAGGAACCCTACCAGATTCATGGAGAGGCTAAGGTTCGTCGGAGATTATTGAATCCTTTTGTTCCACTAAATCTTCAGCTGTTAGTTTGTCTAGCTGGAACTCCTTACAGTTCTACCTCATGACCACTAATTTCTTCATAAGAAATTCCTTTTCTAAAGAAGTGGCATGCTGAGAAACAAAACACCTTTTGCTCCTCAGTGTGGTAGAAGATATTCCCTCGCAAATGTTTAGGATATCCAACAAACTTACAGAACTGACATTGCCTCGAGCTTGTCCGGATTTTGCTTTTCAATATAGGCCGGACAACCCCATATCTTAACTCATTTAAGACATGGCCTCTTCCCATTCTATATCTCATATGGAGTGGTAGGCACAGATTTGGTTGGAACCCCATTCCATAGGTATGCAGCTTCTCAAGTGCATAACACCAAAAGGAAACAGGCAACTTAACAGTACTCATCATAGAGTGTGTCATATCTCATAGGGCGCGATACCTCCGCCCCGATACACCATAGTGCTGTAGTGTACATGGAGGAGTAAGCTGAGAGAGAATCTCATTCTCTATTTGATAATCCAGGAACTCCGTGCTTAAGTATTCTGCTCCCCGATCACATCGGAGGACTTAATACTTCTACTCGTCTGGTTCTCAACTTCAAGATTATATTCCTTGAATTTCTCAAAAGTTTCAGACTTGTGTTTCAACAGGAACATATGTCCGAATCTCGAGAGATCATCAGTGAATATAATGAAGTACGAAGAACCAAGCCTGGCATTTGTAGACATAGGACCGTATACATCATCATGTATTCGTCCCAAGAGTTCAATAACTCTTTCTCTGTTTCCACTAAACGGAGTATTGGTCATTTTATCTTTGAGACAAGACTGGCAAGTATCATAAGATGAAAATTCGAACAGATTCTAATATTCATCCTTATGTAACTTGGCTAGTCGTGTCGCATTGATATAATCTAGTCTACAATGCCACAAGAAAGATTCGTTCATTTCTGAACTACTCCTATTTGTGTGTGTTCTATATACTTTGAACTATGGTTTGATTTAGAACGTATATGTCATTTCATAACGTTTGTGTAGCACCTGTGGAGGAGAAGATGCGTGAAAACCGGCTAAGATTGTAACATTTCAGAAAATATAAAATATTATTTTTGGAATTTAAAATTAAATTAATATATTTCCCGAAAACTGCCCAATTTGCGAAATTGGAATTTTCGAAAAAGGGTATAAATATTTACCAATATTTGTGAAATAAATGAAAATTAAAATGATTTATTCATTTAATAATATATTTAAAGGATTTGGCATTTTTAAAATTTATTATATGCAGTTTTGATAAAAACCCGATTAATGCACTACTAAACGCGATTTAAGACAAATCCGCGTTTCTACAGTTTTTCATGGCTAGTGCGCCATGACATATTACATTGTATTTCATTTTTGGTTTTATATGGGTATATGTGTTTTTGGTGAGAAAAAGAAAAGGAAAAAGAAAAGTCAAAGGGGGACAAAATGAATGGGTTAGGTATACTTTTGGAGAGAGAGAGAGCGTGATTTGTGAGAAAGAGAGGGGGGCTGCTGCCACTTCATTTCCCCAATCATTTTCGCCTCCCTCTTCATCTTCCTTAACTCCATAAGCCTCCACTTCAAACCCTAGATCTATCTCCAAATAATCCCCAAAACCCTAAACCCCTTTCACTAAAGTTAATCCCCATCTCTTCCTCTACACTTTGAACCGAGCAAAGTGGGATTTTGACGGCATTGGAAAGTTAGTGCTGCCTAGAGTGGACTAAATTAGGTATAATTTCTTCTTTGTAGTTTAGTTTGGTGCGATATCGTGTTTTAGTTTCATTTTGAGATATCCACAACCTGCTGTGACCCCGAGGCTTGTTGGTGAAAACAAACAGTGTAGTAATGTTGTTGTTATGACCCTGAGTACACACTCGTGACCCCGACCCTGTCTGCTCGGTTTTGGCCGGCGACTATGAAGGTAATTCCGGCAACCCCGGGTTGCTAGAGGAGTTAGGGTTTGGATTTTGTAGGGTAGTTACCTGAAGGTGTTTAAGGGTGTGTGGTCCTACTAGATTTTTCTGTTGTGAAAATAGGTGGAATCTGGGAACAGTTAGGAGTGGTTACATAACCTTGGTGACACGATTCCTGACCTGAGCCATAGATGTGAACGCGATGCTCGAGCTTAGGATTTGTTCCGTATCAGTTTTGTGATTGTAGTGTGCCTATAGGGTATCTGGAGCAACCCAGGGAAATTTTGAGAGTAGCAAACAATACCAGGGACCAAACTAAGTCACTAGGAGACCATTCTGACCTGAAACCCAAACAGAGACCCCTGGTCCGGCGACATCGGATTTTAGGTGGAAGTGGCCGGCCACTTGGTGAGGGTAGGGGCCTAAGTTGGTCCAGTAGCTCATATATACTATATACATCACCCTAAACTTGTTTGCTTAGATTTATTTGACCTGAGTCAAAATCTGGGAACACTTGTGTGTGATTTAGGATATGTTTCCGTATTTTGAATGATGAGTTTTGATATTTGGATTCGTTTTTTGTTGTCGCATGTTTGTACATCGACAACAAGAGTTGTTTGGTTGATTTTGTACGTGTAAGCTATAGTTTATAACCTATGAGCGAAATGTGTATCGTTTTGGTTTTCCGCCTTGATTTTGACACGCATTGCGATTGGGGTATTATTATAGGTACCTTCACGTCGATTTCGATACGACGGAGCGTGGCGTCATCGACTTCCGAAAGCAAAGACCAAGGTGAGTGGATCTATATCCACGGGGGAAGTCGGGTGGATGACGTATAGCACCCCCGCAAAGTTTTGATAGAAACCGATTTGTAGCATATGGTTAAGAAAACCTAGATTAGGAAACAAGGATTAGAATTAAATAGATTACTAGTGAAACCATATTAGAAACTACGGATAGTTAGAAGTGATAGAATACGGCTAAGATACGATGACGGAATTTGAGGATGACGTTTGACGATATTGCCGTTTAGGGTACTATAGGACTAGATAGTCGACGTAGATGTGTCATCCGAACCATACATATTTCTAAACTGAAGAATCGTAAGCATCTTTTAAACAGTTACCATGAGGGACGTTACGGATTTTCAAATGATATCTTTTCCTCAAAAACACCGTAACCCCTATTTTCTAAACTACGATTCGCTTCTTTAAAAATCTGCTTGTATGGTTCGGGTGTGTAGGTTAGATTAGATACTTATACTTACAGTAGCGATAGAATGTTTATGTAAACTCGACATGATGTGAGATATAAATGCGACGAAAGAATATAAGATGGATATGATGGTATACGGATGCGAGTTGATCGAGATGATTTATACCCTGCCGGTCCCCTGATAAGAGATTATTGCGGAAGTGACCTGGGACATAGGTGTGTGTGTGTATGTGTGTATAATGTTGTGAATCATGGATGATAGGCCGTACGTGATATTAGGCCGTACCCTCATTTGTCGTATAGGATGATAGGATCTCTATTAGCTTAATGCCGCCGTACGATGATTTTCCGTGCGTGATGAGTTGACTTGATGATTGATCCTTACCCTTGACTAGAGGTTGTCGTACGATGGATTATACCGTACGTGATGCTGTTTAGGCTGGATGCCGATTAATAGATTCACCGACTCGATTATGTTAGATACGTATACCCGTCAGCATTTGCATATGCTTTACCTTATGCTGCCTTCATGTTATTCGCATTGCATTACTTATACCTGTGATAGTACACCTGCACCATTATCGATGATGCGTATGTTACACGTACACAGATTGTAGGCTCACACACTGCATCATCGATAATTGCCATGTCACTACACAGTAGGATTGCGGCATCATGATATGACCCTTCGCATAACCTGCTTGTGTATATACATTGATACAACCATATCTGCGCACATACACATTGTATATTCATATTGGAGCATATATACATTGATACATTCATATTTACGCACATACACATTGGATATCCATATTGGTGCACACATACATTGGTACATCTATACTTGTGCATATACATATTGTACCTATATAGATAACTGGTTTTATTGGGAAATTGGGAACCGCATATTATATATTAAAAACTGGAATCATTTTAAAAGAGCGGTTTTCCCATAATATGTCATATCACTGTTCCATGTTGCATGATACACGGATATGCTCGCATTTCTCTTATATGTCGCATACATCATGCTCTATTATTTTACGCATTGAAATATGTTGTTTTCATGAGATTTCTGGATTTGAGAACCGTGGATATTTCAAAAGAGATTATGTGTTATTTATAAAACCCGGTTTCTCTTGATATGATATTTCAGTGCGTCCACCATGTGTTTTCTCGGTTCTGAGAGCGACATGTGAAACCCGATTCGAGGAGGCGGATGAGGCCGATTGCGGGTACATGGTGGACCCGGTATGGTACCCCGGGGTGAGAACGGATCGCTGTGCAGTAGATGGTGAGCCTGGCAGAGGGACTACTACTTACCGGTGATAGTATTTGGGCACGGCGGATATCCGGAGGATACCGACCGGAGTCGAGAGATGATATGGGCCGATACGGACTGACGGAGCCCATGGGCCGATACGGACTGACGGAGCCTGATATATGAGGATTTACGTGCCGATGCTAGGCACGGTTTTCATGATGTTTTCGAGTGTCGATGCTAGGCACTCAGGTTCCATGATTTTGATGTGTCGTGAGGGACACCGTTGATATATATATCCTCATACTTTCATGCACACTCTTTTATGATATTTACGTGAATACAAACATTGATTATATGGGTGGACGAGATCCACATGCATATATGCATTGATTATTACTGTTGGATGTTATCCACATTGCATATAGGTATTGACTACCTTGTTGGCACATATACAGACCCGGTCACCCTAGATATCATAGTATTACCTTTATGATATAGTTGACCTAGGAGTCGTTGTTTATTCGATTTCTATCTTTTGATATTTTTTCTACTCACGAGTTGGCAACTCACCCCCGTTGTGCCACAGTTCTTGAAGTTGACCTCTTGGATCAGTAGCGGCATCGCTGGCACACCGATTCATTTGGGTGTTTTGCAGCGGTAGGCAGGACACTTGTATCGTACCCACTCTTGTATTATATTTCATATTGTATCTAGTTAACTCCATCAATCAATCAAAATTAGTAAATTGTATAAGTAATGAGACTTAGTGGGATTGTGGTTGCGAGATTTGAGCGATGGGTGTTATATTCGCATTTAGGGTTATGTCTTGCTTATTTCTCTATCTTTTGTGGTGATCTTCGCCGTTGGGCGCTGTATACTGATATTTACTGTTTTGCGTGGTTGTGATCCGCCGTTTGGTGAAGAGCTAGCTCCCGCTTGGGGATGCCTTTATCATTATTATGTATCTGTGGTTTTGGATCAAAATATACAAAGGAGGTGCTGCCAATTTTTTTTTAAAAGACGAAACTTGTTTTCAAACTAGTAAATTTCCCTTGCATCATTCATGTTTCTTTTCTATGCATTTAAGCACACTTGATTTCATTATACATTTATTTCAAAAACTTTACCTTCTTTATTTTCTTAAAAATGTTTAGATTTCTGGGTTTCAGCTCACTTGAATTACGTTACGCCTTTAGACGTTGCGTGATTTAAGTGTTGGTCATGAGCTAATATTTGTAAGTGCACGGCGGTGCCCCGGCCATCAATCCGACGCCGGAATGCGGAAACGAAAAACTTTCAAACTAGAAAACCAGCACCACCGCGCACTAAAATCCTGGATCGGGCCATTAACCTAACTCTAGCAAACTAGAATAAGAGTAGAGAAGCTATACCAAGCGATCCGTGTCCTTCGGTCTTCGTCTCCACTCCGATCTCCTTGCGGAATCTCCGGTCGTCGCCTCCTCATCGAAACGGGCACCACAACGCCGGGTTCTTTTACAGGCTCCCACCTCTGGATTGAGGCAACTCGGGCACGAAGTTGGCGAGCCGACGTGCCTAAGGGATGTTGTAGGCTAGTGTAGAATGGTTGTCTCTTAGGGTTATAGAAGTTGCCTTTGATGGAGGAATGAAAGAACTTTTGGAGAAGGATGGTGTATATTTTGCAAGCATGAAAAATGAGAGATGTATTTTTCCCACACTCAAAAGAGGTGAGTGTAGGAATCAAAAGAGGTGACCACATCCAAAAGTGATGATAACAATATCATATCAATTTCTAATCAACTCTAATCTCATTAATGCAAGAAGGTGGATGGAAAAAGAATCTCATCATGAAGCCACAAATGCAAATAACACCCTCCACAAAGATAATTTGCACAACTGCAAATAACCCCCTCCATCGGAAAAGTTCGGCCGGGAAGGAATAAAGGAAAACTGGCCGGAACGGAATGCAAACTGGCAACTTTAGAAAACTGATCCCGTAATAAATTACAGGAAAACCCCGCGACTGTATATACATACCCGCATTTGTATTCCCACTGAATACAAATGCGAAGAGACAAAATCTACACTGTACAATACTAGGATCCGGCTTAAACCAAAGCCCGCTAGTATTATCCGTCCGATCATGATCCGTGCAATACCGCACGTATTCGATCGAACCCTGCCATATCTCCATACGGCCTCTACAGCATTTCGCCCGAAACTTGAGAAACTGGTCTGTGGGGGACTCTAAAGACTCGTCAATACTTTGGTTGTGGATTTAACCACTAGCACGTCAAAGGTATTAGCCTATACGTAACGGGCTACCAGGTATTGACCAAAAGGGACGTCGATGAGCAAATACATCCTGACACCCAACTGAGCCTGTCAGTGACAATATCCGTACAGTCCGGTCCGTTCGTCTATAAGCAACGCATGGCGGGCCTAGGGGGTTGGTAAAAGTCAGACCCCCAAAAGCGGTACAAGTCGTGTCGGAATGTAGCCCAGAACACCCTGAGATACTACTGGAATACCTACAAGTAAATCTCCTGTCTTGGCCAAGGACATTCGTGTAATGGCTCTCCTAGACATAGCGCGACCTCACCACCAATACCGGGAGAGACGAACCCATGAAGATCCGCTCACTGCCTCCATGTGGCTCAGGACTGTACCCAACTAAAACCTATTTGCACGTCTCCTTTGAGCGTGGTAGGGTAGTAATCAAAGCACAGTGGGAACTCACACGAGACAAATGACGATCTCTGGTCGATGAACTAACCTGTACACATGTCACCAGCGAACTGCTATCTGACGTCTGGTATAATCCCAAGTAGCAGGTTCCCGGTGAGTCCTGTCCGGTGTACTCATAACCCAATGAGCACCTGTATATATCTTAGGTGAACCAACTGACACCAGTGGCTTGTGAGACCGGCCACCGCCCCTCGTCGGGGTCTCGACTGTATACACTAGTCTACTTTGTGAAAGGTTAGTGTAGCACCCTATAAAGTGTTTTAAAGCATCACATGACCCAAAGTTATAATTTTTAAGGTGCTAAACTAACATGCAAAGGGATCGATCCTAGAAAATTAGGGTTATGAAACATTAAGCTAGTAAAGATAAGGGTTTGAAGGCTACAACCTTTGTAGCTCCCCTTTGTTGGACTCCTTGGTGTCTTGGGTGTTGAATCGAAGTCCTCTTGAAGTTCCCTTGCGTCCACGACGATCCACCACGGAGCACTCCGTCCAAGCTCGCTACTTTGGAAAACCGAAGGAAACACTCTAATCAAGTCGGCTAGACTTGAGTAGAATGATGTTGTGGTTTGGAATCTCACTTCAAAAACCTTTCTTTAGTTGTATTTAGCTCACTAGAAAAGACTAGAGAGGAAGAGATGAAGGAGGATGAAGATGGTGGCTAAAATGAACAAGAGGTATATAAGATAACCCTTGAGTTAAGAAGAAAAAGAAATATATATCACTATATATATTTATTTCCTTCTTGACTTCAACCATGATTAAATGATGGATAGTTAGTTTAACTTGGGTTTTAAATGATAAAGAGAAGGATAACCATAGGTTAGTGGTAGTTGAGATAGGTTAGGTTAGAAGAAGAGTGTAGAATCAAGAATGATTATCCTTTTCTTTTTCATTTTACTTTAAAACCAAAATTAAATAATTATCCATTGTTTAATCTATGGTGTGAGGCTTATATTGCCACCATTTCCATATGCAATCAACCATGATGGATGGGTGTATGTATGTGTACATGTATGCACATCTACATGTGCATGAAACTAGAAAGGAAGAAAGAAACACATGCATGCATGCATACATCCATCAAACCCTAGAAAGGTTTGAAGTGAGAAAACTAATGGTTAGATGACAAATCAACACTTAATTTATCAATCCGGTCATATCTCATATGACCCCACCAAAAGTAGGCCACCCGATCAATGTTCCGTATCATATACGCATATTTCAATCGGGTGCAAGCGCATATCGCATACGCGCACCACAACGTTTCGCCTGGACTGGGTAACTCCTTTGTGGGACTCTGAGACTCGTCAATACGCCGGCAGAGGGTAATGATCATATCAAGTACCCTCAAGCCGCAAGCGGTCAGCTAAACGTAACGGCCACCCGGGTATTGAGCGATCAGAAGACAACAAGCGAACCTGCTACAACTCCCGTCGAGCCATCCGGCAACACTACCGTACAGTCCGGTCTCTTCGTCAGATATGCTGCATATCGAGCCTGTGGATGGTCACGTCGACCCCAATAACTCAATAAGTCGTGCCGGTGAATGGTCTATAACAGATCGAGAAACTACTGATAACACTTATCAACAAATCTCAGCAGCCCTGGCCAGGGACTTGCTGTTATAACCAGTCGGGCACAGTACAGCATCAACTCCCAATATCGGGAGAGACGAAACCCCTCCTATCGCTCATTGCCTTCGTGTGTCTCGGGACTGTACCCAACGGCTACCTTCTTGCACGACTCAGTAGAGCCGCGGTAGGATGGTAATCAAAGTACAGTGGGAGAACACACAAGGCTCTATGACGATCTCGGGTCTACAGACTAACCTGTACCAGTGTCACCTGAGAACTGCTATCCGACGATAGATATAATTCCATATGGGAGTTCTCGGTGAGTCCGTCCAGTGTACCCAGTCACCACTGAGCACCCGTATATGATCTTGATGTCAAACATCGATGAATGTGGGAACATTCATCGCCCATCGTATGGGTCTAGTATCATATACGCTAGTCTACTCTGGTATATCAATGTCCCGTCTCGATATACCTACGACTAGGGACGTTCCAGGATATGCTTATAGACTACAGATGTCCCACTAGTATGATCTCCATCATAATCAGAGTAGTCAAGCCGATATCCTCAGGGCTTTATCAGCATATATGAATGAATAGAAGCATGATCAAATAAACATGTCAGATAAAGAAGAACCAGATAGCATACTATCATGTCGAGCAAGAATGTAAACTGAATATATATACATATATAGATACATCCACTATCACATAATGGCCTCTAGGGCATACATATATCCAACACTTTGGAGTATCGATGCCTTATCTCAAAACTCCTACGACAGGGGACCTTTTAAGGATTTGCTTATAGACCCCAGCTCCCACGTATATGATCGCCCTCATGCTGCTGGCAGTCAAGCAAGAACCCTAGGGGCTCTATCAACGTGCAATAGTGACCTTTAAGGTCACTTAAAGCAGTACACGATGATAAAGATAAACCAGACATCATACTATCATCTTGAGTAAGACTGTCCTACCGGCATAGGTCCTCCCTCATTCATTGCAATCACGTGCCTATGATCCAATAATTGACTCTGAGGGCACTATCTCCAACAATCTCCCACTTGCACTCAAGGCTAATTATTGCGATGTCGCATACTCACAGCCCGTGTGATACCGAACACCCAACTCCTCTACTAGTCAGTCTCACAAAGCTCGTTTGTGAAACTATTGCGTTCGAGGAATAGCCTCAGTGAGTGGATCCGCTGTGATGTTTCTTTCTATCTCTCTCTTTTTCTCAAGTTCGCGGAGAAAGCCATCTCCCGAAATAAGCAATACATGTCTTAGAATATGTTTGGATGTCTGATAGGACCTAGTTCATAAGTGAACTCCAAATCCAAACTTCTTAGACTGTATCGTCAACTGAACTTAATCAGTATCCTGTGCCATGCCTCCCTCAGTATCCGCCTGGACCACGTGTCCAAAATACTGCCCTTCATCAGAGGGAAAACTACAACTCTGACAGTCACTCTATCATCCATGTCACCATGGAAGCCTGGAATGATTACCGTCTCCCAAAAGAGGCTGCCGTTATCATATCCCTAGAACATCAACTTATGTTCCAAAACTACCTCCGAATGTTTCTCCAGAATTGGATTAATATCAACTCATTGCATCTAGCTACTGCAAAACCAACATCTGGTGTGGTACTTGACATCTCATGATCAACTCAATTGCCTAAGCAAGTGATCTGTCAATCATGCGTATCCCTCTCCCCTTTAGTCTGTAAGACACCTTTAGAGAGGGTGACTCCATCACCTGCAGGTACACTACCGTGCCAGGAGTCGTCCATTCTAAATACTCATAGAATGCTGTCTAAGTACCCAGATTAGGAAATTACCCAAATCTAGATCTAAAACCATAGATCTAGTAACCGGAATGTCTGATATAATATCCAAGTCCTGTGTGGAGAAACCACTGTGTGACAACCAAAGTTTAACCGATCGTAGTATAGGAACTTCACTTCCTACTCTGTGTATGTCATCCAAATACCAGGACATCACACCCTACTACCTTCTTAATAGATCCATCCCCTATTCCGATGAAGTCAAACCTATGACCGTTACATCAGAAATAGATGATCTATCTCCGCTATATCTGCTTTAGTCTATAAATAGACATAAGCCACTTGTCCACCATGCTTCCGCTGCTCCCACTGACTACGACAACCCTCTGGCAGAGTCATATAGACGTACACTTCTAAAGCTAGTTTAGAACGACGCAATACTCATCCTCCTGCCGGGTCTCACAGCCTGGAGCAACAGCAATGGCAAGTCTGGGTAAACAAGAACCTCCCTGTCACCTTCCTTGAGGCTACTGGAGTACCTCTCGGGTGCTTGAGGTTACCCATCGTATCTGCGGAGTGGCCAATGGAATGTCAAACCAGATTGAATCTTTAGGTTCTTATCAAATTTTCAGTAATCATTTGCGGTTCTGGAATCACTTCCAGTTCTACCATACTCCCACTACTGTTTTCTGAAAAAATCCATTTTTATTAAAATTGTGGTGAGTCAAGAACAATATCACTATTGATCTTTCAGATGGTAGAAAGTCAACCCTCATCATAGCCTGGGTCAACCCACAAACAGCCATTACAGAAACGTGCCTTGAGTTATCCAGAGTCTGGTTTTAAGTATAAGCCGGACAACTCCCCGTACCTTAACATCGTTAAGATACGAACTGTTCTATATCCAATATAGAAATAGAGGCACTGATTTAATTGAACCAGATTCAAATCATGCAGCTGTCTCCAGTGCATGTCAACTAAATGGAAGGAGGCCGATCAGCGTTACTCAACTTAGGAATGCTTCCAATTATGAGTAACTTGAAAGAGAATCAAGTTCTCTTAAACATTATTATCAACTGAACACCCTACACAAGTATCTACATCTTCGATCACCTTGAAGAATCCCGATACTTGCAATACCTGGTTCTCTACTTTAATCTTATACTTATAAATTCTCAAAACTCAGAGTTTGTGTTTACACGAAACACATGTCTAAGAACTAGAGAAGTCACAAGTAAACCGAATATAGTACGAGGACCAACCCCTCTGTCCTAATGGACACTGGACAACATACAATACTCTGTCTAAGTCCCTTGAGTCTAATAACTCATTCCCTGTGTGTCGTAGTTTGAAAACTGTACTTATGGTTAAGAAGAATTACACCGCTGTTTAATGCTCCTTTCCTAATCATCCACTGATATAGGTAAATGTCATCGACATAATTTCAAAAAGTTATATCTCACTCTATAAAAATAGACGTACAGATATATCAATTTGAAATTGGTGCATAACAGCGGATATTCAAAACCAAATATTTGCCGTCCGGCAAACAACCCAGGTGACTTCCTCAAATATCACCAATTACAACGAATCCCGATATAATGAGGATGATCACCTAATTCCCAATAACTTACTCCCATTCATCATTTGTAAAACGATACAGATCTGAGAATCATACCTGGTAAATACATACCCTGGAGCAAGGGTTAATTGGGAAATCAGTTTTCCATTAACAGTACACAGTGAAAATGAAACATTGAAATGCTTCGATGGGGTATCCGGGTATTCCTAGTAATGCCTCTTCCATTATCCAGATTCACAACTGCAACCGTATATTTCTTTGCCATCTCTCCAAATCCCTTTATATGTCTTTAGTCGTTACCTTCTGCACACCCCTTTAGGCCAAATGGTTTTCTTCCTTCCCTACCGTTCGGCACCAGCCTATGGTTTGGAAGAAGACTATCCAATAAGTATAATGGGTGTACTGTCCTAATCCTAGGAGCACTCGCAATGCGAGAGAAGGTGAAGATAAAAGACAACTGAATAAACCTTATTCCTATTTCTCCTGAACCAGAATCCATCCCCGAACTGGAACAAGTTCCTTCGAGTTCGTATATAACCATACGATGGAGTATCCAAATAAACTGTGGATCTTCGTAGTGATACAGAGTGTTCTAGAGAAATACAAAGGTGATTTAGGATTGGCGAAGAAATACTTGGTTTGGTCATGAATAGCAGTCGCAGTTTACTTTGCCCTCTTACTAATCCCTTTATATGTCTTAACTTAATACCTTCTGTACACTATCGTTATGCTAATTGGTTTTCTTCATTCCCCACCGTTCGGTACCAGCCTAAAGTTTGGAAGAAGACTATCCAATTTGCGTAATAGGTATACTATCTCCTAAACCAATGAGTACTCGCAACCTGAGAGAAGGTAAAAGGAAAAGAAAACTGAATAGTCCTATTCGTTTTCTCCAGAACCGGAAAACATCCTCGAATAAATTCCTTTGAGTTCGTATATAACCATACGATGGTTTTGTCCAATGGAAGTGGACGTTCATAGTAATACGGGGTGTTCTGGCGAAAAGGGTAAAAGTAGGAGTGGCAATGAGGTTTGCAACTCTGACAATCCAAAAACCAGTGTTTAAGAAGGTTCGGTTAATCTTGGTCACTGAGTCATAGCCTAGAGTCGGGTCACGGTCGCTGCCAAAGAGAGAGAGAGAAAAGAAACACTCAGCGTGCACTCTAACCTAAATCAGAATGGTTATCACTTTATCTAATCAGGAAACCTCCCACTGTAACGTCAAATTCTTCCCCAAATCTGAAAGAAGAATTAGTTGGGATCACCCGAGGAGTAAACCAACTCATCAGTGGGAATCGGGATCCAACTATCATCGCATGATAACGTGACGGAATCCGCTCACGTTATCACACTCCAGAAGGTATGCGCATATCTGGCAAGTTTCAGTTTCTTTAGAAACTCCGGATGTGATTTTTACCCCACGCTCTTATGACCTTGGCGTGAGGTCAAAATGTCATAAGTCACATGTCAAGTTCTACCCATCATTATCCAGGTTGATTTGAACCCACCCGTACATACCCTTGACGTAGGCCAAAATAGTAGTACGACTGTCCCAAACCAACGCATCTATCTATGCAACAGATAAATATCCGGCAGCTACCAATCACTATGCCTTGGCGTGAGGTCAAAATACATAGCTTGAATACTACCGAATATTTAACTGAAATGATGGAGGGCTACGAATGGTTTCTGGCGAAAACCTTTAACGTAATGAACTTGATATCGTTGAAGGAACAGGATAGCTTTATAAAAATATAGTGGCGAAAACCTTTGCTAAAGAGGTCACTCCCGGTGAAGGGATCTCGGCTCTTTCCCCGTAGAATGAGGTGCAGGATATTCCAACTGAATACCACGATGCAAAGCAAAGTAAACGACTATAGTGAAGTTATTGCCCCGACGCAAACTTTTGTCCAAGGGGTCACTCCCGGTGAAGGGATCTCGGCCCTTGCCTCGTCGACTGAGGTGCTGGATATTCATAACCGAATACCACTGTGCAAAACAAAAGAGAACGTCCTTGCAATAACAGCTTTTTGAAAAATGTTCCAACAACATCAGAATAGGTTTGTTTAGCTTGCATTGATCCGAATCAATGCAGTCCCATCAATTGATCACACCACAAAAGAACGAAAATAATGATGTACGTATATGCCATCCGCATTCACCACTGGGTCCCGTCATCACCCGTTAGGTTACTTAACTAACGACAGAGAGGGGACTGGACTAGCGCGGATGCAAAACATATACAACATCTACTAGTATATATATCAATATATAATATTTGCTCATGGCATGATAAAATGCAACATCACAGAAATGTAACCAGCATCACAGAACAATACAGATATATGGGATCCCCGGGTTTTATAGAGCCGCTACTGAAACCCGACGTTCCCCTGGTCGTGTGGATAGCCTGTGCAATGAAAACCTAGACCCCTACGGGTGTGGCAAGTTACCCGCCAAAACCTGAAGCGAGCCAGCCCCTTTCAGCAATGTGAATGGACCACCCAGCACTTCACGGAATCCGGTAACTTGGGCACCCCTCCTGGGTCAACCTATACCCCCTACGAGTGCGGCGAATAACCCGCCAATTCTAGAGTAAAGCCCCCTCCGTCTCAACGCCATGAGATACGGGCCCGTTGCCCTCTAGAACCCGGCTACCCGTGCACCCCTCCGCGGGGTAATCCTAGTACAAAAAGTAAATTATACATACAACGGGTACATCGACCTCAGCCCGGTCGTGCCCCAAAAGAATAATATACAAACAGGCAGTGACGACAATCCACATGTCGGACGCTCGCCCCGCAATATCAAATGTACATATAAAACAAAACTGTACTAACATTGCATCCAGGCTATCCCCCACGACCGATCCGCAACATCACAGCACAACACAGAACATCAACGTGAATGTCACGTTCGCAAATCCGTCTAAAAGGGCTATAGCAGTTAGACAGGATTTACCGATCAAATGACATTCACGGTCGCAGATATAATGTAAATACTGTGAACTAACATGTTTAAAATTTTTGATCGATCAAATTTACCGAAGTAGGCCCCAAGCACTACTGTAGCACTCACAGAAAATCCGGGCCCAAAAAGAATATTCCAAAAACCCCAAAATCAACCCAGAAGCCAACAGTGAAAATTTGGTAAAGTGAACAGTCAACATGGCGGCGGAACAGCGGCCAATGCGTGGGTTTGTCCGCGGTTCCGCGGCGGTACAGTGACGTCACGCGACCAAATTTTTACAGAATGCTTATATTTGGCTGCATGTGTTTCTGCAACAACCTGAAAAATTTTTAGAGCCCAAAAAAAATTCGACAGAAACTAATGCGATGAAAACGCGGTTTTTGAAAATTCGTCCGATCGAAGTTCTAAACACGTTAGAGCAAGCTAGACTAGGTTAATGGCGAGACTCTGATACCAGTGTAAGTGCATGGTGGCGCCCCGGCCGTCAATCCGACGCCGGAATGCGGAAACGAAAACTTTTCAAACTAGAAAACCGGCACCACCGCGCACTAAAATCCCGGATCGGGCCATTAACCTAACTCTAGCAAACTAGAATAAGAGTAGAGAAGCTATACCAAGCGATCCGTGTCCTTCGGTCTTCGTCTCTACTCCGATTTCCTCGCGGAATCTCCGGTCGTCGCCTCCTCGTCGAAACGGGCACCACAACGCCAGGTTCATTTACGGGCTCCTACCTCTGGATTGAGGTAACTCGGGCACGAAGTTGGCGAGCCGACGTGCCCAAGAGATGCTGTAGGTTAGTGTAGAATGGTTGTCTCTTAGGGTTATAGAAGTTGCCTTTGATGGAGGAATGAAAGAACTTTTGGAGAAGGATGGTGTATATTTTGCAAGCATGAAAAATGAGAGATGTATTTTTCCCACACTCAAAAATGAACTTTCTCATCTCCCCTGTAGGCTAGTGTAGAATGGTGGAGAGAAAAAGAATAATACATGAAGGGAGGTGAGTGTAGGAATCAAAAGAGGTGACCACATCCAAAAGTGATGATAACAATATCATGTCAATTTCTAATCAACTCTAATCTCATTAATGCAAGAAGGTGGATGGAAAAAGAATCTCATCATAAAGCCACAAATGCTAATAACACCCTCCACAAAGATAATTTGCACAACTGCAAATAACCCCCTCCATCGGAAAAGTCCAGCCGGGAAGGAACAAAGAAAAACTGGCCGGAACGGAATGCAAACTGGCAACTTCAGAAAACTGATCCCGTAATAAATTACAGGAAAACCCCGCGAATGTATATACATACCCGCATTTATATTCCCACTGAATACAAATGCAAAGAGACAAAATCTACACTGTACAATACTAGGATCCGGCTTAAACCAAAGCCCGCTAGTATTATCCGTCTGATCATGATCCGTGCAATACCGCACGTATTCGAACGAACCCTGCCATATCTCCATACGGCCTCTACAGCGTTTCGCCCGAAACTTGAGAAACTGGTCTGTGGGGGCCTCTAAAGACTCGTCAATACTTTGGTTGTGGATTTAACCACTAGCACGTCAGAGGTATTAGCCTATACGCAACAGGCTACCAGGTATTGACCAAAAGGGACGTCGATAAGCGAACTCATCCTGACACCCAACTGAGCCTGTCAGTGACAATATCCGTACAGTCCGGTCCGTTCGTTTATGAGCATTGCATGGCGGGCCTAGGGGGTTGGTAAAAGTCAGACCCCCAAAAGCGGTACAAGTCGTGTCGGAGTGTAGCCCAGAACACCCTGAGATACTACTGGAATACCTACCAGTAAATCTCCTGCCTTGGCCAAGGAATTCATGTAATGGCTCTCCTAAACACAGCGCGACCTCACCCCCAATACTGGGAGAGACGAACCCCTGAAGATCCACTCACTGCCTCTATGTGGCTCGGGACTGTACCCAACTAAAACCTGTTTGCACGTCTCCTTTGAGCATGGTAGGGTAGTAATCAAAGCACAGTGGGAACTCACATGAGACAAATGACGATCTCTGGTCGATGAACTAACCTGTACACATGTCACCAGGGAACTGCTATCTGACGTCTGGTATAATCCCAACTAGCAGGTTCCCGGCGAGTCCTGTCCGGTGTACTCATAACCCAATGAGCACCTGTATACATCTTAGGTGAACCAACTGACACCAGTGGCTTGTGAGACCGGCCACCGCCCTTCGTCGGGGTCTCGACTGTATACACTAGTCTACTCTGGAGTATCGATGCCCTTTCTCGAAACTCCCATGACTAGGGACCTTTTAAGGATTTGCTTATAGACCCCAGCTCCCACGTATATGATTGCCCTCATACTACTGGTAGTCAAGCAAGAACCCTAAGGGCTCTATCAACGTGCAATAGTGACCTTTAAGGTCACTTAAAGCAGTACACGATGTAAAGATAAACCAGATAGCATACTATCATCTTGAGTAAGACTGTCCTACCGGCATAGGTCCTCCCTCAATCATTGCAATCATGTGCCTGTGATCCAATAATTGACTCTGAGGGCACTATCTTCAACAATATTTCGGGTCGTGACAAGGTTGGTATCAGAGCGCTAAGTTTAACCTTTGTTCGAGTCTACGCTTGACTATGCGGAGTCTAGGGTGGGTATGTATTTCGGAACCTAGGCTTGAACTTACAAAACTTAGACTTGAACGGGGGGGGTGTATTAGACCCGAATTTTCGTTACGTAGGCTGACCCTGATTGATGGAGTAAGTAACTTGAGTAGAGTGACGTACCGTACGTATGTTCCGTGGCATATTTACGATACGATACTCCACTTAAGAAACCTTAGGATGTACATATTTTGAAACTTATGATTCTCTTCATACCCATGATTATACATCCATTTGAGATCCTTGATTCTATTCGTTTCCATGATCATACTCTCATTGATGATATTCCTTCTTATGATCATGTATCCATTTTGGATCTATCGTTCCTTTCAAGCCTTGATATGTTTTTATCGATACTCGATTGAGGTTCCGGTCACCATGGCTTGAGCGCCGTTTGAGCTGCTGCTAGTGTTGCGGTCAGGGCGAGCTCGTCTGGTACGAGGGCTGACCATTGTGTTTTCTGGTGACATGGGAACGTCTCGATGTAGTGTTGTGTTGTGACCTCTTGTTGAGGCGAGTGTTTGGTTTTGTACCGGATGATCATGCCTTTAATAGAGCTGCCAGTTGCGAGAGGACTGTTGATGTACAGCATACCTCAGAGATATTGATGTTGCCTACCATGCCGACAGATGACCCAGCTGTTGCTGGTATTGTTAGGATGTCGCTTCCAGAGCTTACGAGCTGATATCGCCGGAGCTTCCAGGCAGAAATGCGACAGATGATAGCTAGCCTACCCCGAGTTGAAGGACAAAGGTGATTTGTCAGATTGATGCGTCGACGTAGGCCTAGTTGAGTTGAAGATTTCCAGTGTGGAGAGTCTTACTCAGATCTAGAGCAGACCGCTCCAAAGATCACTGTCGATGTATCGCCTTTCCTAAAGGATTGAGGCATTGTTTACCGTGCGGCGAAGGGTATTCACATGTTGTATAGGCGAAGTTGAAAAGGTTCGAACGAGTGTCGGGAAACCATTTTCCTACGTTTAAAGTGTTCGGAGGAACATGCCGGTAATTCTGTGGACCCTCTAGAAGAATGAAACCCTAACTTAACATGATGACCAAGGAACCGCTTTGAACCTTAGGGTTTGTGGCAGTTTAGCGGTGCCATCAGTGAGGCTTGGGTTTGCCCTTCTACGGCTGGTCCAGAGGTGCTGTGGTATGTACCTGATATTTTTAGACTGCGCTCAGGTGTTGAGCCTTCGGGAAATTTTGGGACCTCGTTGACTCGATTGAAAAGTTTAACGCCGTCCGGATACCATGTGATAGGAGACCAGTAAGCTGACCAGTTTCGGATAGAGGACCTCACCCAGATACGTTGTGAGTTGATCGAGAGCGGGCGAGTATAGAGTATTCCTCCGATGGTTGTGGCGAGTTCCCGAGGACGTGTTCGGCCAGATATCTTCTACAGAGTGATGAAGATACCGAGTTCGTGATTTCAAGTCCGTGTGAGAGACTCCGGAGTTACTGCAGCCGAGCACCATTGCCGTACGCAGATAGCACGATGTGACGTCAAAGTGGACGATGATATAGACGAGATCGGAAGAGACTTGAGCAGAATTCCTTCCAGGACACCTGCTGCAATGAGAGTTGCACCCAGGATCAGCTGTGTCACGGGTATTCAGAGAGCCAGAGGCTGACGCCAGTAACGTGCTGCCTTACGAGTGGTCGTGATGATTGACTGGGAGGTGACCAGAGAAGTGCCAGGACGAAATCATCCCCGTTAGCACACCTGATAGGGCCGATGAGCCGATAGATTGCGAGATTGGTAATCCGAGGAGAAGATGTGTACCCAGAGACAGAGGACGCTAGACCGTGAGCAGGAGGCGAGCGGATATTCTTGTTCTGCCGGTTTTAGGCGCATCGATTCATTTTTTCGACATTGTTGGAGGTGTACCTCAATCTCCTTTGTTGTGATTTGCGTTGTGATCTGAGTATCACGCTTATATCGCTTGGATTTGAATTTTGATGATTGAGTTTCATGATATTGTTTTCGTGCACTATGGTTGCACCTACTGGGTATTTACATTTTACGCATAGTTGTCGCACTTGGTATATATTTTGTACACCGTTGTGTTGATTTGCGATTTGTGCATACCTGTTGCATTTGATGTCGACTTTGTACCTTCGTGGCATCTGTTTATGATTTCGTGGATTTCATACGGATGATTTGATTTTTTTGCACTCGGTATACCTTATATGTGCTTGTAGTGCATTGACACGTATTTTGTGCACCACAGTTGCACCTAACTTTGTTTTGATGTCAGTTAAGATATTTATTGTGATTTCATGCTTAGGGCATGCATATGATTTGATTTATGCTTTTGGCATAGTTTTCATGCGCTTTTAGTATTTTGATTTGCTTTTGTGCACGCTGATGCACATGGTTGTGAGATTATATGCCACGGTATACCTGATTTGGATTTGGATTGAAATGGGTTGTATACCGTCGATTTCGATTTTGATACTCGATATTTGTTTTGTGCACCTTATGCACCTGATTAGATCCTTGCGCATGATCGGCGCTTGATATTGGATTTCGTGATTTCGTGCATGTGGGATGCACATGATTTAGATTTTATTCGTGCATGTTGGATGCACCTGATTTGGATTTTCGCGCGTGTTGGGCGCATGATATGAGATGCGATTTTGGTGCACACCAGATGCACTAAATCGGGATTCTTGTGCATATCAGATGCACCCGATATTGTTGTCGTGCACACCCATTGCAGTGGACAGATGCTTTTGTGCACACCCGTTGCACTTAGTTTTGCTTTGTGCATATTGTGGCACCAGTATATTGATTTGATTCCCATGCGCACCAGATGCATGTGATTATTGGATACGCCTTTTGAGGCTGATTTCGCTTTTGAGCAGCTTGTTTTCATGTTGGGCACTATATTGTGTAGTAGCAAAACATGACTGATCTGAGGACAGTACCTGAGTACTCTGCATGCATTAATAGATACCAAAAAGGTTTTCAAGAGGAGCTATAGTCTCACTTTTTCCTACGTGTCCGTGAGCGACCGAACGTCTATAAAGGAAAACCTTTTGGGATATTTTGAAAACGACGGAACGTGTATTTAAGAAAACATATATGGACATATATTATTATTTTAAAATGAGCGTCCGTCAGTTATACCATGAGTTACGCATTCCCGCGGCGATTTAGAAAATATTTTGCATGTATTTTATTCAGATTTTGAAAGTTTTCCAAAAATGCGTACTATACACGTATTATAGTATTTGACTTGTGTATATTGAATTTCGGTATTGGATTTCGAGATCAGTATCTCTATTGTAACTCCGAGGATAGGCGTGCAAATCCGATGATTTGCGTGTCACTTGAAGGAGTTCGGTTTGAGTTTTGTACTCGTTTTCATGCGCAGTTGACGCACTGTGTTATTTGTGCGTTCTCCATGATTTCGGAGCCCCGTTGATTTGAGCTAATTATTGAAATGTTTTGGATTTTGGAGGTTTAAATTTAAAATTCGGGGACCGAATTTATTTAAGGGGGGAAGATTGTAACATTTCAGAAAATATAAAATATTATTTTTTGAATTTAATATTAAAATAATATATTTCCCGAAAACTGCCCGATTTGCGAAATTAGGGTTTTCGAAAAAGGGCATAAATATATACCAATATTTGTGAAATAAATGAAAATTAAAATGATTTATTCATTTAATAATATATTTAAAGGATTTGGTATTTTTAAAATTTATTATATGCTGTTTTGATAAAACCCGATTAGTGCACTACTAATCGCGATTTAAGCCAAATCCGCATTTCTACAGTTTTTCATGGCTAGTGCGCCATGACATGTTACATGTTATTTCATTTGTGGTTTTATATAGGTATATGTGTTTTTGGTAAGAAAAAGAAAAGGAAAAAGAAAAGTCAAAGGGGGACAAAATGAGTGTGTTAGGTATACTTTTAGAGAGAGAGAGTGTGTGATTTTGTGAGAAAGATAGGGGGCTGCTGCCACTTCATTTCCCCCATCATTTTCAACTCCCTCTTCATCTTCCTCAACTCCACAACCCTCCACTTCAAATCCTAGATCTATCTCCAAATAATCCCCAAAACCTTAAACCCCTTTCACTAAAGTTAATCTCCATCTCTTCCTCTACACTTTGAACCGAGCAAAGTGGGATTTTGACGGCATTGGGAAGTTAGTGCTGCCTAGAGTGGACTAAATGAGGTATAACTTCTTCCTTGTAGTTTAGTTTGGTGCGATATCTTGTTTTAGTTTCGTTTTGAGATATCCACAACCTGCTGTGACCCCGAGGCTTGTTGGTGAAACCAAATAGAGTAGTAATGTCGTAGTTGTGACCCTGAGTACACACTCGTGACCCCGACCCTGTCTGCTCGGTTTTGGCCGGCGACTATGGAGGTAATTCCGGTGACCCCGGGTTGGTAGAGGAGTTAGGGTTTGGGTTTTGTAGGGTAGTTACCTGAAAGTGTTTAAGGGTGTGTAGTCCTACTAGATTTTTTTTGTTGTGAAAATAGGTGGAATCTGGGAACAGTTAGGAGTGTTTACATGACCTTGGTGACACGATTCCTGACCTGAGCCATAGAGGTGAACGCGATGCACGAGCTTAGGATTTTTTCCGTATCAGTTTTGTGACTTTAGTGTGCCTATAGGGTATCTGGAGCAACCTATGGAAATTTTGAGAGTAGCAAACAATACCAGGTACCAAACTAAGTCACTAGGAGACCACTCTGACCTGATAAACCCAAAAAGAGACCCCTGGGCCGGCGACATCGGATTTTAGGTGTAAGTGGCCGGCCACTTGGTGAGGGTAGGTGCCTAGGACGGTCCAGTAGCTCATATATACTATATACATCACCCTAGACTTGTTTGCTTAGATTTATTTGACCTGAGTCAAAATCTGGGAACACTTGTGTGTGATTTAGGATATGTTTCCGTATTTTGAATGATGAGTTTTGATATTTGGATTCATTTTTGGTTGTCGCATGTTTGTACATCGACAACAAGAGTTGTTTGGTTGATTTTGTACGTGTAAGCTATAGGTTTTAACCTATGAGCGAAATGTGTGCCGTTTTGGTTTTCCGCCTTCATTTTGACACGTATTGCGATTGTGTATTATTGTAGGTACCTTCGAGTGGATTCTGAGACGACGGAGCATGGCGTCATCGACTTCGGTAAGCAAAGACCAAGGTGAGTGGATCTATATCCATGGGGGAAGTCGGGTGGATGGCGTATAACACCCCCGCAAAGTTTTGATGGGAACCGATTTGTAGCATATGGTTAAGAAAACCTAGATTAGGAAACTAGGATTAGAATTAAATAGATTGCTAGTGAAACCATATTAGAAACTACGGATAGTTAGAAGTGATAGAATACGGCTAAGATGCGATGACGGAATTTGAGGATGACGTTTGACGATATTGACGTTTAGGGTACTATAGGACTAGATAGTCGACGTAGATATGTCATCCGAACTATACATATTTTTATACTGAAGAATCGTAAGAATCTTTTAAACAGTTACCTTGAGGGAGGTTACGGATTTTCAAATGATATCTTTTCCACAAAACACCGTAACCCCTATTTTCTAAACTACGATTCGCTTCTTTAAAAATCTGCTTGTATGGTTCGGGTGTGTAGGTTAGATTAGATACTTATACTTACAGTGGAGATAGAATTTTTATGTAAACTCGACATGATGTGAGATATAAATGTGACGAAAGAATATAAGACGGATATGATGATATGATGGTATACGGATGCGAGTCGATCGAGATGATTTATACCCTGCCGGTCTCCTGATAAGAGATTATTGCGGAAGTGACCTGGGACATAGGTATATATATATATATATATAATGTTGTGAATCATGGATGATAGGACGTACGTGATATTAGGTCGTACCCTCATTTGTCGTATAGGATGATAGGATCCCTATTAGCTTAATGCCGCCGTACGATAATTTTCCGTGCGTGATGAGTTGACTTGATGATTGATCCTTACCCTTGACTAGAGGTTGTCGTACGTTGGATTATACCGTACGCGATGTTGTTTAGGCTGGATGCCGATTGATAGATTCACCGACTCGATTTTGTTAGATACGTATACCCGTCAGCATTTGCATATGCTTTACCTTAAGCTGGCTTCATGTTATTTGCATTGCATTACTTATACCTGTGATAGTACACCTGCACCATTATCGATGATGCGTATGTTACACGTACACAGATTGTAGGCTCACACACTTCTTGATCGATAATTGCCATGTCACTACACAGTAGGATTGCTGCATCATGATATGACCCTTCGCATAACCTGCTTGCGTATATACATTGATACATCCATATATGTGTTGAATATAGTGCCCTCGAAGTCAATTATTGGATCGCAGCTACGTGAGTGCAATGATTGATGGAGGACCTATACCGGTAGTATAGTCTTGCTCGAGATGATAGTAGATGATAGTATGCTATCTGGTTTGTCTTTATCATCATGTACATACTTTAGTTCACTATTGCATGTTGTAGAGCCCATAGGATTCTTGCTTGACTACCAGCAGTATGATGGCGATCATATACGTGGGAGCTGGGGTCTATAAGCACATCCTTAAAGTGTCCCTAGTCGTGTGAGTTTCAAGACAGCGCATTGATACTCCAAAGTAGACTAGTGTATACAGTCGAGACCCCGACGAGGGGCGGTGGCCGGTCTTACAAGCCATTGGTGTCAGTTGGTTCACCTAAGATGTATACAGGTGCTCATTGGGTTATGAGTATACCGGACAGGACTCGCCGGGAACATGCTAGTTGGTATTATACATATCGTCAGATAGCAGTTCTCAGGTGACATGTGTACAGGTTAGTCTGTCGACCTGAGATCGTCATTTGTCTCATGTGAGTTCCCACTGTGCTTTGATTACTACCCTACCATGGCTCAAAGGAGTCGTACAAACAGGTTTTAGTTAGGTACAGTCCCGAGCCACATGAAGGCAGTAAGCGGATCGTCAGGAATTCATCTCTCCCGGTATTGGGTGTGAGTTCGCGCTGTGTTTAGGAGAGCCATTACACGAAATCCCTGGCCAGGGTAATCGATTTACCGGTAGGTATTCCAGTAGTTTCTCACGGTGTTCTGGGCTTCACTCCGACACGACTTATACAACTATTAGGGGTCTGACGTCTACCAGCCCCCTAGGCTAGATATGCGGTACTTATAGTTGAACGGACCGGACTGTACGGATATTGTCACTGTCAGGCTCAGTAGGGTTTCTGGATGAGTTCACTCGTCAGCTTCCCTTCCGATCAATACATCGGCAACCGTTACGTACAGCTAGTACCTCTGACGTGCTAGTGGTTATACGCAGTGCCAGTGTATTGATGAGTTATTAGAGTCCCCCACAGACAGTTTCCCAAGTTCGAGCGAAACGTTGTAGTGGCCATATGAATATATGGCGGGGTTCGATCATATCCGTGCACTTATGCACGGATCATGATCGGACGGATAATACTAGCAGGCTTTGGATTAAGCCGGATCCTAGTATTATATAGTGTAGGTATATTTTTGTCTCGTTGCATTCGTATTCGGTCGGAATACAAATGCGGGTATGTATTTACAGTTGAGGTGTAATCTCGTAATTAGTTACGGGATTATTTTGGGAGTTCCCAGTTTCCTTTTTCCGTCCTAAACATCACCCTCTTTGTTTAATATATTGTGAGCCATTTGACTTTGATTTTTGTTTTGCACTGAAATTCTTGGTAAAGGGGGGTGTTGCATGATTGGGCTTGCCTCATTTATAAGGCATGGCCATTTTATGAGTGACATTGATTTAAAATGATTGTTTTATGTGGTGGCCGTTTTTTTTCCCATTGGGGGGTTCTGCGCCGCGCAAATCTCGCAGGCTTTTTAAAATGGAGGGTGTTTTTGTGGTGGGCTGTGCTTTTCATTTTAAAAGGAAGATGGATTTTCTTGTGAGTATATAATTAATTGGTTTTTCATTATTTGGTTCAAGACAATTTTCCAGAGAGCTTTGGCTTCACAAATTCTTCACTGGCCATTCCCTTCATCTTGAGTGCAAGTTCCACTTTTCTTCAAGAAAAATCCATGTGCTCATATTCTCTATCTTGGCAACTCCAATATACCTCCACCCAATGTTTGGGTATCTTAAGACAACATATTCCACACACTCTCTACATCATTTTTGGACATGTCGGCTGGCAAACTTCATGTCCGAGTTGCCTCGGTATTTGAGGCGGGAGCCCGTATACAGATTCATCGACGTAGAGCCATCTTGACGAGCGTGATCGGGAAGCGAACTTCGTCGGCGCAACAACGGGGAGTTTGGCGCATAGATTGAAGACCGAAGGACACGGATCAATCGGTATAAAATTTCGTAACTCCTTTTACATTTTTGCTAGTTTACGGTTAATGGAACGATCCGGGTATTTTGGTCGCGGTGGCGCTGGTTTCATAAAAAGTTTTTGTTCCGCATTTGGCGTCGGTTTGACGGCCGGGGCACCACCGCACCCCAACATGGTATCAGAGCCATGCCATTAGCCGTTAATTAGCTTGTTCTAACATGTTTAAAACCCCGATCGAATAAAATTTCCGAAACCGCAATTTCAATAGTAAAGTTTCTGTCGAATTTTAAACTGGTCGAAAAATTATTTTGGGTATCTCTAAAAATCATGCAGGATTTTTAAAGACTACACAAGAAATTTGGGCACTTGAACCCATGAAATCACCACGGAACCGCCGCATAAGCCATGTCTTTGCCGCGGTTCCGCCGCTGGTTTGGGGCTTCAGTGAACAATTTTTCTTATGGTGGTTTTTCACTTGGGACTGTGGTTTCTGGAATATTTTGTCTGGGCCCAGATTTTGTTTGAGTACTGGATTTGTACTTGGGGCCCCACTTCGGGAAGTTTTGTCGATCGAGATTTTAAATGTGTTAGTCAATAGTGCTTTACATTACTATCTGTGACCATGAATGTCATTCGATCGGTAAAACTTGTCTAATTGCTATAGTTCTTTTAGACGGGTTTTGCGAACGTGACATTCACGTTGATATTCTGTGTTGTGCTGTGATGTTGCAGATTTGTCGTGGTGGATAGCTCCTGTGCAATGGTAGTGCTGTTTGGAATTATTTGTACATTTGATATTGCGGGGCGAGCGTCCGACTTGTGGACTGCCGTCACTGCCTGTTTGTATATTATTCTTTTGGGGTACGACCAGGTTGAGGTCGATGTACCCGTTGTATATATTTTCTTTTCTGTACTAGGATTACCCCACGGTGGGGTGCACGGATAGCCGGGTTCTAGAGGGAAACGGGCCCGCATCTCAGGCATTGAGACGGAGGGGGATTCACTCTAGAATTGGCGGGCTATTCGCCGCACTCGTAAGGGGTATAGATTGTCCCAAGGAGGGATGCTCAAGTTACCGGATTCCATGAAGTGCTTGGTGGTCCATTCACTTTGCTGAAAGCGGCCGCCTCGCTTCTGGTTTTGGTGGGTAACTTGCCGCACTCGTAGGGGTCTAGGTTTTCATTGCACTGGCTATCCACACGACCAGGGGAACGTCGGGTTTCACTTGCGGCTTTGTGAAACCCGGGGCTCCCAGATTATCTGTACTGTTCTGTGATGCTTATTACTTTTCTGTGATGTTGCATTTATCATGCCTGGAGCGATTATTATATATTGATATATATATATACTAGTAGATGTTGTATATGTTTTGCACCCGTGCTAGTCCAGTCCCCGCTCTGTCGTTAGTTAAGTAATCTAACGGGTGATGACGAGACCTAGTGGCGAATGCGGATGGCATATACGTAGATTATATTTTCGTTCTTTTCTGGTATTATCAATTGATAGGATTGCGTTGATTCTTATCAATGCAAGGAAAAAAACCTATATTTGATGTTGTTGGAACCAAGTTTTTAAAAACTGACATTACAGACGTATGCTTTTGCTTTGCACAGTGGTATTAGGTTATGAATATCCAGCACCTCATTGACGAGGCAAGGGCCGAGATCCCTTCATCGAGAGTGACCCCTTGGACAGAGGTTTGCGTTAGGGTAATAACTTCACTATAGTCGATTACTTTTTGCTTTGCATCGTGGTATTCATTTGGAATATCCTGCACCTCATTCGACGGGGAAAGAGCCGAGATCCCTTCACCGGGAGTGACTTCTTTAGCAAAGGTTTTCGCTACTATATTTTTATAAAAACTATCTGGTTCCTTCAATGAGATCAAGTTCATTACGTTAAAGGTTTTTCGCCAAAAACCAGTCGCAGCCCTCCGTCATTTCTTACAGGTATTACTTAGTATTCATGCTGTGTATGTTGACCTCTGTCAAGGCACAGTGGTTGGTAGCTGGATAATGCTTGTTTGTTGCATAGATATGCGATTATTTAGGACAGTCGCACGGTCATTTTGACCTCTGTCAAGGGCACATGCGGGTGGGTCTAAGTTAATCCAGGACAATGACGGGTTGAACTTGAGTTGCGACTTATGATATGTTGACCTCTGTCAAGGTCATAAGCAGCATGGGGTAAAAAATCACATCGGGAGTTTCAAACATATAGGAAACTTGCCAGGCTTGCGCATACCTTCTGGAGTGTGATGACATGAGTGGCTTCCATCACGTTATCATGCGATGATAGTAGGATCCCGATTCCCTCTGATGAGTTGGTTTACTCCTCGGGTGATCCCGACTAATTCTTCTTTCAGGTTTGGAGGAGAATTTGAGAATACAGTGGGAGGTTTCCTGATTAGATAAAATGATTAACCATTCTGATCTAGGTTAGAGTGCACGCAGAGTGTTTCTTCTATCTCTCTCTTTGACTGCGACCATGGCCCGACCCTATACTATAATTCAGTAACCAAGTTAACCGAACTTTCTTAAAACACTGGCTTTTGGATTGTCTGAGTTGCATACATCATTGCCACTCTTTCTTTTACCCTTTGTATTTCTCCAGAATACCCCGTATTATTACGAACATCCACTTCCATTGGATAAATCCATCGTATGGTTATATACGAACTCGGAGGAACTTCTTCGAGGATGGATTCTGGTTCTGAAGAGATTGAATAGGATTATTCAGTTGTCTTTTCCATTTACCTTCTCTCAGGTTGTAAGGGCTCCTAAGATTAGGAGAGGGTACACCTCTTACGCTTATTGGACAGTCTTCTTCCAAACTATAGGCAGGTGCCGAAAAGTAAGGGATGAAGAAAACCAATTAGCCTAAATTGGGTGTACAGAAGGTAATAAGTAAAGACAAAATAAAGGGATTAGAAAGAGAGCAAAGTAAATTACGACTGCTATCATTCTCGACCGAACCACGTATTTCATAGCCACTCCTAATTCACCTTTGTATTTCTCCAGAACACCCCGTATCACTACGAACATCCAATTCCATTGGATAAATCCATCGTATTGTTATATACGAACTCGAAGGAACGTTTTCGAGGATGGATTCTGGTTCAGGAGAAATAGGAATAAGGTTTATTCAGTTGTCTTTTATCCTTACCTTCTCTCAAGTTGCGAGTGCTCCTAGGATTAGGACAGTACACCTATTATGCTTATTGGATAGTCTTCTTCCAAACCATAGGCTGGTGCCGAACGGTAGGGAAGGAAGAAAACCACTTCGCCTAACGATGGTGTACAGAAGGTAATGAGTAAAGACAAATAAAGGGAATTGGAGAGATGGCAGGGAAATATACGGTTACAGTCATGAATCTGAATAATGGAAGAGGCATTACTAAGAATACCCGGATACCCTTTTGAAACATTTTTATGTTTCAGTTTCACTGTGCATTGTTAATTGAAAACTAATTTCCCAATTAGACACTTGCTCCAGGGTATGTATTTACCAGGTATGATTATCATATTTGTATGGTTTTACAGATGATGAGTGGGAGTAAGTTATTGGGAATTAGGTGATCATCCTCATTATATCGGAATTCGTTGTAATTGGTGATATTTGAGGAAATCGCCTGGGTACAGTTTTCAACCTACGACGCACAGAGTTTGAGTTTTTCAACTCAGGGGACTTATACAAAGTATTGTATATTGTCCAGTGTCCATTAGAACAAAAGGGTTGGTCCTCGTACTGTATTCTGTTTACTTGTGACTTCTCAAGTTTTAGACCAGTGTTTCGTAGAAATACAAGGTCCAAGTTTGAGAAGTTATAGGTACAGGAATAAAGTAGAGAACCAGGTGTTGCAAGTATCGGGATTCTTCAAGGTGATCGAAGATTTAGATACTTGTGTTTGGTATTCAGTTGATAGTAATGGTTTTTTTTGAGAACTTGCTTCTGTTTCAGGTTACTCATAATTGGATGCACTCATAAGTTGAGTAATGCTGATCGTTCTCTCTCCATTTAGTTGACATGCACTAGAGACAGCTACATGTTTTGAATCTGGTTCCAATTAAATCAGTGCCTCTATTTCTATATTGTATATAGAATGGTTCGTATCTTAACGGTGTTAAGGTACGGGGAGTTGTCCAGCTTATGCTTAAAACCAGACACCGGATAACTCAAGGCACGTTTCTGTAATGGCAGTTTGTGGGTTAACCCTGGCTATGACAAGGGTTGATTTTCTACCATCAGGAAGATCAATAGTAATATTGTTCTTGACTCGCCACAGTTTTAGTAAAATGGACTTTTTCAGAAAAACAGTAGTGGGAGTATGGTAGAACTGGAAGTAGTGGGAGTATGCTAGAACTGGAAGTGATTCTAGAACCAAAAACGATTACAGAAAATTTAATAGGACATAAAGATTCAATCAGGATTGATATTCCATTAGCCACTCCGCAGATATGGTGGGTAACCTCAGGCACCCGAGAGGTACTCCGGTAGCCTCAAGGACGGTGACAGGGAGGTTCTTGTTTACCCAGACATGACATTACTGCTGTCCCAGACTATGAGACACGGCAGGAGGATGAGTATAGCGTCGTTCTAAACTAGCTTTAGAAGTGCACGTGTATATTACTCTGCCAGAGGGTTGTCGTAGTCAGTGGGAGCAGCGGAAGCGTAGTGGATAAGTAGCTTGTGTCTATTGATAGACTAAAGCAAATATAGCGGAGATAGATCATCTATTTTTGATGTGACAGCCATGAGCTTTGACTTCATCAGAATAGGGGATGTATCTGTTAAGAAGGTAGTAGGGTGTGTTGTCCTGGTATTTCGATGACATATACATAGTAGGATGTAAAATTCCTATACTACGATCGGTTATACTGTGGTTGTCACACAGTGGTTTCTCCTCATAAGGATATGGATATAATATCATATGTTGTTTTTTGCACTAGATGCAATAGGTTGATATATTATTCCAATCCTGGAGAAATTTTCGGAAGCAGCTTATGAACATAAGTGATTGTTCTAAGGATTTGATAACGACATCCACCTTCAGGAGACAGTTATCATTCCAGGCTTCCAAGGTGATCCGAATGACAAAGTGACTGTCAGAGTTATAGTTTTCCCTCTGACGAGGGGCAGTAGTTTGGACAGGTGGTCCAAGCAGATACTGAGGGAAGCATGGTGCAGGATACTAATTAATTTCAGTTGACGATACAGTCTAAGAAGTTTGCTGAATTTGGAGTTCATTTGTGAACTGGGTCCCATCAGATATCCAGATATATTCTAAGACAGGTATTGCTCATTTCGGGAGATGGCTTTCTCCGCGAACTTGAGATAAAGAGAGATATAGAAAGAAACATCAGGGCGGATCCACTCGCTGAGGCTATTTCTCGAACACGACAGTTTTACAAACGAGTTTTGTGAGACTGATCAGTAGAGAAGTTGAGTGTTCGGTATCACACTGGCTGTGAGTATGCGACATCACAATAATTAGCCTTAAGTTCAAGTGGGAGATTGTTGAATATAGTGCCCTCGAAGTCAATTATTGGATCGCAGGTACGTGATTGTAATGATTGATGGAGGACCTATACCGGTAGTACAATCTTGCTCGAGATGATAGTATGCTATCTGGTTTGTCTTTATCATCGTGTACATGCTTTAGTTCACTATTGCATGTTGATAGAGCCCATAGGATTCTTGCTTCACTGCCAGCAGTATGATGGCGATCATATACGTGGGAGCTGGGGTCTATAAGCACATCCTTAAAGTGTCCTTAGTCGTGTGAGTTTCGAGATAGGGCATCGATACTCCAGAGTAGACTAGTGTATACAGTCGAGACCCTAACGAGGGGCGGTGGCCGGTCTCACAAGCCATTGGTGTCAGTTGATTCACCTAAGATGTATACAGGTGCTCATTAGGTTATGAGTACACCAGACAGGACTCGCCGGGAACATGCTAGTTGGTATTATACATATCGTCAGATAGCAGTTCTCAGGTGACATGTGTACAGGTTAGTCTGTCGACCTGAGATCGTCATTTGTCTCATGTGAGTTCCCACTGTGCTTTGATTACTACCCTACCACAGCTCAAAGGAGTCATACAAACAGGTTTTAGTTGGGTATAGTCCCGAGCCACATGGAGGCAGTGAGCGGATCGTCAGGGATTCATCTCTCCCGGTATTGGAGGTGAGTTCGCGTTGTGTTTAGGAGAGCCATTACATGAAATCCCTAGCCAGGGTAATCGAAATTTACTGGTAGGTATTCCAGTAGTTTCTCAGGGTGTTCTGGGCTTCACTCCGACATGACTTATACAGCTATTGGGGGTCTGACGTCTACCAGCCCCGTAGGCCAGATATGCGATACTCATAGACGAATGGACCGGGTTGTACGGATATTGTCACGGTCAGTATCAGTAGGGTTTCTGGATGAGTTCACTCGTCAGCTTCCCTTCCGATCAATACATCGGCAACCGTTACGTACAGCTAGTACCTCTGACGTGTTAGTGGTTATACGCAGTGCCAGTGTATTGATGAGTCATTAGAGTACCCCACAGACAGTTTCCCAAGTTCCAGTGAAACATTGTAGAGGCCATATGGATATATGGCGGGGTTCGATCATATCCGTGCACTTGTGCACGGATCATGATCGGACGAATAATCTAGCGGGCTTTGGTTTAAGCTGGATCCTAGTATTATATTGTGTGGGTATATTTTTGTCTCGTTGCATTCATATTCGGTCGGAATACAAATATGGGTATGTATTTACAGTTGAGGTGTAATCTCGTAATTAGTTACGGGATTATTTTGGGAGTTGCCAGTTCCCTTTTTCCGTCCTAAACATCACCCTCTTTGTTTAATATATTGTGAACCATTTGACTTTGATTTTTGTCTTGCACTGAAATTCTTAGTAAAGGGGGGCGCTGCATGATTGGGCTTGCCTCATTTATGAGGCATGGCCATTTTATGAGTGACCTTGATTTAAAATGATTGTTTTATATGGTGAGCGATTTTTTCCCATTGGGGGGTTCTGCGCCGCGCAAATCTCACAGGCTTTTTAAAATGTAGGGTGTTTTTGTGGTGGGCTGTGCTTTTCATTTTAAAAGGAAGATGGATTTTCTTATGAGTATATAATTAATTGGTTTCTCATTATTTGGTTCAAGAAAATTTTCCAGAGAGCTTT
Organism: Agapanthus africanus; assembly: GCA_030015575.1. Taxonomy (NCBI): domain Eukaryota; kingdom Viridiplantae; phylum Streptophyta; class Magnoliopsida; order Asparagales; family Amaryllidaceae; genus Agapanthus; species Agapanthus africanus. Next base: position 326,080,262 of record CM057347.1, read on the forward strand.
GGCTTCACCAATTCTTCACTGGCCATTCCCTTCATCTTGAGTGCAAGTTCCACTTTTCTTCAAGAAAAATCCATGTGCTTATATTCTCTATCTTGGCAACTCCAATATACCTCCACCCAATGTTTGGGTATCTTGAGACAACATATTTCACTCTCTCTACATCATTCTTGGACATGTCGGCTGGCAAACTTCATGTCCGAGTTGCCTCGGTATTTGAGGCGGGAGCCCGTATACAGATTCATCGACGTGGAGCCATCTTGACGAGCGTGATCGGGGAGCGAACTTCGTCGGCGCAACAACGGGGAGTTTGGCGCAGAGATTGAAGACCGAAGGACACAGATCAATAGGTATAAAATTTCCTAACTCATTTTACATTTTTTCTAGTTTACGGTTAATGGAACGATCCGGGTTTTTGGGTCGCGGTGGCGCTGGTTTCGTAAAAAGTTTTTGTTCCGTATTTGGCGCCAGTTTGACGGCCGGGGCGCCGCCGCACCCTAACAATATGCGCACATACACATTGTATATTCATATTGGTGCACATATATATTGATACAGCCATATTTGCGCATATACACATTGGATATCCATATTTGTACACACATACATTGGTACATCTATACTTGCGCATATACATATTGTACCTATATCGATAACTGGTTTTATTGGGAAATTGGGAACCACATGTTATATTTTAAAAGCTGGAATCATTTTAAAAGAGCGGTTTTCCCTTAATATGTCATATCACTGTTCCATGTTGCATGATACCCGGATATGCTCGCTTTTCTCTTATATGTCGCATACATCATGCTCTATTATTTTACCCATGAGATATGTTGTTTTCATGAAATTCCTGGATTTGAGAACCGTAGATATTTCAAAAGAGATTATGTGTTGTTTTAAAAACCCGGTTTCTCTTGATATGATATTTCAGTGCGTCCAACATGTGTTTTCTCGGTTCTGAGAGCGACATGTGAAACCCGATTCGAGGAGGCGGATGAGGCCGATTGCGGGTACATGGTGGACCCGGTATGGTACCCCGGGGCGAGAACGGATCGCTGTGCAGTAGACGGTGAGCCTGGCAGAGGGACTACCACCTACCGGTGATAGTATTTGGGCTCGGCGGATATCTGGAGGATACCGACCGGAGTCGAGAGATGATATGGGCCGATTCGGACTGACGGAGCCCATGGGCCGATCCGGACTGACGGAGCCCGATATATGAGGATTTACGTGCCGATGCTAGGCACGGTTTTCATGATGTTTTCGAATGTCGATGCTAGGCACTCAAGTTCCATGATTTTGATGTGTCGTGAGGGACACCGTTGATATATATATCCTAATACTTTCATGCACACTCTTTTATGATATTTACGTGCATACAGACACTGATTATATGGGTGGATGAGATCCACATGCATAAATGCATTGATTATTACTGTTGGATATTATCCACATTGCATATAGGTATTGGCTACCTTATTGGCACATATACAGACCCGGTCACCCTAGATATCATAGTATTACCTTTATGATATAGTTGACCTAGGAGTCGTTGTTTATTCGATTTCTATCTGTTGATATTTTTTCTACTCACGAGTTGGCAACTCACCCCCGTTGTGCCACAGTTCTTACAGGTTGACCGTTTGGATCAGTAGCGACATCGCTGGCACACAGCTTCATTTGGGTGTTTTGCAGTGGTAGATGGGACACTTGTATCGTATCCACTCTTGTATTATATTTCATATTGTATTTAGTTAACTCCATCAATCAACCAAAATTAGTAAATTGTATAAGTAATGAGACTTAGTGGGATTGTGGTTGCGAGACTTGAGCGATGGGTGTTATATTCGCTTTTGGGGTTATGTCTTGCTTATTTCTCTATCTTTTGTGGTGATCTTTGCCGTTGGTCGTCGTATACTGATATTTATTGTTTTGCGTGGTTGTGATCCGACGTTTGGCGAAGAGCTAGCTCCCGCTTGGGGATGCCTTTATCATTATTATGTATCTATGGTTTTGGATCAAAATATACAAAGGAGGTGCTGTCAAATTTTTTTTAAAAGACGAAATATGCTTTCAAACTAGTAAATTTCACTTGCATCATTCATGTTTCTTTTCTATGCATTTAAGCACACTTGATTTTATTATACCTTTATTTAAAAAACTTCACCTCTTTTATTTTCTTAAAAAGGTTTAGATTTCTGGGTTTCAGCTTACCTGAATTACGTTACGCCTTTAGACGTTGTGTGATTTAAGTGCTGGTCATGAGCTAATATTTCGGGTCGTGAAAAAGATGGTTTGGTCATGTGCGACGCAGACCTATGGAAGCACCGGTTCGACGAATAAATACTCTCAATATGAGCAATGGTAAAAGGGAAAAAGGAAGATCGAAGAAAACATGGATGGAGGTGATACGAAACGATTTGGTTGCTAAAGGACTCAATGAAAGTATATTGTTCGATAGGAGTGAGTGGAGGTGGAGGATTCATGTGCTGGACCCGGCATGATTCTCATGTTGGTTCATGTAGCCTACCCCTTATGCTTGGGATAAAATGCTCAGTTGTTGTTGTATGTCATTTCATAACGTGCCTGATCCAATCAACTCTTGATTAAGAAAAATGTTCACAACATTATCCTGTAATACAAAATTATATCCTTCCTTAACTTAATAAAGAAACTGGTGTAATGTTGTATATCAGGTTCGGTATATAATAACATTCGTTCAGAATCAATGTATTTACCATTTGGTAATACAAGGTGATATTTGCCAACTGATTTGGCTGCAACAATTGCACCATTCTCTAACACTTAGAGACATATCACCCAATCCCAGTTCTCTACCTTTCGTAGCCCATGTAATAGATTACATATGTAGGATCCTAATCCGGTATCTCATACCTAGGACGTAGAGGATACTGAGAAAATAGTTCTTGGTAACGAACAACCCGAAGAATATGCATCAACATGCTTAATCCTCGATTGGGTCACGTAGAAATCCGGATGTTCCCCTATTTCCTGCTCGGACTTATAACAATTATAAGATAGAGCGGAACCAACGTTCTCCAGCTCAGTATAATAAGCAGGTTAAGTCAATACATCCATATTATTATCTTAATTAAGGCGTGACACGGTCGCTACCAGGAGAGAGAGAAGAAAACACTCTGCGTATGCTCTTGCAATATCAGATTGGTTATTATTTTATCTAATAAGGATGACTCCCACTGTTTTTATCAAATCTTCCTTCAAATCCTAAAAGGTAAGACTAGCCGGAATTAATTACACCCTACAAGTTCGCCAATCTTTCGGCCAGGCCAGTGTCGGTACTTTGAGGGAGCTTTCCCGTGCTTTCACACGGACCTAATTAAAATAAACCTTGTTTTCCCTGGGGCGTGACCCCATTAACACCTTTCTAGACACCTACTTGATCGGCTAATTGTAATGTGCAAAACTCTCCCGGGAGTAACTCTTACTCTTAGTGGGTATCGGGATCCAACTATCTCATAGAGGGTATGCAATCTCATTGCAAATTTCAATACTTAAAATTCCCGATAATATTTTTCCCTAAGCGATCTATGACCTTGACAAGGTCAACAAACCATAAATCGCAAGTCAAGTTCAACACGTACATTTCATGATTGAATTAAACCTACCCATACGACCCTTGACAAGGTCAACAAGGCCGCACGACTACCCTAATCCAATCGCATCATATGCTTTGCAGATAAGCACTAATCAGCTACCACACACTATGCCTTAACAAGGTCAACAAACGCAACACGAATACTAAATAGTCCTTATCTGAAATGACGGAAGGCTACGACAGGTTTTTAAGAAAACCTTTTGCGTAATGAACTTGATATCTTTGTAGAATCGAGTGATTTTGAAAAGTAGTGTTTTTTAGGCTTTTGCTAGTTTTGCTAAAGAGGTCACTCTTGGTGATAGGATCTCGGCTCTTTCCTCATCGAATGAGGTGCTGGATATTTCATAAATACCACTATGGAAAACAAGAATTAGAAAAGCAATCAAAAACAAAACCGAGTGGGTTGTAGCATCTGCTAGTTTCGCTAAAAAGGTCACTCCCGGTGAAGGGATATCGGCTCTTTCCTTATCAAATAAGGTGCTGGATATTCTACAAGGAATACCGCTATGCAAAGCAAGAACTAGAGTTACCAATTTTTAAAACAAGATTCTGCAACATCTTTAGGTTTTTTTTATTTCATTAATCTCATTAATGAAGTCCCATCAATTATGCTTCCTAAGCATCACAGAAGAAACGAAAGCAGTAATATTTATTATATATCATATATATAATAACAACATTCATTTCATCATATAAAGTGATCACATCACAGAATATCAGCAGTAAAAGAACACATATGAAATATTGGATATACTAGGAATTCCGTGTTTTAAATTAAGCCAGTATAAAACACGAATTCCACGGTCGCGATGAATAGCCAAACCCACATCCCTAGACCTCTACGAGAAAGGAAAGCAACCCTACCAATTTTAGATTTAGGAGAACCGGTCTCGACTCCTCGAGATGGTCTCCCACTGGACCCTAAAACCCGGTTACTTGTGCTCGCCACCTTGGGTCTATCCTAATGTGGAAAAGTAAATAATATACATCAATGGTGACATCATCCTCAACCCGGAAGTGCCCTAATAAAAGAATATTACATACAAGTTTTTACATGAATGAAAATAAAAAAAAATCTCATCTCACATAAAAAAAACCCGGCTATTCAAATATGACGATCCAATACAACATATCACAGCAACACATAACATCGCATGTCATCAACGTAAATAAATATGCGTATCCCAATTTTCATTGACATATAACAACGAAACCGGCGATACACCACATATTACATTTACGGTCGCAGAAAAGAAAGTGAAAACTACAACAATTGGAATCCGAAACCACCTTAGATATCATAAACCCAATGTATCACATACTTTGGATTTCATGCCTAACCAAATGAATTCCTTAGACATCACATGCCTAACAATTATAAACCCCGCATTTTAGTCTCGATATTGAAAACACTTTTCAATAACCAGTCGGGTAATTCAACAAGATTCCCGACAATCTGATCGAATGCTCGTCGGAAACTTTAGTAGACGGCCACACCCCCGATGCCGTCGACGAAGTGCACATAGGAGGAACACCGCGGCCGCGAGCACCCGAACGGATGCTTTGGGCGACGGGGTTCTCCTACAGTCACTTGGTCGAGGCTATGGGGCGTGGCTATCTGGTAAGAATACCTAGCGAGTATCCGCGTACACTACGTAATTGCGACGGACTTTTGATCCACATCAAAATCCCGTGGCAACCGATCAAATGAGACTGAATTGCTAGATTTATAAAATTCAAATTAGTTTTCATAAAACTAACTATTGTGGATTCCAAGTATTGTATCACAATCACAGATAGATAGACAGTGTTAAACTTTTCGATCGAATCAACAAACACAAAAAATTTCCTAAAGAGCTCAACACTTGAGCGCAGTTTAAAAAATACCTAAAATATGCCACAGCATCTATGGACCAACCGTAGAAGGGTCAACCCTTGCCTCACCAATGGCGTCGCGGAACTACCACAAACCCTAGGGTTTGATAGCGGTTCCGGCAGTCACAAAATCGAGTTAGGTTTTCGTTCTTCTAGAGGGTCCAAAGAATCATCCGCATGATTTTCTGAAGATTTTAAACTTGAAAAAATCAAACTATTGGAAAATTTCCAGCGGGGGAGAAAATGGGTTATTGATATCCGTTCAAACTTTTTAACGTCGTCTAGATAACCCGAAATAATGTTAGAATTACGACTACGAAACACTCCGAATTGCCTTTACAGAAATATAACATCACATGCAATATCTGTAAAAACAAGCAACACTTGAAACAAAAAAACCCAGAGACTGGAACACCATAAAAATTTGAAGCCAGAATACCCTAGAAAAACAAGCCAAGCCGAAATTATATGTCATGTCGCCGGCCAAAATCGTGCAAGGAGGGCTCAAATTTCTAAGGTGTTCCTGTTACATCTCATATAACATTCTGCAAAAAATTATAGACACTCTGAAAATTTTGACAGAAACTAGGTTATTGTTTCGAGTGTTTCGGAGTATTTTCAGTTTCGTAATTCTACAAATATCGTCTAATTCTCTAGCATGGCTCTGATACCACTTTAGGGTTCCCTAGAGTCGCCGCTAGGTTTCGGGAGGTATTGACCATGCCGTTTTTAAAAATTTGGCGCGCAAAAGAACCCTAACCTAGAATCTTAACTAGAGAATTAGACGAAACTAGAATGTAAACATCTTTACAACTAAGTAAAAAAGGAATACAACCTTTGTAGACTGGTCCTTCACTTCAGTAGCTCCGTGTAGTAGTCCCTTCGCTCCAAGTAGTGAACTCTCGGACTCTAAACAGGCTCCACAAGATGAAAAGAACAAGCTTGCATGAAGTCTTCGAGACTGAAGATGATTTACGTCGAGGAGACACTAACTCAAGCTATCTCTTCACTAATTTTGAAGAACTAGTGAAGAAACAACCCAATCTAAATGGCTAGTCTTGAAGAGATTGATGAAGCAGGAATTTTGCTCACTTCAGAAATTATTTTCTCACTCATTTTCTTCACCTCCCAAAAAGCTAGAGAGCTTGAGGAAGGAGATGAAGAAAAGCAACCATGGAGAGAAGCAAGTGAAGAATGAATCAAGTGGTGAGAATAGCAACCATGAGTGATATAATATCTCATACTAACTTATATAGAGACTTTACCATGGCTTGGGATAATCGTTGGGTTAACAAATATCCCAAGTAAAACAAAATTAGTGGACTAAGTCAATGGTCACTACAAGCTTCTAACTAAGTGACTAATTTCTAACTAATTTTGATTTACTTTAAATAAATAAAACCCATCATTATGATAAGCATGTTGTGAGTCTCATACACCCATGTCTCATGTATCATCTAGCATGATACAAAAGAATGTACATTAATATATATCACATATATACTAAGTGTACACAAGTGAGAAAAAGAAATCTTAAGTGAGCTAATTTAGTTAATGTAAGTTAATATATCAAATATATAATTATACATTAAATTATTAAATCAATACTTGATTTAATAATCCAGCTATATCACATACAACCGACTAATATCAAATGTATCAACCTATCGAATCAACACTTAATTCGACAGCCCAGCTATATCACATATAACCGACCGATATCATATATCGCGAGAATAGAATGCGGTATCACATACACGTATTAATCTCGGTCCAGCACATATCACATATATGATCCTACTCCATTTCTCCTGAGCCAAGAAACCTCTGTGTAGGACTCTAAAGACTCATCAATACGCCGGCAGTAGGTGGTGATCATATCAGTCACCCATGAGCCGTCAGCGGTCTGCTAAACGTAACGGCCACCGGGATATTGAGCGATCAGAAGATCAACAAGCAAGCCTGCTCATACTCCTGCGAATCTAATCAGTAACACTACCGTACAGTCCAGTCTCTTCGTCAGATATGTCGCATATCGCAGCCTGGGGGTGGTAAACGTCAGACCCTAATAGCCTGATATGTCATGCCGATATGAAGCTCATAACGGTTTGAGAAACTATTGATAACACTTACCAGTAGATCTCAGCAACCCTTATCAGGGATTTCCTGTTATGGACAATCGAGCATAACGCAACATTAACCCCCAATACCGGGAGAGACGAAATCCCCTCCTATCGCTCATTGCCTCCATGTGACTCGGGACTGTACCCAAAAACCACCGTTTTGCATGATCTCTTGAATGTGGTAAGGTGGAAATCAAAGCACAGTGGGAATTACACAAGACTCTATAACGATCTCGGGTTGACAGACTAAAGTATACCAGTGTCACCAGAGAACTGCTATATGACGATAAGTATAATACCATATAGGAGTTCTTGGCGAGTCCGTACAGTGTACCCAGTCTCCACTGAGAACCTGTATACCTTCTCTGATGTCAAACACCAAAGGATGTGGGATCATCCATCGCCCATCATATGGGTCAAGAAGCATATACGCTAGTCTACTCTGGAATATCGATGCCCCGTCTCGATACTCCCATGACTAGGAACAATTGAAGGATGTACTTACCGACTACCTCTGCCCCACTAGTATGATCTGCATCATAATTCTGGTAGTCAAGTACTCATCCTAAGGGCTTTATCAACATGTAATAGAGAGACAATAAGTGTACATGTTAAGATAAAGAGCAACCAGATAGCATACTATCTTGTCGAGCAAGAAAGCCCTCCCTATATATGTCCAAGCATCCACAATAATATACATCACATGTATAATAATGGCCTCTAGGGCATAGATATAACTAACACTAACTAAAACCTGTTTGCACGACTCCTTTGAGCCGTGGTAGGGTAGTAATCAAATAACAGTAAGAACTCACACGAGACAAATGACGATCTCAGGTCGACAAACTAACATGTACACATGTCACCTCGAAAGTGCTATCTGACAATAGGTATAATACCAACTGGTATGTTCCCGGCGAGTCCGTCCAATGTATTCATAACCCAATGAGCACCCGCATACTATCCTAAGTGACTAACAGACACCAATGGCTTGTGAGACCGGCCGCCGCCCCTCGTCGGGGTCTCGATAAGTACACACTAGTTTACTCTGGAGTATCAATGCACTGTCTCGATACTCCCATGACTAGGGACATTTAAGTATGTACTTATAGACCACCTAGCTCCTACATATATGATCGCCATCATAATGCTGGTTGTCAAGCAAGAATCCTATGGGCTCTATAAACTTGTAATAGTGATCTGTAATACCACATAATGTATGTACAGGATGATAAAGGCAAACCAGATAGCATACTATCATTTTGAGTAAGACAGTTCTATCCGTACAGGTCCTCCCTCAATCATCATAATCACCTGCCTGCGATTACAATAATTGCCTTGAGGGCACTATAGCCAACAATCTACCACTTGCATTTAAGGCTAATAATTGCGGTGTCGCATACTCACAGCCCGTGTGATACCGAGCACCCAACTTCTCTACTAATCAGTCACACAAAACTCGTTTGTGAAACTATTGCATTTTAGAAATATCCTCAGTGAGTGGATCCGCTCCAGTGTTTCTATCTTTATCTCTCTCTATATCTCAACTTCGCGGAGAAAGACTATCTTCCGAAATGAGCAATACCTGTCTTAGAATTTTTCTGGATATCTGATGGGACCCAGTTCACAAATAAACTCCAAATCCAACAAATTTCTTAGACTGTATCATCCACTAAATTTAATCGGTATCCTGCGCTATGCCTTCCACAGTATCCACTTGGACCACCTGTCCAACATACTGCCCCTCAAAAAAGGGAAAACTATAACTATGGCAGTCACTCTGTCATCCAGGTTACCTTAGAAGCCTTAAATGATAACCGCCTCCCGAAGGAGGCTGCCGTTACCATATACCAAGAACATCATCTTATGTTCATAACTGCTTCCCAATGTTTCTCCACGATTGGATTAATATATACTTATTGCATCCTATGCAATATCAATATCTGGTATTGTACATGACATCTCATGATTGACTCAATTGCTTAAGTAAGTGATATGCCAATCATGCAAATCCCTCTCCTCATCAGTCTAAAAGACATCTCTTTAGAAAGGGTGACTCCATCACCTGTGGGTACACCACTACGCCAGGAGTCGTCCATTCTAAAACACTTTAGAATAGTGTCAAGTACCCTAATTGGGACACTTTCCAAATCTCGATCTAAAACCATAGATCTAGTCACCACAATCCCTGATATTTTATCCATATCCTATATGGAGAAACTACCTTGTGACAACCGCAGTATAACCGATCGTAGTGTAGGAAGATCTCTTTCTATTAAGTGCATGTCATCCAAATACCAGGACATCACTCCCTACTACCTTTTTACCAGATCCATCTGTTATTCTAATGAAGTCAAACTCTATGACTGCCACATCAAAAATAGATGATCTATCTCCGCTATACCTGCTTTAGTCTATAAATAGACATAAACTACTTACCTACTATGCTTCCGCTGCTCCCACTGACTACAACAATCCTCTGGCAGAGTCATATACACGTGCACTTCTAAAGCTAATTTAGAACGATGCTATACTCATCCTCCTGCCAGATCTTATAGTCTAGAACAGCAGCAGTGGCAAATTTAGGTAATCAAAATCCTCCCTGTCACCGTCTTTGAGGAGACCGAAATACCTCTTGGGTGTCTGAGGTTACCCACCAAATCTGCAGAGTGGCTAATGGATCGTCGAAACCATTTGAATCTTTATGTTCTTCTAAATTTTCAGTAATCGTTTGTGGTTCTGGAATCACTTCCAGTTCTACCATACTCCCACTAATATTTTCTGAAAAAAATCCATTTTACTAAAACTGTGGCGAGTCAAGAACAATATAACTATTGATCTTCTAGATGGTAGAAATGTTATCCCTCGTCAAAGCCCGGGATAACCTACAATCTGCCATTACTAAAACGTGCCTTGAGTTTGTCCAGATTCTGGTTTTAAGCATCAGCCGAACAACTCCATATACCTTAACATCGTTAAGATATGAATCCATTCTATATATCCAATATAGAAACAAAGGAACTAATTTAATTGGAACCAGATTCAAAAATCATGCAGCCGTTTTCAGTGAAAATTAACCAAAAGGAAGAAGGCCATACAACATTACTCATCCAGGAATACATCCACGTATGAGTAACCTGAAAAAGAAACAAGTTCTCAAAACAATTACTTACAACGGAATACCAAACATAAGTATCTACATCTTCGATCACCTTGAAGAATCATGATACTTGCAACATATGGTTCTCTACTTTATTCTTATACCTATATCTTATCAAAACATGGACCTTGTATTTCAACGAAATACTTGTCTAAAATTAGAGAAGTCATGAGTAAACAGAATATAGTACGAGTACCAACCCCTTTGTCCTAACGAACATCGGACAACATACAATACTCTGTATAAGTCCTTTGAGTTTAATAACTCAAACCCTATACGTCGTAGGTTGAAAATTGTACTATGGTTAAGAAGAATTACACCGTTGTTGAATGCATCTTACCTAACCATCAACTGATATAGGTAAATGTCATAGGCATAATTTCAAAAAATTATATCTCACTTTATAAAATAAACGTATAGATATATCCGTTTGAAATTGGTGCATAACAACGGATATTCAAAACCAAATATTTGTCGTCAGGCAAAACCCAGGTGATTTCCTTAAATATCACCAATTACAAAGAATTCTGATACATATTGAGGATCTAATCACCAAATTACCAATATCTTACTCCCATTCACCATCTGTAACGCTATAAAGATGTGAGAATCAAATCCGGTAAATACATACCCTGGAGTTAGAATCTAACTTGGAAAACATTTTTCACTTAAAACTGCACAGCCAAACTGAAACATGAAAATGTTTCGAAGGGGTAGCCGGGTATTCCTAGTAATGCCTCTCCCACTATCCAGATTCATGACAGTAATCGTATACTTCCTTACCCTCACTCCAATTCTTTTATATGTCCTTACTTATTACCTTTTATACACCACACTTAGGCTAATTGATTTTCTTCCTTCCCTACCCTTCAGCACCAGCTTAAGATTTGGAAGAAGAGTATCCAATAAGCGCAACAGGTGTACTCTCCTAAATACTAGGAGCCCTCGTAACCTGAGAGAGAGTAAAGGGAAAAGACAACTGAATAATCCTTATTCTATTTCTCCAGAACCAGAAACCATCCTCGAACTGGAACACGTTCCTTCGAGTTCGTATGTAACTATACGATGGGATACCCAAGCAATATGAATCTTCATAGTGATACGGAGTGTTCCGGAGAAATGCAAAGATGATATAGGAGTGGCAGGGGTATACGCAGTTTCGTCGTGAATGATAGCAGTCACAATTTTCTTTTCCCTTTATCTAATCCCTTTATATATCTTTACTTATTACCTTTTGTACACCGCACTTAGGCTAATTGGTTTTCTTCCTTCCCTACCTTTCGGCACCATGTCTATGGTTTCGAAAAAGACAATCCAATAAGCGAAATAGATGTACTCTCCTAATACTAGGAGCTCTTACAACCTGAGAGAAGGTAAAGATAAAAGAAAACCGAATGATCCTATTCAATTTTTCCAGAACCAGAATCCATCCTCGAACTGGAACAAATTCCTTCGAGTTCCTATGTAACTATACGATGGAATATCCAAGAAATGTGGATCTTCGTAGTGATACGGAGTGTTCTGGAGAAATGCAAAGAGGATGTAGGAGCGGCAATGATATATGTGACTAAATGATAATCCAAAAGCCAAAATGTTTTAATAAGGTTCGGTTAACTTGGTTCATGGGTTTTTAAGGTCAGGCCATGGTCGCTGCAAAAGAAAGAAACGCTCAGCGTGCACTCTAACCTAGATCAGATTGGCTAATCACTTTATCTAATCAGGATGGCTCCCGCTGTTTCCTCGAATTCTCCTTCAAACCCTAAAAGGAGAATTAGTCAGGATCATCTAAAATCACCCGAGGAGTAACACCTATTCATCAGTGGGAATCGGGATCCAACTATTATCGCATGATAACTTGATGGAATCCACTCAAGTCACCACACTCCAGAAGGTATGCACATGCCTGGCAAGTTCCCCGTGTGTTTGAGAATCTCGATGTGGTTTTTATCCCATGTGGCTTATGACCTTCAAAGAGGTCAACATATGTAACACCCGAGCCCAATGCTACTATTTTCAGTTACAGTTTGAGCATAATATGGTACTCATTTCATTTAACTTGCTTGTTTGTTGCTTACTGTAAAATTTACCCGGCAAAGTCATTTCTACATATAACAAATTTTGGCATCTAAAATAAAATTGAAAATATTCATCTTGGCCTACTTGACACCCCTAACCTCATGGTAGCGTCCGTGCATTGTGTTCTCATCCCGTTCAGTGAAACGGGCGAGTATGGACGGCTACGCGCGCGTACATGTGTCCATTTTGGGGGTATGCTTTTTAATCATAAAACACTTAATTATAAAATTTGGATCCCGCTTAAAATCCTATTATTTCAATGTCAAATTTTTGGACTCGACGCGGGCGAGATTTGGAAATGTTTTATTTGGCGCCAAAATCCTAAATTTTATTATTATTAAAACCATCGCATATATTTTTCTAACTAACCAGATATCTAAATGTTCATTACCTATCTTTTAAATCTTTAAATTAACCTATATATATATCCTACTGTTCCTTAAATGTTTTGAATCTTTATTTAATATTTATCCCTAACTAACGATTCTCCTTTAGCCAATCGCGTTCCTTTTAATTCCGTGGGTCCCCACCTGCAGCTCTCTCTCTCTCTCTCCACTTTTTCTCTCTCTCTCTCTCATATATTCTCTCGTACTTCTCTTTATCATTCTTTCTCTTCTTGCTTCATGTCTCGTTTCTCTTTTTTTTTAACTGTTCTTTTGTTGCCGGAATTCCGTCGTGCCGGTGACGCTTCTCGACGTTCCAGCGAGGTACCCCGACTCGTGTGTTTCCTTTGTTCGTCGTTTGGGTTCATTCCGTGAACCGTGCGCCCGTCGTGAGTTTTTCCCGCCGACGGTTAACGTTCCGTTTTCCCGATTCGTGACCCATCGAGGCAAGTTAATCTTGCTACATGCTATATAATTCATTTTATACCTATTTAAATAAATACCATACCTATAGTTTAAATCTAGTGCCCCATGTTTAATTTTATAACGTTTCGATGTTCCGTTTGCATCCGTTTATATCATATTAAATCTAGATCGTGAAAACTTATCTTGTGACATACTAGATTACATTATACTGCATCCATATCAATTAAAATATAAATCGTCGTAATATTTCTTATTATTATCTTTAATTAGTTTATAATCTGCATTTTTATGACATTATATATATAAAATATTATAGTTTACACATGAAACGTCGTTGAAAAAGCGGATACGACAAATCTGAAATTTACTGTACACCTTACCGTATAAAATTCATTATAAATCATAAAAAAATCATTAGTATACGTTCTTTAGTTCGTTACGAAGATAACTCAGAATACTATAACTCTATGAAATATTTACTTGCATAATAAATTGTTTAAATAACATAAAATGCAAACGAAAATGTCTCCAAATTGCTGTCCAGGGAAATTCCAGTAGCAAACTTTCAATTTCGAATGTTCATAACTTTTTGAAGGGACAACCTGAGATGCTTATACTTATAAAACTGAAAACCTTATTTAATTATCTTTGTTTTGGTATAAGACACGTCCCTTTTGGAGAACGTTTGTTATTTTTAAGCTATTTTACAAATTAGGGTGACGCTGAATTTCTGAACGGAACTTTCTTTTGCATGGTTAGTCAATACCACTTTTATAGTTATTAATCGCTTTGAATATGCTATCCATATTAATATTATTATATCAATATTTATATCACATATTGCTTAGTTGTACATCCCACATTACCATTTTATAGTTTTATAACTTTTCGGATACCCGTTTGCATCCATCGCATTTAAGATACATATAATTGCATCCATAGACTACATTACTACATAATAATGTGATATTAACACTCCATGTTTAATAAATTGCATCCTAATTAATATTGGAACTATAAATGTAACCCTAATCGATAACTGTGCATCCATATCCTTGAAATTATATCTATTTGCATATCATATTACATGTTCCAGTTTATTGTTCTGATAGTACTCATGCTTGTTTATTTATACACATGCTTATGTTAGTTTGATTATGAGCACCCACATGACATCTTGTGCTTCCTGACATGACCTGTTACACTTCCTACTTGACATGACATGGTACCGTACACTCTTGACATGACATGACACCTTTATACATTACCTGGCTTGACCTGATGTACCATGGCTTTACCTGTTACCTGATCTGTCTAATGCCAACAAACATAACATGTAGTCCTCATGGACCGTTCCTGTTGTCTATCCAGACAAACCTGCTTTTACTTGATCCTGTGTTGGCATTAGTTCTTGACTACTGAATACCTGACTTGACATACATAACTTGGGGGTATGGGGAAATCAAAGGTGAAACCTGACTTGTAACTCAACAGTTCGATACCTGTTCTGATCAGTCTTACGGGCTAGGCCTGCCCCGGAGTGATGATGCTGACATCACTCGCCCATCCTACTACCTGTTACTGCCTAGCGACACGTCTCGGATTCAGCCCCGAGGGTCTTGACCGTGGTCCCGGGCATGCACGGGATACTATTGAGTTACATCGATGATTCATCAATTGATTTCAAAGACTTTAGAATAGAAAACCTGATAGAATAGTTTAGTTTACCCACTGCACGCTACCCTGTACTGGTATGATTCATATTATTGTTATTCTTGCCGTATTCATGTTTATATTACATTGCCTGCTACACTGTTCATATTATATCACTTGATGACATGACGCGCTGACGTCTGGGTTTTTCATGGCCCAGATTCCATACCGCTGTTGCGGTCCGAGCAGGAGTACTTCAGTCAGCAGGCTGAGCTGTGAGTTCAGTAGTAGTTAGTTTTATTTCTTGCATTTATTTTCTGATGTGAGCCCGCATTATGGGACACACTTTTCAGTTATTTGTATTGGATCATTTGCTTCCGCATTTATTTATTATTGACTCCTGTTATTCTGGATTATGGACATGTTTTAGATAGTTTTATCTTGTTCTTGATATCTCTACAGCCGTAATGTGACTGTGGATGGATACTTCCTACCCACAGGTAGCATGGTTGGCTATGTCACGTGCCCAATCTAGCGTACTCTGGGAAGTGGGGCGTGACATGGTTCTTTTGGTATCAGAGCCATAGGATAGTCAGGTTGATTCTTTTGTAGTTGGGTATTGTACCCAATACACGAATCAGAATACCCGTGTTTAGGAAACATGTCCTGCCACCTTGACCGTTTTACCATTCTTGAATCACATTCTTCCTGATTATATCTTTTACGATGTGTAAACTTCCTTTGCATATCGATTCGAAAACCTGATTCCTTGTTATCTCTAGGACTTAGGCGACTTGGATGGAGTTATGTAATTGTGGCTATGATACCGCGGCATAGTTACAATGCGGTACTCTATTTAAGTATCTTGGAGTTCTAGCCTTGATCTATATTCAAAATCTATCATCATGCTAATGTTGGGTATTTTGAGTTCTGGATTATGGCCTGTAAGAAATTGAAGACATACCAGAGGCGTGTGGACGAAGCCGCCATGCTTGGAGTGATAAGAGGAATGCTGGAGAATCAAAGAAACAGACCGAGCTGATCCAGCAGCAAGCGGACTCGTTTCGGGAAGGTTTGCAGATCGTTCAGCAGTCTGTGAACAATGTTGGAGCTAGACCAGTTGACCGAGTAGGGACCGTAGCAGATTTCCGGCGGTTGGGTCCGTCTACATTTACTGGTTTAAAGGAGCCGTTGCCGGTGGAGCAGTGGCTAGTTGACACAGAGAACTTGCTTTTTGCGGCATAGATTCCAGATGACAAAAAAAGCTGTTGTGGTACGCATTCAGCTAGTGGACTACGCCCGAGAATGGTGGCTTGTTGAGGAGACCCACTTACCCAAGCCGATCAAGTGGGCGGATTTTTCTAAGAGATTCTTGGAGAAGTTCTTCCCGCGGACTGCACGGGAGGAAATGTAAGAGAAGTTCATCGGACTAAAGCAGAAGGGAGCACCCGTAGATGTGCATGTAGCAGAATGGACGAGACTCAGTAGTTTCGCTGGACCTTTAGTTGCCAACGATGCAGACAGGGCACGGAGGTTCATGCGCAGACTGGACGTGAACATCCAGAGGCAGATTGTCTCCCTGGGTTTGACCACTTTCTCACAAATACTTGCAGCAGCCAAGAGCAGCAGAGTTTATCTGGGATGAAAGGGAGTTTGCAGCAGACAGCAGTTGCGTTAAGGAAGCAGTTCGGTTGGGCCGGTCGAGTTTAGGGCTAGGCCGACAAACAATATTCTTGCATCAATGGAAGTGATGAAAGTAAAGAGCCGGCTGTTGTTCGTGATTCTATGGACATGTTTGAAGATATATCGGGTTTACCGCCGAGGAGAGACGTGGAGTTCGCAATTGATCTTATTCCTGGTGCAGTGCCAGTATCTAAAGCGTATTATCCAATGGCGCCAGTAGAGTTGGAAGAAGTAAAGGAACAGCTTGCTGAATTGCTTGAAAAGGTTTGGATTTGAAGTAGTAACTCGCCTTGGGGAGCTCCAGTTCTTCTAGGAAAGAAGAAGGATGGCACAAGAAGGATGTGCATCGACTATCGAGAATTAAACCGGGTGGCTATCAAGAACAAGTACCCGATCCCTCGCATTGGAGAACTTTTTGAGCAGTTTAGTGGCGCGAGGGTATTCTCGAAGCTGGATTTACGATCCGGATATCATCAGGTCCGAGTGAAAATAGAAGATATTTGCAAGACGGCGTTTCGAACTCGGTATGGACATTACGAGTACTTAGTGATGCCCTTCGGAGTAACGAATGCGCCGGTAGTATTCATGGACTTGATGAACCGAATCTTTTCACCGTTCTTCGATCAGTTTATTGTGGTATTCATTGACGATATTCTAGTTTACTTGAAGAGTTTTGAAGAGCATGCTGAGCATTTGAAGATCGCACTGCAGACGTTGAGACAGGAGAAATTGTATGCGGAGATGAGTAAGTGCGAGTTTTGGCTGGAGGAAGTAAGGTTTTTGGGGCATGTTGTGTCTGGCGATGGCATTGCCGTCGATCCAAAAAAGATTGCAGCAGTTCGAGATTGGCCTATTCCAAAAAATGTTGCTGAGATAAGAAGTTTCCTTGGATTAGCCGGATACTACAGGAGATTTGTGGAGAACTTTGCTCTTCTGGCAGAGCCGTTGACCAAGCTTACGCGCAAGGAGGTACCTTTTGTATGGGCGGATAAGTGTGTGTTAGCTTTAGAGACGTTGAAGCAGAAGTTGATAACCGCCCCTATTCTGACCGTGCCAGACAATTCCGGAGGATTGGTGATTCACAGCGACGCATCTGGGAAAGGATTGGGATGTGCTTTGATGCAGCATGGGAAGGTTGTAGCATACGCATCGAGACAGTTGAAGACCCATGAGAAGAATTATCCAACTCATGACTTGGAGCTTGCGGCTGTGATTTTCGCTTTGAAGATTTGGAGATACTACCTTTTGGGCGAAAGAGTCGAAGTTTTTACAGATCATAAGAGCTTAAAGTATGTGTTCACACAGAAGGAGCTTAACATGAGGCAGCGTAGATGGTTGGAGCTGATGGTTGACTACGATCTTAATCTTAAGTACCATCTGGGGGAGGTTAATGTTGTGCCGGATATGCTTAGTCGGTTACCAGTAATTCAGGTGTTAACTACGCAGAAGGAGATCGTCACAGATTTTCGAAGATTTGACTCGGAGGTTATGCTACCGCGTTCTACGGGACAGTTGTTGCAGCTGCAAGTACATTCGTCTTTGATCGAGAATATTAAAGAAGCTCAATCGCAGGATCCTAGACTGCAAAAGTTTCGAGAGCAGCTTGAAGCCGGGCTACGAACAGATTTATTGATCCACGAAGATGGTTCGTTGAGGTATGGTAGCCGTTTGTGTGTGCCAAAGGGTGATGTTCGTGAAGAGTTTATGAAGGAGGCACACAGTTCAGCTTATTCTGTACATCCAGGAGGCACAAAGATGTACCGAGATATTCGACAGCATTTCTGGTGGGAGGGCATGAAGCGGGAGATTGCTCGCTTTGTGGCAAAGTGCTTGGTGTGTCAGCAAGTTAAGACTGAACATCAAAGGGTTGCTGGTTTATTGCAACCACTTCCGATTCCTCAGTGGAAGTGGGAACATATAACCATGGATTTCGTGACGGCTTTACCGCGGAGTCCAAAAGGCAACAATGCAGTATGGGTAATTGTTGACCGATTGACCAAGGCAGCTCACTTTATTCCTTTTCGGGTTGGTCAATCAACAGAGACTTTGGCAGAGCGGTACATGCAGGAGATTGTAAGATTGCATGGAGTACCGGTGAGCATCGTGTCCGATCGGGACACTCGGTTCTTATCACACTTCTGGAGGAGTTTACAGGAAAGTTTGGGGACTCGATTGAAGTTTAGCACAGCTTATCATCCTCAAACTGATGGTCAGTCGGAGAAAACGATCCAAACTCTTGAGGATATGTTGAGAGCATGCATGTTAGACTTCAAAGGGTCTTGGGAGGATCATCTACTTTTGGTAGAGTTGTCTTACAACAACAGTTTTCAGACAACTATTCAGATGGCTCCATTTGAAGCTTTGTATGGTCGTAAATGCCGTTCACCTGTTTGTTGGGACAATGTCGGTGAACGAAGATTATTGGGACCAGATTTGGTTGTGCAGACAGTAGAGAAGGTTAACCCTATCAGAAATCATATGAAGGCAGCACAGGACCGACAGAAGAGTTGGGCAGATACGTCAAGAAGACCTCTAGAGTTCACCGTGGGTGATTTGGTATTCATGAAGATATCACCGACTAGAGGGGTGATTCGTTTTGGAAGTCGAGGAAAGCTTAGTCCTCGATTCGTTGGACCCTTGAGATCGTGGAGCGTGTTGGTGAGGTAGCGTATCGTTTGGCGTTACCGCAGTCCTTGGCAAATGTGCACGATGTGGTTCACGTATCTCAACTCCGTAAGTATGTTCGAGATGAAACACACGTTTTGGATCATTCGGAGCTAACAGTACGAGAAGACTTGACTTTTGAGGAGCGACCGATTGAAATCGTGGATCGAAGGGAAAAGGTTCTTAAGAACAAGGTTATCCCCCTTGTGCTTATTTCTTGGGGTAATCGCTCGCATGGAGAGTCCACTTGGGAACGAGAAGATGAAATCCGGCAGAAGTTTCCTCACATTTTCTTGTAGTTATCGATCTTTGTATTCTTAGAATTTCGAGGACGAAATTCTTTTGTAGTTGGGTATAATGTAACACCCGAGCCCAATGCTACTATTTTCAGTTACTGTTTGAGCATAATGTGGTACTCATTTCATTTAACTTGCTTGTTTGTTGCTTACTGTAAAATTTACTCGGCAAAGTCATTTCTACATATAACAAATTTTGGCATCTAAAATAAATTGAAAATATTCATCTTGGCCTACTTGACACCCCTAGCCTCGTGGTAGCGTCCGTGCATTGTGTTCTCGTCCCGTTCAGTGAAACGGACGAGTTTGGACGGCTACGCGCGCGTACATGTGTCCGTTTTAGGGGTATGCTTTTTAATCATAAAACACTTAATTTTAAAATTTGGATCCCGCTTAAAATCCTATTATTTCAATTTCAAATTTTTGGACTCGACCCGGGCGCGATTTGGAAATGTTTTATCTGGCGCCAAAATCCCAAATTTTATTATTATTAAAACCATCGCATATATTTTTCTAACTAACCTGATATCTTACTGTTCATTACCTATCTTTTAAATCTTTAAATTAACCTATATATATATCCTACTGTTCCTTAAAATGTTTTGAATCTTTAATTAATATTTATCCCTAACTAACGATTCCCCTTTAGCCAATCGCGTTCCTTTTAATTCCGTAGGCCCCCACCTGCAGCTCTCTCTCTCTCTCCACGTTTTCTCTCTTTCTCTCATATATTCTCACGTACTTCTCTTTATCATTCTTTCTCTTCTTGCTTCATGTCTCGTTTCTCATTTTTTTTAACTGTTCTTTTGTTGCCGGAATTTCGTCGTGCCGGTGATGCTTCTCGACGTTCCAGCGAGGTACCCCGACCAGTGTGGTTCCTTTGTTCATCTTTTGGGTTCATTCCGTGAACCGTGCGCCCGTCGCGAGTTTTTCCCGCCGACGGTTAACGTTCCGTTTTCCCGATTCGCGACCCATCGAGGCAAGTTAATCTTGCTACATGCTATATAATTCATTTTATACCTATTTAAATAAATACCATACCTATAGTTTAAATCTAGTGCCCCATGTTTAATTTTATAACGTTTCGATATTCCGTTTGCATCCGTTTATATCATATTAAATCTAGATCATGAAAACTTATCTTGTGACATACTAGATTACATTATACTGCATCCATATCAATTAAAATATACATCGTCGTAATATTTCTTATTATTATCTTTAATTAGTTTATAATCTGCATTTTTATGAGATTATATATATAAAATATTATAGTTTACACATGAAACGTCGTTGAAAAAGCGGATACGACAAATCTGAAATTTACTGTACACCTTACCGTATAAAATTCATTATAAATCATAGAAAAATCATTAGTATACGTTCTTTAGTTCGTTACGAAGATAACTCAGAATACTATAACTCTATGAAATATTTACCTATATAATAAATTGTTTAAATAACGTAAAATGCAAATGAAAATGTCTCCAAACTGCTGTCCAGGGAAATTCCAGCAGCAAACTTTCAATTTCGAATGTTCATAACTTTTTGTAGGGACAACCTGAGATGCTTATACTTATAAATCTGAAAACCTTATTGAATTATCTTTGTTTTGGTATAACACACGTCCCTTTTGGAGAAAGTTTATTATTTTTAAGCTATTTTACAAATTAGGGTGACGCTGAATTTCTGAATGGAACTTTCTTGTGCATGGTTAGTCAATACCACTTTTATAGTTGTTAATCGCTTTGAATATGCTATCCATATTAATATTATTATATCACATATTGCTTAGTTGTACATCCCACATTACCATTTTATAGTTTTATAACTTTTCGGATACCCGTTTGCATCCATCGCATTTAAGATACATATAATTGCATCCATAGACTACATTACTACATAATAATGTGATATTAACACTCCATGTTTAATAAATTGCATCCTAATTAATATTGGAACTATAAATGTAACCCTAATCGATTACTGTGCATCCATATCCTTGAAATTATATCTATTTGCATATCATATTACATGTTCCAGTTTATTGTTCTGATAGTACTCATGCTTGTTTATTTATATGCATGCTTATGTTAGTTTGATTATGAGCACCAACATGACATCTTGTGCTTCCTGACATGACCTGTTACACTTCCTACTTGACATGACATGGTACCGTACACTCTTGACATGACATGACACCTTTATACATTACCTGACTTGACCTGATGTACCATGGCTTTACCTGTTACCTGATCTTGTGTCTAATGCCAACAAACATAACATGTGGTCCTCATGGACCGTTCCTGTTGTCTATCCAAACAAACATGCTTTTACCTGATCCTGTGTTGGCATTAGTTCTTGACTACTGAATACCTGACTTGACATACATAACTTGGGGGTATGGGGAAATCAAAGGTGAAACCTGACTTGTAACTCAACAGTTCGATGCCTGTTCTGATCAGTCTTACGGGCTAGGCCAGCCCCGGAGTGATGTTGCTGACATCACTCGCCCATCCTGCTACCTGTTACTGCCTAGCGGCACGTCTCGGATTCAGCCCCGAGGGTCTTGACCGTGGTCCCGGGCATGCACGGGATACTATTGAGTTACATCGATGATTCATCAATTGATTTCAAAGACTTTAGAATAGAAAACCTGATAGAACAGTTTAGTTTACCCACTGCACGCTACCCTGTACTGGTATGATTCATATTATTGTTATTCTTGCTGTATTCATGTTTATATTACATTGCCTGCTACACTGTTCATATTATATTACTTGATGACATGACGCGCTGACGTCTGTGTTTTGCATGGCCCATATTCCATACCGCTGTTGCAATCCGAGCAGGGGTACTTCAGCCAGCAGGATGAGCTGTGAGTTCAGTAGTAGTTAGTTTTATTTCCTGCATTTATTTCCTGATGTGAGCCCGCATTATGGGACACACTTTTCAGTTATTTGTATTGGATCATTTGCTTCCGCATTTATTTATTATTGACTCCTGTTATTCTGGATTATGGACATGTTTTAGATAGTTTTATCTTGTTCTTGATATCTCTACAGCCGTAATGTGACTGTGGATGGATACTTCCTACCCACAGGTAGCATGGTTGGCTATGTCACGTGCCCAATCTAGCGTACTCTGGGAAGCGGGGCGTGACAACATATTATAAGTCGCAAGTCAAGTTCAACCCTTCATTGTCCTGGCTTAACTTAGAACCGCCAGCATAAACCCTTGACAAAGGTCAACATGACCGTGCGACTGTCCTAAATAATCGCATATCTATGCAACAAACAAGCATTACCCAACTACCATTCACTGTGTCTTGACAGAGGTCAAAATACACAGCATGAATACTAAGTAATACCTGTAAGAAATGACGGAGGGCTACGATTGGTTTTTGGCGAAAAACCATTAACGTAATGAACTTGATATCGTTGAAGGAACTGAGTGGTTTTACAAATTTATAGTAGGGCAAACTTTTGCTAAAGAGGCCACTCCTTGTGAAGGAATCTCGGCTCTTTTCTCGTCGAATGAGGTGCATGATATTCCAAACTGAATACAACGATGCAAAGTAAAAGAATCGACTATAGTGAAGTTATTACGATAATGCAAACTTTTTCTCAATAGGTCACTCCCTATGAAGGGATCTCGGCTCTTGCCTCGTCAAATGAGGTGCTGGATATTCATAACCGAATACCACTGTGCAAAGCAAAAGAGAACGTCTGTAATGTCAGTTTTTAAAAAGTTGGTTCCAACAACATCATATTGGTTTGTTTTCTTTGCATTAATCGGAATTAATGCAGTCTCGTCAATTAAACCATATCACACCAGAAAAGATCGAAAATACAATGTACATATATGCCATCCACATTCGCCACAGGGTCCCGTAATGCACCGTTAGGTTACTTAACTAACGGCAGAGCGGGGGCTGGACTAGTGCGGATGCAAAACATATATAACATCTACTAGTATATATATAAATATATATAGCATTCGTCCTAGGCATGATATAAGCAACATCACAGAATCTCAGCAAGCAACACAGAATGGTGGATAATCTTAGAGCCTTGGGTTTTATTTGAGCCGCAAATGAGACCCGACGTTCCCTGTCGTATGGATAGCCTGTGCAATGAAAACCTGGACCCCTACGAGCACGACAAGTTACCCGCCAATCCCAAAAGTGAAGCAACCCCAATCAACAAAGTGAATGGGCTACCCAGCATTACACGGAATACGGTAACTTGAGCACCCCTCTATGGGTCAACCTGTACCCCCTACGAATGCGTCGAATAGCCTGCCAATTCTAGAGTAAGGCCCCTTCGTCTCAACGCCATGAGATGCGGGCTCGTTGCCCTCTAGAATCTGGCTATTCAAGCACTCCACCGTGGGGTAATCCTAGTACAGAAAATGAAAATATATGTAAAATGGTGACATCGACCTCAACCCGGTCGTGCCCCAAACAAATAATATACAAAATGGCAGAGACGGCAGTCCACATGTCGGACGCTCGCCCCGCAATATCAAATGTACAAATGAATATAAACTGTAAAACTATCATTGCACCACTGGCTATCCACTACGACAATCTAACCATAACCTCAGCACAAAACAGAACATCAACGTGAATGTCAAGTTCGCAAACCCGTCTAAAAGAACATATAGCAGTTAGACGAGTTATACCGCTCGACATTCACGGTCGTAGATAGTAATGTATGTACTGAAAACTTTTAAACAGTGTTAAAATAGTGACTTCGAAATACTCTGTATTGCCCCAAACTGTGAGATAACAAAATATCTAACCTGAGCAAAAACAAACAATACCTAAAAACCAATATTCAATAGATCAGAACACCCAAAAAATTTCAAGTCCCAAATCCATAATAAGACCGACCAGGCCGGGTATTTCATCAATCTCGCCGGCCAAATTTTGGCATTTGGGGCTCGTGTTTTGAGGGTGTTCTAGTTACAACATAAATAGCCTTCTGAAATTGTTTAAAAAAAATTTAGAAGACTTGAAAAAATTGACAGCAACTTGAATATTTTCCGTATTGTTTCGAAGTTGTTTCGATTTCGTTACTTTAAACATCGTTTAAACTGCTAGTAATGAGTTAATGGGATGGCTCTGATACCATGTTGGGTTATGCCAGCACCCTGGCTATCTACCGTGACTGAATGCAGAAAAAAAAATTATAAAACTGGCGCTAGAACAACCCCATAATACGGATCGACCATTAACCCTAATCTAGCAAACATAAAGAGGAGTTTAGAAAGGTTATACCGAATGATCCATGTCCTTTGGTATTTAACCATCCTCTCAGGCTCCTAGAGGCCTCCATGATCAAGCTTGATCTCCGGTCTCCCTCTATCGAAGATGATCCACCTGAGGATTTGTATTCTGAGCTCTTATAGCCGAGGTAACTAGGGTACCTAGTTCGCTAAACTAGATAGCCTAGAAGATGTAGAGTCTGGTGATGGATTGATTTGTCTCTAAACACCCTAGCTTTCTCAACACATGAGACTTGAAGGGTGGAGGTAGAAGAAGAAGGTTGAGGATGAGAGTGTGAAGCATGAAGCAACTCAAGAAAAATGGCTAAATGTTATGAGGTAAAGAAAAATAATCATGTCAAAATATCTCACAACACAAATAAATATCAAGCATGCTAGAATAGTGTCCATGAGTCACTACATGAGCCATACCATGAGTCACCATAAAGCCATGCTTGAATAAATGCCAATAACACTTTATCCCTCCACCTCTTAAACCATTTAAACAAAATGTTTAAAACTAAATGAGGTGGCATCTTCTACAAGCACACTAATAATAAATTACAAGAATACCCCTCATCCGTATATACATACCCATATCCGTATTCCGACAAAATATGAATACAAAGAGACGAAAAATAATCCAGTAATATAATACTAGGATCCGTGCCGTGCATTAAAGCCCACTAGTATTATCCATCCGAATCATGATACGTGCACAAGTGCACGTATATTATCGAACCGTGCATTAAAACCATACGACCTCTACATCGTTTCGCCCGAAGCAGGGAAACCCTCTGTGTGGGACTCTAAAGACTCATCAATATACCGGCAGTGGGTTTAACCACAAGCACGTCAGGGGCACTAGCTGTACGTAACAGCTACCCAGGTATTGAGCGAAAGAAAGGCCGATGAGAAAACTCATCTGAACCCCTACTGAGCCTATCCGTGACAATCTCCGTACAGTCTAGTCCATTCATCTAAGAGTATCGCATATCGAGTCTAGGGGGTGGATAAAGTTAGACCCCTAATAACGCGACATTTCGTGTCGGTATGAAGCCCATCACAACTGAGAAACTACTGATCCAAATCAGTAATTCTCGATTACCTTGGCCAAGGATATCTTGTGATAGCCACCGTGCACTACACGACATCAACCCCTAATACCAGGAAAGACAAATCCCCGACAATCCGCTCACTGCCTCCATGTGGCTCGGGACTGTACCCAACTAAAACCTGTTTGCACAACTTCTTTGAGCCGTGGTAGGGTAGTAATCAAAGCACAGTGGGAACTCACACGAGACAAATGATGATCTCAGGTCGACAGACTAACCTGTACACATGTCACCTGGGAAGTGCTATCTGATAATAGGTATAATACCAACTAGCATGTTCCCGGCGAGTCCGTCTAGTGTACTCATAACCTAATGAGCACCTGCATACTATCTTAGGTGACTAACGGATACCAATGTCTTATGAGACCGGTCACCGCCCCTCGTCAGGGTCTCGATAAGTATACACTAGTATACTCTGGAGTATCAATACCCAGTCTCGATACTCCCACGACTAAGGATATTTAAGGATGTGCTTATAGACCACCTAGCTCCCACGTATATGATCGCCATCATAATACTGGCAGTCAAGAAAGAATCCTATGGGCTCTATCAACATGTAATAGTGATCTGTAATACCACATAATGTATGTACATGATGATAAAGGCAAACCAGATAGTATATTATCATTTTGAGTATGATTGTTCTATCCGTATAGGTCCTGCCTCAATCATTATAATCACCTGCCTGCGATTACAATAATTGCCTTGAGGGCACTATAGCCAACATCTTTTGAGTCATGGTAGGGTAGTAATCAAAGTGCAGTGGGAACACACTCGAAACGAAGTAGCGATGGCAAGTCAATGAACTAACCTATACTCATGTCACCTGGGAACTGCTTCCTAACGATAGGTATAATACCAACCAGCAGTTCCCTGCGAGTCCTGTCCAGTGTAACTCATAACCTAATAAGCACATGTATACTATCTCCAGTACGACATACTAATTGCCGTGGGACAGACCATTTCCTCTGCTGGGATGAGAAGCGTATACACTATTCTACTCAGGAGTATCGAAGCCCCGTCTCGGTAATCCTACGACTAGGGACCTGTATAAGGATGTGCTTATAGACTACCCAGCCCCCACTAGTGTGACTTCCATTACAATGCTGGTAATCAAGCATATATCCTAAGGGCTCTACCAATATGTGTAAGCGATATGCTAAAAGAAACACATGCACATATTGAGGTAGAATCAAATTAAGTAGCAACTACCATTTTGAGCAAGACTGTTATCATAACTGTTAATATCCCAAGCTTCTAATATGTAATATACAATCCAGTATGATAAAATAATGGTCTCTAGAGGATATCTCACTAATAATCTCCCACTTGCACTAAGGCCATGTATTGGCATATCGCAGACCTATCACCTCGATCAGCCTCTCGAACTGCGTCTGAAGGATGGCCTTTGTGAGTGGATCTGCAGTGTTATTCTCCGAGTCTGCTTTCCGCACCTCATCCTTCCGGCGATCAACGATCTCCCTGATCAGGTGGAATCGCCTCGAGATGTGTCTGGACTTCTGATGGGACCTTGGCTCCTTCATTAAAGCTATAGCCCCGTTGTTGTCATAATACAGAGGTATTGGATCAACAATGGACGGAACCACCTGAAGTTCTGTCACGAACATCCTGATCCAGACTGCTTCTTTCGCGGCAACACATGCAGCAATATACTCCGCTTCCATAGTCGAGTCAGCAACGGTGTCCTGCTTGGAGCTCTTCCAACAGACCGCCCCTCCATTGAGGGTAATGACATAACCCGACATTGACTTGGAGTCATCCTTGTCACTCTGGAAGCTGGAGTCGGAGAAAGCCTCGACTTAGAGGTCTTCTCTGCCGTACATTAAGAACATCTTCTTAGTCCTTCTCAGGTACTTGAGAATGTTCTTCACTGATGTCCAGTGCTTCTCTCATGGGTTCGACAGATACCTGCTTACAACGCTCAGTGCGTAAGCTACATCTGGTCTGGTACACAGTGTCGCAAAAATCATAGAGCCTACCACTGAAGTGTGGGATATTGTAGACATACGATCCCTTTCCAAATCATTCTTGGGAGACATCTCTTTGGAGAGGGTGATTCCGTGACAAGCCGGTAAATTACCGCGCTTTGAATCTTCCATATTGAATATTTTCAGTATGGTGCCGATGTACCTTGATTGTGAAAGTCCCAACATCCTCTTAGATCTATCACGATAGATCTGGATCCTCAGAATGTATGAGGCATCACCCAGGTCCTTCATGGAGAACCTTTTGTGACAAGAATACTTTGACTGATTATAGCATAGGAATGCCATTTCCTATCAAGAGAATGCCATCCATGTACAAGACGAGGAATACCACACTTCTCACTACAATCTTATCATAGATGCATGGTTCATCTGGATTTTTGATAAAGTCAAATTCCTTGACCATCTCATCAAAACAGATGTTCCAACTCCGCGATGCCTGCTTTAATTCATAAATGGATTTAAGCAACTTGCACAGTCTTCCGCTGCTCCTACTCTCTATAAAACCCTCCGGCCGATACATATAGATATACTCTTCCAAATTTCCATTTAGAAAAGCGGTCTTTACGTCGATCTGCCAAATCTCATAATTGTGGAAGGCAGCAATGGCAAGAAGGATCCGAATGGATTTGAGCATAGCCACTATAGAAAAGGTTTCATCATAGTCCAAACCAGTTCTTTGACGAAAAACTTTTGCAACAGGTCTAGCCTTATAGGTTTCAACCTGTCCATCTACACCAATCTTCTTTCTGAAGATCCATATGCAGCCTACGGGTTTTACCCCTTTGGAGCAATGTCCAAAGTCCATACTTTGTTGGTGTACATAGACTCCATTTCGGTCTGCATTGCATCCAGACATTTCACCGAGTCTCTGCTCTGAATGGCTTGTTGGAAACTAGTTGTCTCATCATCGTCGATGATGCAATCCTCTCTATCCCCATCTATGAGAAAACCGTAGTATCTCTCGGGCGGATGAGACTGCCTACTAGTCCTGCAGAGTTGCGCGGGGATGTTCGGTTCTTTCGAAACTTCTGGTTTCACCATACTTTCAATATTAGCTTGTGGTTCTGGCATTTCTTCCAGTTCTATTGCGCTCCCACTTATCTCTTTTTCTAAAAATTGAGTTTCCAAAAAGTGGGCATGCCGAGAAACAAAAACATTTTGTTCCTCTGCGTAATAGAAAAGATACCCCCTGGAGTTCTTTGAGTATCCCACAAACTTACACAGTACTGAGCGTGTCTCGAGCGTGTCCGCATGCTGCTTTCTTTACAAAAGCTAGACATCCCCATATCTTGAGAGGGTTTCTTCCCACTCCATATCTGATATGGTGTGGTAGGCACATCTTTGGTAGGAACCTTATTCAAAAGATATGTAGCTGATTCTAGTGCATATCCCTAGAAGGATCGCGGCAACTCAGCGTTACTCATCATGGAACATACCATATCTAGTATGGTTCGGTTCCGCCTCTCCGATACACCGTTGTGTTGAGGTGTGTATGGAGGAGTAAGCTGAGAGAGAATTCCATTCTCTTTTAAGTAATCCAGGAACTCGGCACATAAGTATTCTCCACCTCGATCAGATCTAAGTGACTTGATACTTTTGTTGGTTTGTTTTTCCACTTCATTCTTATATTCCCGGAATTTCTCGAAGGCCTCGGATTTATGTTTCATTAAGAATACATGTCCATACCTTGAGAAATCATCCATAAAAGTATTGAAATAGGAATAACCACTTCTTGCATGTGTAGACATAGGACAACACACGTCGCTGTGTATGAGTCCCAAGAGCTCGCTCACTCTTACTCCGTGTCCAGTGAACGGAGTCTTTAACATCTTTCCTTTGACACATGATTGACAAGTTGCATAGGACTGATATCCGAACGGATCCAAATATCCCTCTTTATGTAACTTCGTCAATCGTGTTTCATTGATGTGACCCAGTCTACAATGCCATAAGAAAGCCTGATTTAATTCCGGAGACTTTCTTTTAAGTGTGTTCTGGACGTTGAAAACCTGAGCTTGATTTAATACGTATATACCATTATCTAGTGTACCTGATCTAATCAAAACTTGATTTAGGTGGATTTTTACAACATCGCTTACAAATGTAAAATCATAACCTTCTTTAGAAGGTAAAGATACAGAGATGATATTACGTGTCAGACTAGGTACACACAAACAGTTACGTAAAATCAAAATCTGCCCACTTGTCAATCCTAGGTGATATTCCCCTACGAATACAGCATCTATGCTCATTCCGTTAGCAATCATGAGAGTCATATCACCTGCCTTTATAACTCTATGGTTTCTCAAAACCTGTAATGAATTACAGATATGAGATCCTGATCCAGTATCTAATATTCAGGAAGTAGAGTTAATTGACAGACAGTTTTCAATCATAAACACACTCGAAGCCAAAACCACAACGTGCTTCAAATCCTGGTTTCTGGCTTTCCAAGCCCTGCAGTCCTTCTGACAGTGTGCTTTCCCGTGACAACAGAAATATCCTTCCTTCCCTACTGTTAGCCCCGAAACTTTTGCCATGTCCTTTCCCTCTACCCTACTGACACCGCCTATGGGCTTGGTGGAGGCCTTCTTCTTCTCTCCCTTGGCTTTCGCCTTGGATCTAGAAGAGGAAGATTCTCCAATGAGCAGAGCGGGTGTCTCCCAGGATTCCTGCAGGGTGCCCTCTGAGCTCCTCAATATGTTGAGGAGTTCTGAAAGTGTAACTTCCTTCTTTTGAATATTTAATTCAAGAAAAACTAGGCGTGGGTGGAAGGGAGCGACTGTAGAATCAAGTCAATACATAACTCCTTCTCCAACGTGGTCCCATGGTCTGTGAGTTGTTCAATATAGCTAATCATCGTAAGCACGTGGTCCCCTACAGATGACCCGATAGCCAATCTTGCCTGAAACAATATTTTCGAGGTCTCATATCTTGCAATACGAGATTGCTCTGCATATAAATTTTTAGTATGGAGGAAGATGGAAGCTAAGCCCATCTTCTCGTGCTGCCTCTGGTGTTCACTATCCATTGAGGCTAACACGAGGCACTTGGCTCTCGCATAATCCTTTTCCCATGTCTTACGGATATCAATATCCGCGACGGTGGAATTTGGACCTGGGACGGCAGGGGCTTTGGTAGTAAGGAGGTAGTCCAATTTGTCATGGGTAAATGCCATCTGGACATTCCTTAGCCAATCATTGTAGTTTGGCCCAGTCAATTTATTATCTAGTAACCAAAGTCCGATCATAATGGTCGCTGCAATTAGGAGAAAGAGAAGAAACACCCAGCATGATGCTCTTGCAAGTTTAGATTGGTTATTAGTTTATCTAAATAGGATGGCTCCCACTGTTTCTCGAATCTTTCCTCAAACCATTAAAGTGTTAGTGTATATGCCCTAGAGGCCATTACTGTATCATACTAGTTTGTATATTACTTAATGGAAGCTTGGGATATTCACAGTTGTATAGACAATCTTGCTCAAAATGGTAGTATGCTACTTGGTTTGTTTCTACTTTAATGTGTACATGTGTTTCTTTTAGTATATCACCTATACACATTAGTGGAGCCCTTAGGATCTTTGCTTGATTACCAGCGTTGAGATGGCAGTCACACTCGTGGGGGCTGGGTAATCCACAAGCACATCCTTATATAGGTCCCTAGTCGTAGGACTATCGAGATAGGGCATCGATACTCCGGAGTAGACTAGCGTATGCGCTTCTCATCCCAGCAGGGGAGACAGTCTGTCCCACAGCCGTCAGTACGTCGTACTTGACATAGTATGCGGGTGCTCGTTAGGTTACGGGTACACTGGACAGGACTCGTCGGGAACTGATTAGTTGGTACTATACCTATCGTCAGATATCAGTTCCCAGGTGACATGAGTACAGCTTAGTCCGCTGACTTGACACTGTCACTTCGCCTCGAGTGTGTTCCTACTGTACTTTGATTACTACCCTACCACGGCTCAAAGGAGTCGTGCAAACAGGTAGTAGTTGGGTGCAGTCCCGAAGCACTTGGAGGCAGTGACGGTTAGACAGGATTCGTCTCTCCCGGTATTGGGAGTTGATATCGCGTTGTGTCAAGGAGAGCCATTACACACAGTCGTCCCAGGCCAGGGCAAGCGAGATACACTGGTAGGTTTCCAGTGTTATCTCAGGGTGTTCTGGGCTACACTCCGACATGACTTGTACCGCTATTAGGGGACTGACGTTTACCGCCCCCATAGGACCGCCATGGGATATTCTCAGATGAACACACCGGACTGTACGGAGACTGTCACATTCAGGCTTAGTAGGAGTTCAGATGGGTTTCACCTCGTCCGTCTTCTTATCGGCATCTACCTGGGGGCCGTTACGCACAGCTAGTGCCGCTTGCAGTTTGTGGTTAAACCCACTGCCAGCGTAGTGTCGAGTATTTAGAGTCCCACACAGAGAGCTATTCGCCTTTAGGAAAAAGAGTAGAGGTCGCATGGTTTTGCGACAGGGTTCGGTCACATCCGCGCACTTGTGCACGTTTGGTGTCCGGGCAGTTATTACTAGCGGGTTTTGGTTTAAGCCAGATCCTAGTATACGTTTTAGGATTGGTTTTGTCTCTTTGTATTCGTGTTTTTCAGAACACGGATGCGGGTGTGTATGCACAGTTGACAGAGGCAGAGGATCTATTTGTATTCGTGTTTCTCGGAACACGGATGCGAGTGTGTATGCACAGTTGACAGAGACAGAGGCAGAGGATTCTCATTAGGGTTGTTGACTGTTGACTTTTTCTAAACCCTAATGAGAATATGAAATATGATTAATAATAATATTAATTAAGTATTATTTTGCCATGGTTGGGTTGAAAGTTTGACATTGTTGACTTGTTGACTTTGTTGACCGGTTGACTAGTTTGGACTTGTTGACCATCATCATTGCATGGCTATCATTTCATGGCTATGACTTTTGCTTGCTTGTTGTGGTTTACAAAATGAATGCATGAAATGATATAGCCATTGACATGAACCATCACATAATACTCAATTACTATTATTATTATTATTATGATTATTTTGTATTATGAGAGGATGGTGGAAAAAGGCTTGCTCATTCTATCATATTCATTCTCTCTCATCCTCAAGCTTTCCCTCTTCCTCTTGCTCTCCCTCTTCCTCTAGCTCAAGGCAAAAATCTCTCATGTGTTGAGAACCATTTTCCTTGGAGATAAAACCCTAAAACACTTCTCTACTCATTCTAAGGACAAAGGTCTAGCAAGCTAAGGATTTTAGTTTCCTCTAGATTGAGGTTGGAGCCAAAGGTAGAAGCTTTCGGGTGGATCCATCTTCGGCACAAGGAGACGACGAGGTGAGGGCGATCCGACCACCACAAGGAGTCGAAGAGAAGGAGTTCAAGTTTAGGTATAACCCCTAACATAGTAGTTAAACTCTTAGTTAGGTTGTTAGATAGTTTGTTTAGCAAAGATCCGTTTTTAGAGTCCATGTTAGCTCCACCGAAAAAATCGTTTTTCATCATTTCCGCAACCCCAAAGAACCGGGGACGGGTAACGTGGACTTACAGTGGTTTCAAAGCCTAGCTAAACACTATCTAACATGTTAGCAAAGTAACTAGAAGTTCGATCGGAGAAAAAATCACAAAACATGCCCGAAATATCAACTTTCGGTCGATTTTGTTTTCTGTTCAAAAATTAATAAATCATGCACTAAAAATCGGCTCAGGGTTCTTAAAGCACACCCAAGAAAAATGGTCCAGCGACTCGGTCAAAGCGCCACGGAACCGCGGCAGGAGCATGTCCCGCCGCGGATCCGTGGCCGTGTTGACTCGGCCGTGGGCAATTTTTCCTGCAGTGTGTTCAGTGGGGTGTTTTGGGATTTTTAAAATATGTTTTTTCTGCCCAGATTTTCCAGAAAACAAATTTGTGTTTTGGGGTGGTTACAAATCCGTATTTTGATCGAACTTCTATAGACTTTAGCTAATGGGTTATGTCTGTGATGTGATATATGTATTGAATGTCTGCTAATCGCTATACGTCGATTAGTGGGGGTTATACATATCTGTGATCTGTAATGTTGCTAGTATGTGTATATGAATTCGTTGGATTGTCGCGGATGAATAGCCAGGGGGTTGTGAGATGAGAGTTTTCTTTATCTTTCAATTCATGTAAATTGTAATTGATGTAATATTATTTATATGGCCGCACATCCGGGATGAGGTTGTAGCCACTATTGTATAATTTCTTTTACTGTTTTTGCTCCTAGGACAAACCCAAGGTGGGATGCACAAACTGCCGGGTATCTCAAAATGCCGAGTGGCCTACTCACGTTGTTGAGGGAGGTTGCTTCACTTCGGGTACTTGGCGGGTAGTTTGCCGCACCCGTAGGGGTCTAGGGTGGGGTAGTGGCTATTCATCACGACCGTGTAATCCGCTTTTCGTTACAGGCTCGTGCGGAATGCAGATTCCTAGTATATCCAATGTGTTTATGTGTGATCTGGAATAGCTATCATTGCATGTGACGAATGTATATATCTATATATGATATCTATTTAGGCGTTGCTTATGTTTTGCATCCGCGCTAGTCTATCCCCCGCTCTGTCGTTAGTTAAGTAACCTAACGGGTAATGACGGGGCCCCGTGGCGAATGCGGATGGCATAAGCGTACGTCATATTTTCGTTGTTTTCTGCAATGATAGGATTAAATGATGGGACACATTAAAATTAATGCAAGAAAATAAACCAAAGTAAAGTCGTTGGAACACTTTCAAAACTACTCGTTTCTTTTCAAAAACCAACTTTTAAACGCGGATCTTGAACCACTCCCTTTAAAAGCTATCTCGTTCCATCGATTATATCAAGTTCACTACGTTCACGGTTTCGCCAAAACCATTCGTAGCCCTCCGTCATTTCAGTTAAATATTCAGTAGTGTTCAAGCTATGTATTTTGACCTTCGCCAAAGCATAGTGATTGGTAGCTACTGAATATTTATCTGTAGTATAGATAGATGCGTTGGTTTGGGACAGTCATGCTACTATTTTGGCCTTCGTCAAGGGTATGTACGGGTGGGTTCAAATTAACCTGGATAATGACGGGTAGAACTTAACATGTGACTTATGATATGTTGGCCTTCGTCAAGGTCATAAGAGCATGGGGCAAAAATCCACATCGGGAGTTTCTAAAGAAACTAAAACTTGCTAGCGCTGCATACCATTTGGAGTGTGATGATTCTGGTAGGATTCCTTTAGTTTTGTCACGCGATGATATTTGAATCCCGATCCTACTGTGAGTATATGCTACTCTTCGGAAACTTTCTCACTTAACAATCAATGCTATAAACCAAGTAGGTGTCTAGAAAGGTGTTAGCAGGGCTACGCCCCTAGGGAAAAGAGGTTATTTAATTATGGAACTTCGCGAAAGCATTGGAAAACCTCCCTCAAAGTACCGACACTGGCCTGGCTGAATGGTTAAGCAAGTATTGTACAGTGAGATTGATCCCGACTAATTCTTCCTTTTTGGTTTGAGGAGGGATTCGAGAAACAGTGGGAGCCACTATCCTGTTTAGATAAATTAAAAACCAATCTAAACTTGCAAGAGCATCATGCTGAGTGTTTTCTTCTCTCTCTCTTAATTGCAGCGACCCAGTGACCACACATAGGTTACATCTAGATAATAAAATGACTGAATCTGACTGTTATGATTGGCAAAGGTCTGTCCAGATGTCCATTGCCCATGACAAACTGGGACACCTCATAACTAATCCAACCCCTGCCGTCTCAGGACCAGTTTCCCCTGTCACGGATAATGATATCCGTAAGACATCGGAAAAAGACTGTGCGAAAACCAAGTGCCTCGTGTTAGCCTCAGTTGATGGTGCATACCAGAGGCAGCAAGAGAAGATGGACTTAGCTTCTATCTTCCTCCATAACAAAGGTTTATATGGAGAGCAATCTCGTATCGCAAGATATGAGACCTCGAACGAATTGCTTCCAGCGAGGTTGGCTATCGGGTCATCTGTAGGGGGCAACGTCCTTACAGAGACCAGCTATTTTGAGCTCACAGACCTGAAGACCACGTTGAAGAACGGGTCAGATGCTGACTTGATTCTACAGTCTCTACCTTCTACCCTGAAGGAAACCAGGGAAGTAGAAGGAAAGGGAAAGGCAAAAGTTTCGGGACTGAATATAGTAAAAGAGGGACGTTCCTATTGTTACGGGAATGAACATTGGCAGAAGGATTGCAGGGCTAGCAAAGCCAGTAGCCAGAATTCGAAGCATGTTATGGCTTCGGCTTCGGGTGTGTTTGTAATAGAGAACTGTATATCAGTTAACCCTACTTCCTGGGTATTGGATACCGGATCAGGATCTTACATCTGTAATTCGTTACAGGCTCTGAGAAACCGTAGGGTTATCAGGAAAGGTGATATGACTCTCAGGGCTGCTAACGGAATGAGCATGGATGCTGAATCCGTAGGGGAATATCATCTTGGACTGACAACTGGGCAGATATTGATTCTGCGTAATTGTTTGTATGTACCAGGTGCGTCTTATAATATCATATCTGTATCCTTACTTTCTAAGGAAGGATATGATTTTACTTTTGTAAGCGATGTGGTCCACATCCACCTAAATCAAGTTCTGATTAGGTCAGGTACATTAGAAAACGGGATATACGTATTGAATCATGCTCAGATTTTCAGTGTCCAGAACACACTTAAAAGAAAGTCTCCGGAATTAAATCAGGATTTCTTATGGCATTGTAGACTGGGTCACATTAATAAGACACGATTAACTAAGTTACATAAAGAGGGATACTTGAATCCGTTCGAGTATCAGTCTTATGCCACTTGTGAATCTTGTCTCATGGGAAAGATGACAAAGACTCCGTTCACTAGACACGGAGTAAGAGCAAGCGAGCTCTTGGGACTCATACACAGTGACGTGTGTGGTCCAATGTCTACACATGCGCGAAATGGTTATTCATACTTCATTGCTTTCACAGATGATTTCTCTAGGTATGGACATGTCTTCCTGATGAAGCATAAATCCGAGGCCTTTGAGAAATTTCGAGAATACAAGAATGAAGTTGAAAAACAAACAGGCTAGAGTATAAAGACACTGAGATCTGATCGAGATAGTGAATACTTGAGTGCCGATTTCTGGACTACTTAAAAGAGAATGGAATTCTCTCTCCGCTTACTCCTCCATACACACAACAGCACAACGGTGTATCGGAAAGGCGGAATCGAACCCTATTGGATATGGTTCATTCCATGATGAGTAAGGCTGAGTTACCGCGATCCTTCTGGGGTTATGCACTAGAATCAGCTGCATATCTTTTGAACAAGGTTCCCTCCAAGACTGTACCTACTACACCATATCAGATATGGTGTGGGAAGAAACCCCATCTTCAATATCTGAAGATATGGGGATGTCCATCTTTTGTTAAAAAGCAGCATGCGGACAAACTCGAGGCACGCTCAGTACTGTGTATGTTTGTGGGATACCCAAAGAATCCAGGGGGTATCTTTTCTATTACGCAGAGGAACAAAAGGTTTTTGTTTCTCGTCATGCCCACTTTCTGGAACATCAGTTTTTAGAAAAAGGAATAAGTGGGAGCGCAATAGAACTGGAAGAAATTTCAGAACCACAAGCTATTACTGAAAGCTTGGAAGAACCAGAAGTTTCAGGAGAACCGGACATTCCTGCGCTGCTCCGCAGGAGTAGTAAGCAGTCTCATCCACCCGAGAGATATTATGGTTTTCTCATAGACGGGGATAGAGAGGATTGCACTGTTGATTATGATGAGCCTACTAGCTTCCAGCAAGCCATTCAGAGCGGTGACTCAGTAAAATGGCTGGATGCAATGCGGACCGAGATTGAGTCCATGTACACCAACAAAGTTTGGACTTTGGACTTTGCTCCAGAAGGGGTAAAACCCGTAGGCTGCAAATGGATCTTCAGAAAGAAGATTGGTGTAGATGGGCAGGTTGAAACCTATAAAGCTAGACTTGTTGCAAAGGGTTTTCGTCAAAGACCTGGTTTGGACTATGACGAGACCTTTTCTCCAGTGGCTATGCTCAAATCCATTCGGAT
This sequence comes from Agapanthus africanus, assembly GCA_030015575.1. Lineage (NCBI taxonomy): Eukaryota > Viridiplantae > Streptophyta > Magnoliopsida > Asparagales > Amaryllidaceae > Agapanthus > Agapanthus africanus. The sequence goes on from CM057347.1 coordinate 326,118,713, forward strand.
CCTTCTTGCCATTGCTGCTTTCCACGATTATGAGATCTGGTAGATGGACGTAAAGACGGCTTTCCTAAATGGAAATTTGGAAGAGTGCGTCTATATGGATCAGCCGGAGGGATTCATTCAGAGTGGGAGCAGCGGTAAAGTGTGCAAGTTGCTCAAGTCCATCTATGGACTGAAGCAGGCATCGCGGAGTTGGAACATCTGCTTTGATGATACTGTTAATGAATTCGACTTTATTAAATACCCAGATGAACCATGCATTTACAGTAAGATTGTAGGGAGAACTGTGGTATTCCTCGTCTTGTACATGGATGACATTCTCCTAATAGGAAATAATATTCCTATGCTACAGTCAGTCAAAGGATTCTTATCACAGAGGTTCTCCATGAAGGTCCTGGGCGATGCCAACTACATTCTGGGGATCCAGATCTATCATGATAGATCTAAGAGGATGTTGGGACTTTCGCAGTCCGGGTACATCGACACCATACTGAGACTATTCAGTATGGAAGATTCCAAGGGCGGTAACCTACCGGCTTGTCACGGAATCACCCTCTCCAAAGAGATGTCTCCCAAGACTGATTTGGAAAGGGTTCGCATGTCATCAATACCCTACACATCTGCGGTAGGCTCTATAATGTATGCGATGTTGTGTACCAGACCATATATAGCATACGCATTGAGCGTTGTAAGCCGGTATCAGTCGGACCCAGGGGAGAAACACTGGATAGCAGTAAAGAACATTCTCAAGTATCTGAGAAGGACTAAGGAGATGTTCTTGGTGTATGGCGGAAAAGACCTCCAGATCGAGGCCTTTGCTGACTCCATCTTCCAGAGTGACAAGGATGACTCCAAGTCCATGTCGGGTTATGTCTTTACCCTCAATGGAGGGGCGGTTTGCTGGAAGAGTTCCAAGCAGGAAACCGTTGCTGACTTAACTATGGAAGCGGAGTACATAGCTGCTTGCGATGCCGCAAAGGAAGCTGTCTGGATGAAGAAGTTCCTTACGGAGCTTCAGGTGGTTCCTACCATTGTTGATCCAATACCGCTGTATTGTGACAACAACGGCGCTATAGCTTTAGCAAAGGAACCCAGGTCCTATCAGAAGTCCAAGCACATTTTGAGGCAGTACCACCTGATCAGGGAGATCGTAGATCGCCGGGAGATCGAGGTGAAGAGAGTAAATTCAGAAGATAACACTGCAGATCCACTCACGAAGGCCTTACCCCAGAATCAGTTCGAGCGGCTAATCGAGATGATAGGTCTTCGATACGCCAGTACATGGCCTTAGTGCAAGTGGAAGATTATTAGTGTATATGCCCTAGAGGCCATTACTGTATCATACTAGTTTGTATATTACTTAATGGAAGCTTGGGATATTCACAGTTGTATAGACAATCTTGCTCAAAATGGTAGTATGCTACTTGGTTTGTTTCTACTTTAATGTGTACATGTGTTTCTTTTAGTATATCACCTATACACATTAGTGGAGCCCTTCTTTGCTTGATTACCAGCGTTGTGATGGCAGTCACACTCATGGGGGCTGGGTAATCCACAAGCACATCCTTAAACAGGTCCCTAGTCGTAGGACTATCGAGACAGGGTATCGATACTCCGGAGTAGACTAGCATATGCGCTTCTCATCCCAGCAGGGGAGACGGTCTGTCCCACGGCCGTCAGTACGTCGTACTTGAGATAGTATGCGGGTGCTCATTAGGTTACGAGTACACTGGACAGGACTCGTCGGGAACTAATTGGTTGGTACTATACCTATCGTCAGTTATCAGTTCCCAGGTGACATGAGTACAGCTTAGTCCGCTGACTTGACACTGTCACTTCGCTTCGAGTGTGTTCCCACTGTACTTTGATTACTACCCTACCGCGGCTCAAAGGTGTCATGCAAACAGGTAGTAGTTGGGTGCAGTCCCGAAGCACTTGGAGGCAGTGAAGGTTAGAAAGGATTCGTCTCTCCCGGTATTGGGAGTTGATATCGCGCTGTGTCAAGGAGAGCCATTATACACAGTCGTCCCTGGCCAGGGCAAGAAAGATACACTGGTAGATTTCCAGTGTTATCTCAGGGTGTTCTGGGCTACACTCCGACACGACTTGTACCGCTATTATGGGACTGACATTTACCGCCCCCTAGGCCCGCCATACGATATTCTCAGACGAACAAACTGGACTGTACGGAGACTGTTACATTCAGGCTCAGTAGGAGTTTAGATGGGTTTCACCTCGTCCGTCTTCTTATCGGCATCTACCTGGGGGCCGTTACGCACAACTAGTGCCGCTTGCGGTCTGTGGTTAAACCCACTGCCAGCGTAGTGTCGAGTCTTTAGAGTCCCACAAAGAGAGCTATTCGCCTATAGGCAAAAGAGTAAAGGTCGCATGGTTTTGCGACACGGTTCGGTCACATCCGCGCATTTGTGCACGTTTGGTGTCCGGGCAGTTATTACCAGCGGGCATTGGTTTAAGCCAGATCCTAGTATACTTTTTGGGATTGGTTTTGTCTCTTTGTATTCGTGTTCCTCGGAACACGGATGCGGGTGTGTATGCACAGTTGACAGAGGCAGAGGATCTATTTGTATTCGTGTTCCTCGGAACACGGATGCGGGTGTGTATGCACAGTTGACAGAGACAGAGGCAGAGGATTCTCATTAGGGTTGTTGACTGTTGACTTTTTCTAAACCCTAATAGGAATATGAAATATGATTAATAATAATATTAATTAAGTACTATTGTGCCATGGTTGGGTTGACAGTTTGACTTTGTTGACTTGATGACTTTGTTGACCGGTTGACTAGTTTGGAATTGTTGACCATCATCATTGCATGGCTATCATTTCATGGCTATGACTTTTGCTTGCTTGTTTTGGTTTACAAAATGAGTGCATGAAATGATATAGCCATTGACATGAACCATCACATAATACTCAATTACTATTATTATTATGATTATTTTGTATTATTTGAGGATGGTGGAAAAAGGCTTACTCATTCTATCATATTCATTCTCTCTCATCCTCAAGCTCTCCCTCTTCCTCTTGCTCTCCCTCTTCCTCTAGCTCAAGGCAAAAATCTCTCATGTGTTGAGAACCATTTGCCTTGGAGATAAAACCCTAAAACACTTCTCTTCTCATCCTAAGGTCCAAGGTCTAGCAAACCAAGGATTTTAGTTTCCTCTAGATTGAGGTTGGAGCCAAAGGTAGAAGCTTTCGGGTGGATCCATCTTCGGCACAAGGAGACGATGAGGTGAGGGCGATCCGACCACCACAAGGAGTCGAAGAGAAGGAGTTCAAGTTTAGGTATAACCCCTAACATAGTAGTTAAACTCTTAGTTAGGTTGTTAGATAGTTTATTTAGCAAAGATCCATTTTTAGAGTCCATGTTACCTCCACCAAAAAAATCGTTTTTCATCATTTCCACAAACCCAAAGAACCGGGGACGGGTAACGTGGACTTACATAAAGAAGAGTTAGTCAGGATTAATCTCACTCTTACAATTCTTGCTTAACCTTTCGGTCAGGCTAGTGTCGGTATTTTGAGGGAGGTTTTCCAACGCTTTTGCGAATTTCCTTAATTGCATAACCTCTTTTCCCTGGAGGCGTAGCCCCGCTAACACCGTTCAAGACACCTACTTGGTTTATAACATTGATTGTTTAGTGAAAAATCTCCCGAGGTGTAATCCTACTCATCAGTGGGATTGGGATCCAACTATCATTGTGGGATGACCTAGATGGAATCCACTATAGTCACCACACTCCAGAAGGTATGCTCAAACTGCAAGTTTTCTTTATATTTGAAACTCCCGATGTGGATTTTTGCTCCACGCTCTTATCACCTTAACGAAGACCAACATATCATAAGTCACATGTCATGTTCTACCCGTCATTATCCAGGTTAATTTGAACCCACCCGTACATACCCTTGACGAAGGCCAACATAGTAGTACGACTGTCCCAAACCAATGCATCTATCTATGCAACATATGAATACCCAGCAGTTACCAATCACTATGCCTTGGCGAAGGTCAAAATACATAACTTGAATACTACTGAATACCCATATGAAATGATGGAGGGATGATTAGTCTAAAATATTGCACATTTGAATGAATATTTTCCCTATTATTGTTAAGTACTAAAAGGTGTTTATTATAATTATAGAACATATGAGGGTTTATGTGTAAAAAGTTTATTATCATATGTTTCTATATTATAATTATAATAATAAGGGAAAATACATGCATATAATATTTATATGAGATATTGTAATTAAAATATGCATATCATATCAAATATTTCTAATCAATATTCTTAACACATAATATCATATAAAATGGTTAGGATAATATCTCAAAATACCAAATACTACCAACACTTTGATTTGAGATATTGTGCAGGTTAGTTCAAGTCTGGAATCCAGGAGATCCGGGATAAATCAAGATGTCGGAATCAAATCTGCCAAAATATTGAAGCAAATCGTGAAATCTAGCAACGACAGAGACTCAGAGTATTATTTTCATAATCTAGACGTCGATAGGATCTCCAAATATCAATACAAAACACCACAAAAAATCCATAATCCTAACTCCATAATATTGCCGCGGAAGGGCGGCAAATATAGCGTATTCGCGGTGGATCCGCTGCAGCTTGGTAGCCGTAGGATATGAGATTTTGTTGTTTGGATCTTATCTGCATATATTAAAATATGGAATCTAGGATTTCTAGTTTCTATGACTATAAATAGGACCGAGAGCATCACATCAAAAATGATCAATCCGAAACGATCAAGAAATCCACAGCGATCCACGAATCCAGGAGATCATCAGCTAGTCATACCCTCAAACAAGAGAGAGTGTGAGAGCAAAACTAGGGTTCTTTGTAATCTACTATGTACGAGAGTTATATGCAATAGTTGATCGATAAAGGTAGTCTTTTTATTAGTCTTTTCGCAATTACTTTCTGCATTTTATTTCTGCATCTTACATTATGATCTCATTCTTCATCCTTTCTTCTCCAACCATGCATGAGTAATTCCTAGCTTGCTAGGGTTCGTAGGCTAGAGTAGATCAATGAATAATAAAATATTTTAACTTCTTTTATACATTTTAATGTTTATAAACTTTAGCAAAATAAATGTTAAAATCCTTATCGGGCGCGCTATCAAGTTATTGATAGTCTCGACCACGATTTGAGATTATATTAACACTTATTTTGTTAGGGCCTAGACATGAATAGATATCAGTGTAAGAACAAGGGTTAGGAGTGGGGAAACCCTAGTTTCTTCCAAAACAACCCTAATCTACATTCATCACTATCGATCAAGTTTTAAACTATTAAAAGATAAAAGGAGTCATTTTTAATTAATCATCCATTACTACTAAGTCATATGAACCCTACAAGCCTCTTTTTCAAAAATCTACATCTGTATTAAAATAGAACTACAACCAATCAACCCATCTTTTATCAACTCGTCTAAAGAAAGAAAAAAGTTCGCGTTCCCCTGCGGATGACCCGTACTCATCGTGGCTAGCTACTAGCAACACCGTCTTGATTGCGGTTACTTTACAACTTCTTCTTTAAAAAACGATCAATCAAATGGTGCCGTTGCCGGGGAAACGGCTATAATTTTTTTCTTGTTATTCGGGTTGATATCTTATAAAATCCAGTAAACATATTATAAACGAGAATCAAAACCGCATCTTGTGTATTTAAGGATTATTGTGTGAGTTTTGCAAAGGAATCTGGAGTAACTGGAGTAAGGAAACAGAGATTCAGAGACTTTCAACGTAGCCCAGAGGATCATAGGAGGGCACTGAAAAAAAATTAGCAAAAGATCCCACCCTCTTGCGGCAGAACCGCGGCGAAAGTGGCAGTTTGGTGGCGGAACCACGGCAGCGTGGGGGAATTGGAGCGCCAAAATCCTCTGGTAATTTCCTAATATCTTTCTCTCTCCTCTAAAATCCAATATTCTGATTTTTCATGCAAGATTCTTTGCAAATATCGCTGCTCAAAAATCTTTTTGCGTGTTTTGGTAGTGGTTTGTTTTGCATATTTAAACCGGATTTAGGGGAAATAAACCCAAATTCAGATTAGGTGGAAATTTCATCACCCTTCCTAACTCCTACAAATCACAAACATGCATACGCATCACCCTATATTAATAAAAAATATCTAGACCAAGCCCTAAGGACTGTCGCGCTCAATTAGGACAGTGGAAGGTCGTGGGTAATCTATTGCTTATCCGCATTTTTCTTGTGGTTCTAAGACAAGTGTGAGTAAGAAAAATGGTTACTTAATTAGGCTCGCTATTTTCAGTGAATCGTATAGAGGATACCTCCCACTTACCTGTCATTTATCTGGCCACAAGATTGATAAAGAGGTAGTAGAGGATTGATCCTGCGACTTGTCCTTTGGAAGTTTAGGAGCGGTCTAGTGACTTGACCTAGGAGACCCTAGTTCTGGGGATTGATTGTGCATTTTGTGATTTGTTGAGTCAAGCCTCAAGTCCGACTATTTTTCAAAGCAAAACAATTTCCAGAATCCAAAAAGAGCTTAAATCATTACCATCACCCTTTTTTCTTTTCACTTTCTTCTAATGGGTAACCCAAATAGACGAACTCTTGCCGAGCTTTGGTATCCAGAACCAGATATATCTTGTTTTCGTAACTACTTCGGTACAAAATCCAACTATACTGTGTCTTTAAGGGATAGGATAGAGTAAGCGGAAAAGAACAGTTGGATACCTCACTTAAGGTCCTATCAACCGCATCAAAATTCCACATCTTCTTATATTGATAATCCGTTTAAGGCGAGTGAGAGAACTTCGAAACGCATGTCCATCGCTGAGCATATTGCGAAGGCTGAAAGCCAAACTTTTAATCATTTCACTAATCCAAAACCGTTAGGACAACAAACACCATCATTTACATATGAAAATATTGATACTCATTTTAAGGCGAATATGACATCTTTTACACCCATGACCATTGTTGAACAAATAGCAATTGCTAGTCGCCAACTAATCAACCAATCTCAATATTCTTCATATCACAATGGTGATCCTAATCCTGATTATGAAACTTAGGTTCAATCTTCTAATTCTTATCCACGGTACCAAACTTTCACACGCTCTCATGTTGACATTTCTCTTGAGGCTAATGCGGCAAATCATAAATGCATGTCGATTGCAGAACACATTGAACATTCCCATAGCCAATAATTAAAGACATCTCTTCTTAACATTTCTCTTCAGGCTAATGTGGCAAATTATAAACGCATGTCGATTGCGGAACATATTGAACTCGCCCGTAGCCAACAATTAGACACATTCCAACCAGACTCAACTTCCTCATCTTATCTAGACAGTGCTTTTGAAAATCAATTAGGAAGTTCCTGCTGGGTTTCTTAGCACTCTCACTAGGTTTTATAAGGCATCGAGTATGCAATTTTAAAAAAACTAGTGAGCAAAGAAACCCAAACCAAGGATCTAACTAGAGAATTAGGGTTTAACTAAGCAAGTAAACAACTTTACTCTTAGTGAACAAGGAATACAATCCTTGTAGACCAATCCTTCACTTCTAAAGCTCCTTGTAATAGTCCCTTTGCTCCAAGTAGTGGTGTCCCGGACTCTCCTTTGGCTCCACTAGGTGAAAGGAACGAGCTTGCTCAAGGATCTTCGAGGTCCAAGATGATCTACGTCGAAGAATCTCTGACTCAAGCTACATCTTCACTAATGAAGAAACAACCTATACTAAATGGCTAGTTTGGTATAGATTGGTGAAGTAGGAATTTTGCTCACTTTAGAATAATTTTTCTCTCTTTCTTTTCTTCACTCACTCATAGCTAGAGAGCAAGGAAGGAGATGAAGAAAATGATCTCTAGTGATCAAGTGTTGAACCATGGGTAAGAAAATATCTCATATCAACTCATGTAGAGACTAAACCATTGCTAAAAATAATGGTTAGGTTAATAAATATCTAGAGTAAGACAAAATTAGTGGACTTAAATCAAAACTTCTCCATACTTCCACAAGCATCTTAGCCATGCTAATTTCCACCTAATTTTGATTTTTTCCTTAATATTTAAACACCCAAATTTTCTTAAGTTAGGTATGAGTCTCATACACCCAAGTCCAATGTATCATCTAGCATGACACATAATAAATACATTAATATATATCACATATACATTTAAATGTATTTGGAGAAAACATTTTCTTAAGTGAGCTAATATTAGTTAATGTATATTATTATATCAAATATATATTCATACATTAAATTATTAAATCAACACTTGATTTAATTACCCGGCTGTATCGCATACAACCGACTAATATCATTTATATGCATATCACATATACATATAACATATCATTGAATCAACACTTGATTCAACAATCCGGTTATATCACATATAACTTATATCGCAAGATTAGAATACGGTATCACATAAACGTATTAATCTCGGTCCCGCACATATCACATATGTGCCCTACTTTGTTTCGCATGAGCTAGGAAACCTCTGTGTAGGACTCTAAAGACTCATCAATACGCCGGTAGTAGGTGATGATCATATCAATTACGCACAAGCCGTCAGCGGTACTAGCTGAACGTAACGGCTACCCGGGTATTGAGCGATCAGAAGATCAACAAGCAAGCTTGTACATACTCCCGTAAATGCAATAAGTAACACTACCATACAATCCGGTCTCTTCGTCTGATATGTCGCATGTGAAAGTATGTCCATAGTCCCGTAAATCCAATAAGCACTCTAGAATTTACAGGCAAGTGCCTAGATGTTACATGTGAAAGTATGTCCTGGCACCTCTACTAAGTTTATAGGAGCATCAAGTATGCAATTTTTAAAAATCTAGAGTGCTAAGCTATACTAACCTAGAATCGAACTAGAGAATTAGGGTTATGGTCTAAGCAAACAAGTTCTACACTAGGCGAAACGAGAATACAACCTTTGTAGACCGGTCCTTCACTTCTAAAACTCCAAGTAGTAGTCCCTAGAACTCTTCTTAAACTCCACTTGGTGAAAGGAATGAGCTTGCTTCGTGTCTTCGAGGCCGAAGATGATCCACTTTGAAGTTTCTCTAACTCAAGCTCACTCTTCACTAATCAAAGTATTAGTGAAGCAAACAACCTAAACTAAAGGGCTAGTAAAGTGTAGGTTGATGAAGTAGGAATTCTGCTCACTAATTTTTCTTCTTTTCTTTTTCTTCCTTACCTTTAGAAAAACCTAGTGAGGAAGAAGATGAGATGAACTTGGAAGAAAGGGAATGAACCATGAAGTGAAGTATGGGATGATGTATGGAAAATATCTATAAATAAAACAAAAAGAATGGGGTGAGTCGTGGCTTCTCAAAACTTCCACAAGCATCCAAGAATAATGACTCAATTCCATTTTCTTTAATTCATAAAACAATCCATTTATCTACTCATCCCATTAACTCATGTGTGATTCTCATACATCCTAGTTCTATATATCATCAACCATGATACAATAATCCATACATATAATTATATATATTAATATGCATAAAAGGAAGAAAATCTTTAGTGAGCTAAAATATTAGTTAATATATATATATATATATATATCAAATTATTAAATCAACAATTGATTCAACAATCCGGTTATATCATATAAAACCAACTAATATCATATGTATATGTATATCAAATTATTAAATCAACACTTGATTCAATAATCCGGTTATATCACATACAACCGTCTAAAATTCAATATTCGATATTAAATCAACACTTGATTCAATAATCCGATCATAACATATACAACCGGCAAATATCAAATATATATACATATAACAAATTATTGAATCAACACTTGATTCAATAAACCGGTTATATCACATATAACCCAACCGATAACAAATATCTCGAGATTAGAATACAGTATCACATACTCGTATTTAATCAAGCTCCCGTACATATCACCATATGTGCCCTATTTCGTTTCGCTTGAGCTAGAAAACCTCTATGTGGGACTCTAAAGACTCGTCAATACGCCAGAGTAGGTAATGATCACATCAGATACCCACAAGCCATCAGCGGTACTAGCTGGACGTAACGGCTACCCAGGTATTGAACGAATAGAAGATCAACAAGCAAGCTTGTCCAAACTCCCGTAAAGCCTATAAGCAACACTTACCGTACAGTCATGTCTCTTCGTCTGATATGTCGCATATTGAGTCTTGGGGTGGAATCGTCAGACCCCAGTAACTTGATAAGTCATGTCGATGTGTGGTCTATAACCTTTCGAGAAATTACTGATAACACTTACCAGTAAATCTCAACAGCCCTCGCCAGGAACTTGCTGTTATAGCCAATCGAGCATAGCGCAACATCAACTCCCTATACCGGGAGAGAAGAAACCCCTCCTATCGCTCATTGCTTCCATGCGACTCGCGACTGTACCCAAAATCCATCTATTTGCACGACTCCTTTGAGCCATGGTATGGAGGAAATCAAAGCAGAGTGGAAACCACAAAAGACACTATGACGATTTCGGGTCTACGGACTAACATATACAAGTGTCACCAGAGAACTGCTATCTGATGATAGGTATGGTACCATCTAGGAGTTCTCGGCGAGTCTTGTTCGGTGTACCCATTCTCTATTGAGCACATGTATACAATCTTTGATGTCAAACACCAATGGTTGTGGGATCAACCATCGCCCCATACAGGGTCAAGAAACCTATACACTAGTCTACTCTGGAATATCGATGCCCTGTCTCGATACTCCCTCGACTAGGAACTGTTAAAAGATGTGCTTGTGGACAACACAAGCCCCAATAGTATGATCTGCATCATAGTCCTGGTAGTCAAGCCTACATCCTAAGGGCTTTATCAACATGTATCAGAGAGACAGTATAATAATACTGTTGGATATATATATGCCCTAGAGGCCATTATTGTATAGTACTAGTTTGTATATTACATTTTGGAAGCTTGGGATATATACATGGATTGACGACAGTCTTGCTCGATACTGTAGTATGCTACTTGGTTTGTTTCTATCTTAATATGTGTATATGTTTCTTTTAACATATCGGTAATACATATTAATGGATCCCTTAGGATCTTTGCTTGACTACCAGCGTTGTGATGACGATCACACTAGTGGGGGCTGGGTAGTCCATAAGCACATCCTTTTACAGGTCCCTAGTCGTAGGATTATCGAGACGGGTATCGATACTCCAGAGTAGACTAGTGCATATGCTTCTCATCCCAGCAGGGGAGATGGTTTGTCCCACATCTCTAGTACGTCGTACTAGAGATAGTATGCAGGTTCGTTAGGTTACGAGTACACTAGATATGACTCGTCGGGAATTGTTGGTTGGTATTATACCTATCGTCAATTAGCTGTTCCCAGGTGACATGAGTACATCTTAGTCCGTTGACTTGACACTGCTACTTCACCTCAAGTGTGTTTCCACTGTTCTTTGATTGCTGCCCTACCACGGCTCTATTGAGTCGTGCAAACAGGTAGTAGTTGGGTGCAGTCCTGATGCACTTGGAGGTAATGGCGGTTAGACAGGATTCGTCTCTCCCGGTATTGGGGGTTGATATCGCGCTGTGTTTAGGAGAGCTATTACACAAAGTCCCTGGCCAGGGCAAGTGAGATTTACTGGTAGGTTTTCCAGTAGTTTTCTTAGGGTGTTTTGGGCTACACTCTGACACGACTTATACCGCTATTAGGGGTATGATGTTTGCCACCCCCTAGGCCTGATATGCGATACTCTTAGACGAACATACTGGACAGTACAGAGATTGTCACATTCAGGCTCAGTAGGAGTTCGGATGGGTTTTCCTCATCGGCCTTCTTATCGACATCTACCTGGGGACCATTACGTACAGCTAGTACCGCTTGCGGACTGTGGTTAAACCCACTTCCAGCATAGTGTCGAGTCTTTAGAGTCCCACACAGAGGGTTTTCCACCTTTGGGCGAAACGAGATAGAGGTCGTATGGTTTTACGACAGGGTTCGTTCAGCTACGTGCACTTGTGCGTGTCTGGTGTTCGGGCAGTTGATACTAGTGGGCTTTGGTTTAAGCTAGATCCTAGTATTTGATTTTGGATTGGCTTAGTCTCACTGTATTCGTGTTTCTCGGAACACAGATACGGATATGTATATACGGTTGATAGGGGCAGAGAAGGAGACACCTCATTAGGGTTTTGACCATTGACTTAATTAAAACCATAATGAGATGGAGGAAATTGTTTATTAATTCTTATTAGTGATAATTGTGTCATGGCTAATTGGTTTGACCATTTGACTTGTTGACTATTGTTGACTTAGATATTTTTGTTGAGCATGAGATATTATGCTTAGCATTAATTATGACATGATAATGGTCAAATCAAGGTTGCCATCACAATTATCATAATAAAACTTATTATTCTTTTTCTTCATATGAGAGCTCCTTTCATTTTTTTGTGATACACTCTCTCATTGCTCTCTCTCCTTCCTCTCTTAAGACCTTAATGTCTCATGAGTTGAGAATCAAAGGTTGTTGAGACTTAGCCACCAAAATCTTTCTCTACTCACTCTAGGGTTCTTAGTTTAGCACAACAAGCACCCTAGTTACATCATTATAGAGGTTGGAGCTCAAGGTAGAGACCTTCGGGTGGATCATCTTTGACGTGAAGAAGCCGGTGAGGAGGAACCATCCACAACTATGTTAGTTATGTATATGCCCTAGAGGCCATTGTTGTACATATGATGTATATTATGATGGATGCTTGGATATATACAGAGAGGACTTTCTTGCTCGTCATAATAGTATGCTATTTGGTTTCACTTTATCTTAACATGTTGACTTGTATTGGTTTACTGTCTGACTCTCACATGTTGATAAAGCCCTTAGGAACTGTACACGACTACTGGGATTATGATGAGATCATACTAGTGGGGCCACGGTAGTCGATGAGTACATCCTATAAATGTTCCTAGTCGAGGGTATATCGAGACAGGGCATCGATACACCGGAGTAGACTAGCGTATACGCATCTTGACCCATATGATAGGCGATGGATGATCCTATATCCATCGGTGTTTGACATCAAGGATGGTGTACGGGTGCTCAGTGGAGACTGGGTACACTGGACGGACTCGCCGAGAACTCCCAGATGGTGATATACCACACGTCAGATGGCAGTTCTCCGGTGACACTGGTACAGGGTAGTCTGTAGACCCGAGATCGTCATAGAGTCTTATGTGATTCCCACTGTACTTTGATTTCCACCTTACCACGTCCACGAGGGCGTGCAAAACGGTAGCTTTTGGGTACAGTCCCGAATCACATGAGGGAAATGAGCGATAGGAGGGGATTCGTCTCTCCCGGTATAGGGAGTTGATGTTGTGCTGTGTTCGATTGGCTATAACTGGAAGTCCCTGGCCAGGGCTGATATAGAGATATACTGGTAAGTGTTACCAGTAGTATCTCGACCTGTTATGAGCCTCACATCGAAACGACTTATCGGTTACTGGGGTCTAACGTATACCACCCCTAGACTTGATATGCGACATATCAGACGAACAGACCGGACTGTACGGGAGTGTTACTGATTGGATTCACAGAAGAACGGACAGGCTAGCTTGTTGATCTTCTGATCGCTCAATACCTGGGTGGCTGTTACGTTTAGCTGACCGCTTGCAGCTTGTGGGTGTTTGATATGATCATCACCTGCTACCGGCGTATTGACGATTCTTTAGAGTCCTACACAGAGGTTTCTTGGCTCAGGCGAAACGGAGTAGAGGCACATATGTGATATGTGCAGGACCGAGGATAATGCGATATGAGATACCGTATTATATTCTCGTGATATTTAGATATGAATCGGGACATCGGATCAAGTGTTGATTCGATGAATCGGTACATGATATATTAGCCGGTTATATTCGATATAGCCGAATCGTTGGATCAAGTGTTGATTCGATGATTTAATGTGTAATAATATATATGATATATATTGTATTACATTATCTAATATTGGCTCGCTTTATTATTTCATTTTCTCACCGGATTAATACATTGATATATATGCGATATATGTTAAATGTATTATTTTCTTTTGTTACAAATATATAATATATATATGATATATATTATTGTGACGTGATATGATTTATTTTTAAACATGTTTAAGGATGATAAGAAGGGATTAGGGTTTGATTTGGGTTAGCTTCTTCTTGTTCATTCTAGAAGGTTTCTATTTTGTCTTGGTTAAGATATTATGGTTGATACTTATCCTTAACCTAACTAAACCCTAACTCAAGTTTATTCTCTACAACTTTTATCCTATCATCCTTGACCATGGTTAGATAATCAATCATATACTCTAAACTTCTATTCATCACAAAAGGATTATTCTTTTCATTCTTGATCTTCTTCTTTCTTTGGTTTTTGAAAGAGAGAGCTCACTAGAAATTCCTTATGTGATGATTTATTTTGAGGAAGTGAATTAAAAAGAAAGCATAAATACTACTCCCTCATCCTCATCTCATCTAGCCCATGAGATTAGTGTGTTCATCTCTATAGAGTGAGAAAGCTTGGGTTTTTGCAACTTCGACGTAGATCATCGGAGATTCGGAACACTTCAAGCTAGCATGGATCGTTCGAGTCGTGGAGCCTCTCTTGAGTCCGGGAGATCATGGATCGCGGCGAAAGGACTTCTACTCGGAGCTTGTGAAGCGAAGGAGCGGACTACAAAGGTTGTAATCCCTCACACTTAGCTATAAAGATATCATCTTGCATGCTCCCTAATAATCTAGCAAAGATCCCGTCTTTGGGTTGTTCGGCACATGTAAAATTTTATTTGGGCATGTTTGATGCTTTATGAACCTTCACTAGTGTGCCTAGGAACCCTACAGTGGTATCAGAGCGAGCAGACATTGGATGTCGACCTATGGGGGGTTCTCACTGTGTGACATTGTGGCGAAGCATAGGCTTTTACCCCCAGGGTGTCCCGAGACCGGAAGGTGTTCCGGCGGGTTGTAGTCCTCGCGAGGGGGCATGCGTAAAAAGTAGCGGCTGAGGGACCCGTTGGTGCCACGGCGATCCTATTGGATGGGGTGGCTGCCTGACCTACAGTGGTATCAGAGCCTAGCTAGAGCATTAGGCGACGTGTTTACGAAGTTAAAACTCCGATCGAACCCGAACCGACAAAATTTACCCCCTCTCTGGAAATTTTTCAAAATCTGGGATTTTTCTGAATTAAAAATACCTAAAAAAATCAGCAGTGAATTCTAAGAATTACCATGAAACACGGGCCCACAACTCCACTAAACCGCGGCGGAACCGCGGCGAAAACATGGTTTTCGCGGCTGTTCTGCGGCGGAATTGTAGAATTGGGACACGTGGCTTCATGGTAATATCTGTAGGTACTTGTTTATGCTTCTGGGTATTTTTAATGTGACTCAAGTGTTGAATATTTTGGGGTTTGTTTTCTAATAGTAGATTCGATCGGAATATTTAAATTCGTATTTCTTTCCGGATATTTAGAAACTGTTAAACTGTTTGAACGGATATCATTAACTCCCTGTTTCCCGGCACGGCAAACTTTCAAGTGTTGAATTTTTATCGGGTTTAAATCTTTCGGAAAAATTATACAAGTTAAGCGGTGGACCCTCTAGAAGACAACAAACCTTAACTCGATTATGTGACCGTCTTGAACTGCCTTTTGAACCTTCGGGTTTGGGGAGTACGGCGTGCCATATGTGAGGCGTTGGCTTGACCCTTCTACGGCTGGATCACTGGTACTATGACATATTCTGGGATTATTTGAACTCCGCTCAAGTGTTGAGCACTTAGGGAAATTTTGGGTGTTTGATTATCTGTTCGAAAAGTTTAATACTATCTATTTATCTGGAATGTGATACAATATGTGGAATTCATAGAGTTAGGCATGAAATGCGGAGTATGTGATATTTCGGATTTACGATGTCTAAAGTGATTGTGGATTCCAAATGTTGTAGTTTTACACTTTCTTTTCTGTGACCGTAAGTGTAATATGTAGTTGTATTGCCGGTCTTCGTTGCTATACATCGGCGACGATCGGTGTATGCATACTTACTTACGTTGATGATATGAGATGTTATGTGTTGCTGAGATATGATGTGCAGGATTGTCGCGATTGAATAGCCGGGGGTTTTATGTGAGATGAGAGTTTTATATTTTCATTCATGTAAATTCAAATGTAATGTAATATTCTTTTATTTGGGGCACTTCCAGGTTGAGGTTGATGCCACCAGTGTTGTATATTATTTACTTTTCCGCATTAGGATGGACCCAAGGAGGGGAGCACAGGTGACCGGGTTATGGGGTTCAGTGGGAGACCATCTCGAGGAGTCGGGACTGGGTCTCCTAAACTCCAGAATTGGTAGGGTCGCTTGCCGCTCTCGTAGGGGTCCAGGGTGTGGGCTTGGCTATTCATCGCGACTGTGGAATCCGTATTTTCTATTGTTGGCTAAATACTAAATACGGACGTCCTGGTATATCCCACATTATATCTATGTTTCTGCTGCTATATCTGTGATGTGATCATTTGATATGTTGTGATGGATACAGTATATAGTATATATGATATATTATATAGACGTTACTTATGTTTTACACCCGCACTAGCCCTGCCCTGCTCTGTCGTTAGTTACCTAACCTAACGGTGCACGAGGGGACATCGAGGCGAATGCGGATGGCATAAGTGTACGTCGTATTTATCTGTGATGCTTAGGAAGCATAAGCTGATGGGATTTTTATTAATGAGATTAATAAAAAGAAAAGAAACCTAAAAGATGTTGTAGAATCAAAACTTTATAAAAGGGTAGCTACAGTTTTGCTTTGTATAGTGGTATATATGATATACCCTGCACCTTATTCGATGAGGAAAGAGCTGAGATACCTTCACCGGGAGTGACCTCTTTAGCGAAACTGGCAGATGCTACAAAACTCGGTTTGTCTTTTGATTGCTTTTAGAGTTTTACTTTGCACAGTGATATATATGATATGTCCTGCACCTTATTCGATAAGGAAAGAGCCGAGATCCCTTCACCGGGAGTGACCTCTTTAGTAAAACTAATGAAAGCCTAAAAAAAACACTCCATTTTAAAATTTCACATGATTCTACGACGATATCAAGTTCGTTACGCAATAGGTTTTCAGAAAAACCTGACGTAGCCCTCCGTCATTTCAGATAAAGACTATTTAGTATTCGTGCTGCGTTTGTTGACCTCAGTCAAGGCGTAGTGTGCGGTAGCTAACTAGTAATTATCTGTAAAGCATGTGATGTGATTGGATTAGGGTAGTCGTACGACCTTGTTGACCTCTATCAAGGGTCATGCGAGTGGGTTTGATTCAATCAAGAAATGACGGGTTGAACTTGACTAGTGCACTATGGTTTGTTGACCTCTGTCAAGGTCATGGCACACTAGGGGCAAAATATTATCGGGAATTTCAAGTGTTGAAATTTGCAATGAGATTGCATACCTTCTATGAGATAGTTGGATTCCGATACCCACTGCGAGTAAGAGTTACTCCTGGGAGAGTTTTACACAAGACAATTAGCCGATCAAGTAGGTGTCTAGAAAAGTGTTAACGGGGTTACGCCTCTGGGAAAATGAGGTTTACTTTAATTAGGTCCGTGCGAAAGCACGGGGAACCTCCCTCAAAGTACCGACACTGATCTGGCTGAAAGATTGACGAAATTGTAGGGTGTAATTAATCCCGGCTAATCTTACCTTTTATGGTTTGAAGGTAGATTTGACAAAAACAGTGGGAGACATCCTGATTAGATAAGATAATAACCAATCTAATTTTGCAAGAGCATACGCTAAAGTGTTTTCTTCTCTCTCTCTCCAGGTAGCGACCATGTCAGGCCATAATCAAGATAATAATATGGATGTATTGACTGAACCCGATTATTATACTGAGCAGGGGAACGTTGGACCCGTTCTTTCTTATAAGAGTTATAAGACTGAACAGGAAACAGGAGAATATCTGGATTCTCAATCCGCCCAAAAGAACATGCATGTTGATGCATCTTCTTCGGGTGTGTTAGTTATTAAGAACTGTTTCTCAGTTCACCCTACGTCCTGGGTATTAGATACCGGATCAGGATCCCATATATGTAAATTGTTACATGGGCTGCGTAAAGGTAGAGAACTGGGAAAAGGTGATCATTCCGTTCAAGTAGGGAACGGTGCAAGTATTGTAGCCAAAGCAGTTGGCGAATATCACCTTGTATTGCCAAGTCATAATACACTGATTCTAAATGAGTGCTATTATATACCGAACATGATGTGCAACATTATATCTGTTTCTTTATTAAGTAAAGAAGGATATAATTTTGTAGTAAAGGATAATGTTATGAATATATTCCTAGATCAAAAGTTGATTGCATCAGGCTCGTTACATAATGGCATATTCATTCTAAATCAGAATACAGTCCTCAATATACAAAACACACACAAGAGGAAAAGTTCAGAAATGAACGAATTTTTCTTGTGGCATTGTAGACTTGGTCATATCAATGCGACACGACTGGAAAATGTGCATAAGGATGGTTATTTGAATCCGTTCGAATTATCATCTTATGATGCTAGCCATTCATGTCTCAAAGGAAAAATGACCAAAGCTCCGTTTAGTGGACACGGAGAAAGAGTTACAGAATTCTTAGGACTGATACATAGTGATGTATGTGGTCCCATGTCTACGCATGCCAGGAACAGTTCTTCCTACTTCATTACATTCACTGACGATCTCTCTAGATTCGGACATGTGTTCCTGATGAAACACAAGTCTGAAGCTTTTGAGAAATTCAGAGAATATAAGCACGAAGTGGAAAAACAAACGGGAAAAAGTATTAAGATCCTTCGATCTGATCGAGGAGGAGAATACTTAAGCAATGAGTTCCTAGATTATCTAAAACAGAATGGGATTCTCTCTCAGCTTACTCCTCCTTATACACCACAGCACAACAGTGTATCGGAGCAGAGGAATCGCACCCTATTAGATATAGTGCGCTCTATGATGAGTACAGCTGAGTTACCTATTTCCTTCTGGGGGTATGCGCTTGAGACAGCAGCATACCTATTGAATCAAGTTCCAACTAAATCTGTACCTACCACACCATATGAGATATGGAGTGGGAAGAGACCATGTCTTAAACGAGTTAAGATATGGGGTTGTCTGGCCTATGTTAAGACGCAAAATCCAGACAAACTCGAGGCACGGTCAGTTCAATGTAAGTTTGTGGGATATCCTAAACATTCAAATGGATATTATTTCTACCACAGTGAACAACAAAAGGTGTTTATTGCTCAACATGCCACCTTTTTAGAAAAGGAATTTCTTGAAAAAGAAATTAGTGGCTCTGAGGTAGAACTGGAAGAAGTTTCAGTAATACAAACTGCAGCTGAAGATTTAGTGGAACAGGATGATTCAGTAGTACCCGACGAACCCCAGCCTCTCCGCCGATCTAGTAGGGTTTCTCGTCCATCTGAGAGATACTACGGTTTTCTCATTGATGGTGGAAGCGAGGATTGCATCATGGATGATGATGAACCGACTAGTTTTGAGCAGGCCATCACGAGTGGTGACTCTGTGAAATGGCTGGATGCAATGCGATCTGAGATGGAATCCATGTACACCAACAAAATATGGACTTTGGAAAATGCTCCTGAAAGGGTAAAACCCATAGGGAGCAAGTGGATCTTTAAAAAGAAATTTTGTGTAGATGGAAAAGTTGAGACTTTCAAAGCTAGACTTGTAGCAAAGGGTTTTCGTCAACGACCAGGTGTGGATTATGACGAAACCTTTTCTCCAGTGGCTATGCTTAAGTCCATCCGGATCTTACTTGCCATTGCTGCATACCATGACTACGAAATCTGGCAAATGGATGTTAAGACCACCTTTCTAAACGGTGATTTAGAAGAGAGCGTGTACATGACTCAGCCAGAGGGCTTCGTAGATAGTGGGAGCAGCGGAAAGGTGTGCAAGCTGCTTAAATCCATTTATGGGTTAAAGCAAGCATCGCGGAGTTGGAACATCTGTTTTGATGTTGTAGTCAAAGAGTTTGACTTCATCAAAAACATAGATGAACCTTGTATCTATAAGAAGGTAGCAGAGAGTATTGTACATGGATGACATACTCTTGATAGGAAAGGATATTCCTATGCTGCAATCAGTCAAGCTCTTCTTATCACAGAGATTCTCAATGAAAGATCTAGGTGATGCCTCCTGTATATTGGGGATTAGGATCTATAGAGATAGATCCAAACGGATACTGGGATTGTCCCAATCCAGGTACATTGACACCATACTAAAGAGGTTTAGTATGGAAGAATCCAAGCGTGGGAACCAACCCACGATCTCTGGACTCACTCTCTCCAAAGAGATGTCTCCCAAGACTGATTTGAAGAGAGCTCGCATGTAAGGGATACCCTATGCTTTGGCAGTAGGCTCTATCATGTATGCGATGCTTTGTACCAGACCCGATGTTGCATACTCACTAAGCGTAGTGAGTCGGTATCAAGCAGATCCTGGAGAGAGTCACTGGACAGCTGTGAAGAACATTCTCAAGTACTTACGAAGGACTAAGGAGATGTTCTTGGTGTATGGTAACGGAGAACTCCAGGTCGAGTCCTTTACCTATTCCAGCTTCCAAAGTGATAAGGACGACTCTAAGTCGCATTCGGGTTTTGTCTTTACCCTCAATGGAGGGGCGGTATGTTGGAAGAGTTCCAAACAGGATACCGTTGCAGACTCGACAATGGAAGCTGAATACATCGCTGCCAACGATGCTGCCAAAGAGGCTGTCTGGATCAAGAAGTTCATTACTGAGCTTGGTGTGGTTCCATCCATTGAAAATCCAATACCTCTGTATTGCGATAACAATGGAGCTGTGGCTTTGGCCAAGGAACCCAGATCCCATCAGAAATCCAGACATATTCTAAGGCGGTATCACCTGATTAGGGAGATAGTTGATCGCCGGGAGATCGAGGTCAGGAGAGTAGATACGAAGGACAACACTGCGGATCCACTCACGAAGGCCATTCCCCAGATACAGTTTGAGAGATTATTCGGGATGCTAGGTATGAGATACTACAGCAGCTGGCCATAGTGCAAGTGGGAGATTGTTAGTTATGTATATGCCCTAGAGGCCATTGTTGTACATATGATGTATATTATGATGGATGCTTGGATATATACAGAGAGGACTTTCTTGCTCGTCATAATAGTATGCTATTTGGTTTCACTTTATCTTAACATGTTGACTTGTATTGGTTTACTGTCTGACTCTCACATGTTGATAAAGCCCTTAGGAACTGTACTCGACTACTGGGATTATGATGAGATCATACTAGTGGGGCCACGGTAGTCGATGAGTACATCCTATAAATGTTCCTAGTCGAGGGTATATCGAGACAGGGCATCGATACACCGGAGTAGACTAGCGTATACGCATCTTGACCCATATGATGG
Source organism: Agapanthus africanus (assembly GCA_030015575.1). NCBI lineage: Eukaryota > Viridiplantae > Streptophyta > Magnoliopsida > Asparagales > Amaryllidaceae > Agapanthus > Agapanthus africanus. The sequence goes on from CM057347.1 coordinate 326,140,223, forward strand.
GCGATGGATGATCCCATATCCATCGGTGTTTGACATCAAGGATGGTGTACGGGTGCTCAGTGGAGACTGGGTATACTGGACGGACTCGCCGAGAACTCCCAGATGGTGATATACCACACGTCAGATGGCAGTTCTCCGATGACACTGGTACAGGATAGTCTGTAGACCCGAGATCGTCATAGAGTCTTACGTGATTCCCACTATGCTTTGATTTCCACCTTACCACATCCACGAGGGCGTGCAAAATGGTGGCTTTTGGGTACAGTCCCGAATCACATGGGGCAATGATCGATAGGAGGGGATTCGTCTCTCCCGGTATAGGGAGTTGATGTTGTGCTGTGTTCGATTGGCTATAACTGGAAGTCCCTGGCCAGGGCTGATATAGAGATATACTGGTAAGTGTTACCAGAAGTATCTCGACCTGTTATGAGCCTCACATCGACACGACTTATCGGTTACTGGGGTCTGACGTATACCACCCCTAGACTTGATATGCGACATATCAGACGAACAGACCGGACTGTACGGGAGTGTTACTGATTGGATTCACAGAAGAACGGACAGGCTAGCTTGTTGATCTTCTGATCGCTCAATACCTGGGTGGCTGTTACGTTTAGCTGACCGCTTGCAGCTTGTGGGTGTTTGATATGATCATCACCTGCTACCGGCGTATTGACGATTCTTTAGAGTCCTACACAGAGGTTTCTTGGTTCAGGCGAAACGGAGTAGAGGCACATATGTGATATGTGCAGGACCGAGGATAATGCGATATGAGATACCGTATTATATTCTCGTGATATTTAGATATGAATCGGAACATCGGATCAAGTGTTGATTCGATGAATCGGTACATGATATATTAGCCGGTTATATTCGATATAGCCGGATCGTTGGATCAAGTGTTGATTCGATGATTTAATGTGTAATAATATATATGATATATTGTATTACATTATCTAATATTGGCTCGCTTTATTATTTCATTTTCTCACCGGATTAATACATTGATATATATGCGATATATGTTAAATGTATTATTTTCTTTTGTTACAAATATATAATATATATATGATATATATTATTGTGACATGATATGATTTATTTTTAAACATGTTTAAGGATGATAAAAAGGGATTAGGGTTTGATTTGGGTTAGCTTCTTCTTGTTCATTCTAGAAGGTTTCTATTTTGTCTTGGTTAAGATATTATGGTTGATACTTATCCTTAACCTAACTAAACCCTAACTCTAGTTTATTCTCTACAACTTTTATCCTATCATCCTTGACCATGGTTAGATAATCAATCATATACTCTAAACTTCTATTCATCACAAAAGGATTATTCTTTTCATTCTTGATCTTCTTCTCTCTTTGGTTTTTGAAAGAGAGAGCTCACCAGAAATTCCTTATGTGATGATTTATTTTGAGAAAGTGAATTAAAAAGAAAGCATAAATACTACTCCCTCATCCTCATCTCATCTAGCCCATGAGATTAGTGTGTTGATCTCTATAGAGTGAGAAAGCTTGGGTTTTTGCAACTTCGACGTAGTTCATCGGAGATTCAGAACACTTCAAGCTAGCATGGATCGTTCGAGTCGTGGAGCCTCTCTTGAGTCCGGGAGATCATGGATCGCGGCGAAGGGACTTCTACTCGGAGCTTGTGAAGCGAAGAAGCGGACTACAAAGGTTGTAATCCCTCACACTTAGCTATAAAGATATCATCTTCCATGCTTAACCCTAATAATCTAGCAAAGATCCCGTCTTTGGGTTGTTCGGCACATGTAAAATTTTATTTGGGCATGTTTGATGCTTTATGAACCTTCACTAGTGTGCCTAGGAACCCTACAAACTACTCCAAGGAGCTCACAACAAGGAGAAGCACAACAAGGAGAAGGACTTCAAGCTTGAGGTATAATCATCTAAAATAGTAGTTAGCACTCCTAGTTTGTTAGTTAATGTTTAGCAATGATCCTCATAGCTAGTCTATGTTACATTGTAAAGAAAATTTTGATTTTTACCTATTCCGCCTCCTCGCAAACTACCGAGGTGTGTAACATGGTCTAACAAATACAAGTGTACATATTAAGATAAAGAGCAACCATATAGCATACTATCATGTCGAGCAAGAAAGTCCTTTATATATGTCTAAGCTGTTAGTAGATGCTGCACATCCTTACAACACTTGTGGGGAGTCGGAAGTAGCAAACAATAATTTTGAAGCATGCAACATCAACTTTTGAACCCAGATTGTATCATAAACCATAACTAGTACCCTATTTAGGAGTTTTAGCTACTGTGATAGGGATTATACATTCTTGAAACCGGTCCTTCAAGTCTTCTTTCCGCTGCATTTCTGAGCTCCTTGGGTTCTTGGGATGATCTAAATCTCCAGTCACCGCTAAGCCATAGATGATCCATCCGAGAGCTTTGGATCAAAGCTTCAACCTCCACTAAATAGGTAACTAAGAAATCAAGCTTGCTAAGAGAGACTACTCAGATGATGTAGAGATAATCAAGTGGATTATTTGATCTCAAAACCTATGTTTCACAACTCATATGAAGGATTAGGGTTGAGCTTAAAGGAGGAGATAATTTGGAGAGAGAATGTGAGAGTGAGAATGAGGAAAAATGAACTAACTCTTGAATAAAAGAATGGCTAAGGATTTTGAATTATTGCAGCATGGATTATTTTTCTCAAAAATAATCAACCATGCCTCAATAGTAAATCCAAATGAATATAATAATCCTTAGCCATGCTTTCATCCATGCTTAGAAAAGTCTTCAAATTCCACCTCATTTATTTTATTTTCCAAAATAGAAAATCGATATATGATGTGTCTCCTTCTAGAAGCCTTTTCTTGTACAATTACAAGAATGCCCATCACCGTATACCATATAAATATACCCGTATTCGTATTCCGAAAAATATGAATACAATGAGATACCTATAATCCAATAATATAATACTGGTATCCGGCTTAAACCAAAACCTACCAGTATTATCCTTCCGAACATCATCCGTGTACCCTGTACAGGTATATGTTCGAAACCCTGCCGTATCACTATACGGCCTCTACATCGTTTCACCTGAACCAGGGAAACCCTCTGTGTGGGACTCCAAAGACTCGACAGTACGCTGGCAGCGGGTTTAATTACAAGCCCGTCAGCGGCACTAGCTGTGCGTAACGGCTACCCTGGTACATGTCGAAAGGGTGGCCGACGAGCAAACTCATCCTAACCCCAACGAGCCTATAAGTAACATTTACTGTACAGTCTGGTCTCTTCGTCTGATACATCGCATATAGAGTCTAGGGGTGGTAAATGTCAGACCCCAGTAACTTGATAAGTCATGCCGATGTGTGGCTCATAACGGTTCGAGAAACTACTGATAACTCTTATCAGTAAATCTCAACAGCCCTGACCAGGGAATTACTGTTATAGCCAATTGAGCATAGCGCAGCATCAACTCCCTATACCGGGAGAGACGAAACCCCTCCTATCGCTCACCACCTCCATGTGATTCGGGACTGTACCCAAAATCCACCTGTTTGCACGACTCTAATGAGCCGTGGTAGGGAGGAAATCAAAGCACAGTGGGAACCACACAAGATACTATGACGATCTTGGGTTTACAGACTCCGTGTACAAGTGTCACCAGAAGACTGCTATCTGATGATAGGTATGATACCATCTAGGAGTTCTAGGCGAGTCCTGTTCGGTATACCCATTCTCTAATGAGCACCTGTGTACAATCTTTGATGTCAAACACCAATGGTTATGGGATCAACCATCGCCCCTATACAGGGTCAAGAAACGTACACACTAGTCTACTCTGGAATATCGATGCCCTGTCTCGATATTCACTCAACTAGGAACTGTTAAAGGATGTGCTTGTGGACTATGCAAGCCCCACTAGTATGATCTGCATCATAGTCCTGGTAGTCAAGCAAACATCCTAATGGATTTATCAACATGTATACAATATATGAAATACTAAGCAGAACACATCACATGTTAAAATAAAGATAAACCAAATAGCATACTATCATATTGAGCAAGATTGTTTCTGTACATACATATCCCTACAATAAAGGCTTCTAGGGCATATATATCCAACACAAGCATCCACTATATCATACAATAATGGCCTTTAGGGCGTACATATTCCTAACAATCTCCCACTTGCACTAAGACCAGTTGTTGTAGTATCTTATTCCCAACATCCTAAAAAGTCTCTCAAACAGTGTCTGGTGGAGGGCCTTTGTGAGTGGATCCGCTGTGTTGTCCTTCGTATCAACTCTCCTGACCTTGATCTCCCGGCAATCCTATCTCCCGGATCAGGTGATACCGCCTCAGAATATGTCTGGATCACTGATGGGACCGGGGTTCCTTGGCCAAAGCCACAGCTCCATTATTATCACAATACAAGGGTATTGGATCCTCAATGGATGGAACCACACCAAGTTCAGCTATGAACTTCTTCATCCAGACAGCCTCCTTGGCAGTATCGTTGGCAGCGATGTATTCAGCCTCCATCGTCGAGTCTGCCACGGTACCTTGCTTGGAACTCTTCCAACATACCGCCCCTCCATTGAGGGTGAAGAAAAAACCCGAGACCGACTTGCTGTCGTCCTTATCACTCTTGAAGCTCGAATCGGTAAAGGACTCCACCTGGAGTTCACTGTTACCATACACCAAGAACATCTATTTAGTCCTTCTCAAGTACTTAAGAATGTTCTTCACAGTTGTCTAGTGCTTCTCTAATGGGTCTGATTGATACCTACTTACAACACCTAGTGTGTAAGCTACATCCGGTCTAGTACGTAACATCGCGTACATGATAGACCCAACTGCAGAAGCATAGGGTATCCCTTGCATGCGAGCCCTCTCCAAATCAGTCTTGGTTCCTGAGCAAGCGGGTAAATTACCACGCTTAGAATCTTCCATACTAAACCTCTTTAGTATGGTGTCTATGTACTAGATTGGTACAATCCCAACATCATTTTAGATCTATCTCTATAAATCTTTATCCTCAGGATGTAGGAGGCATCACCCAGATCTTTCATGGAGAACTTTTATGATAGGAAGAGTTTGACCGATTGCAGTATAGGAACATCATTTCCTATCAAGAGTGTGTCATCCACGTACAATACGAGGAAGACAACCTTACTCTCTACAACCTTTTTATATATGAAAGGTTCATCTATGTTTTTGATGAAGTCAAACTCTTTGACTGCCACATCAAAATAGATGTTTCAGCTCCGCGATGCCTGCTTTAATCCGTAAATTGATTTAAGCATCTTGCACACCTTTCCGCTGCTCCCACTGTCTACGAAACCCTCTGGCTGTGTCATATACACGCTCCCTTCTAAATCACCATTTAGAAAAACGGTCTTGACGTCCATTTGCCAGATTTCATTGTCAGGGTATGCAGCAATGGCAAGTAGGATCCTGATGGACTTAAGCAAAGCCACTGGAGAAATGGTTTCATCATAATCGACACCTGTTCATTGACAAAAACCTTTTGCTACAAGTATAGCTTTGAAGGTCTCAACCTTTCCATCTACACAAATTTTCTTCTTAAAGACCCACTTGCTCCCAATGGGTTTTACCCCTTCAGGAGCAACTTCCAAAGTCCATACTTTATTGGTATACATGGATTCCATCTCAGATCGCATAGTATCCAGCCATTTTACAGAGTCCCCACTTGTGATAGCCTGCTCAAAACTAATTTGGTCATCATCTTCCATGATGCAATCTTCACTCTCACCATCAATGAAAAAGCCGTAGTATCTCTCGGGTGGATGAGGAACCCTGCTAGATCTGCGGAGTGGCTAAGGTTCGTCAGGGACTATCGAATCCTCCGGTTCTACCAAATCATCAACTGTAGTTTGTGTAGCTGGAACTTCTTCCAGTTCTACCTCATTACCACTAATTTCTTTCACAAGAAATTCCTTTTCTAAAAAGGTGGCATATTGAGAAACAAACACTTTTTTTCCTCGGTGTGGTAGAAGATATATCCATATGAATTCTTTGGATATTCCACAAACTTGCAAAGAACAAACCTTGCCTCGAGCTTGTCCGGATTTTGCTTTTTAACATAGGTCGGAAAACCCCATATCTTAACTCGTTTAAGAGATGGTCTCTTCCCATACCATATCTCATATGGAGTGATAGACACGGATTTGGTCAGAACCATATTCAATAGGTATACAGCTGTCTCAAGTGCATAACCCTAAAAGGAAATATGTAACTCAGCAACACTCATCATAGAGTGCACCATATCTAATAAGGTGCGATTCCTCCGCTCCGATATTCCATTTGTGCTGTGGTGTATCAGTAAAGTAATCTAAAAGAGAATCCTTCTCTTTTAAATAATCTCAGAATTTCGTGCTTAAGTATTCATCTCCTCGATCAGATCGAAGGATTTTAATACTTTTTCCCGCCTTGTTCTCTACTTCGCACTTATATTCCTTGAATTTCTCAAAAGCTTCAGATTTGTGTTTCAACAGGAACACATATCCGAATCTTGACAGATCATCGGTGAATGTAATAAAGTACGAGGAACCATTCCTGGCATGTGTAGACATAGGACCGCATACATCACTATGTATCAGTCCCAAGAGTTCAGTAGCTCTTTCTCCGTGTCCAGTAAATGTAGTTTTGGTCATCTTTCCTTTGAGACATGACTGGAAAGTTTCATAAGATGTAAATTCGAATCGATTCAAATATCCATCTTTATGTAACTTTGCTAGTCTTGTTGCATTGATATGGCCAAGTCTACAATGCCACAAGAAGGCTTCGTTCATTTCTAAACTTTTCCTCTTGTGTGTGTTCTGTATATTTAGAACTGTGTTTTGATTTAGAACGTATATACCGTTACACAATGTACCAAACCCAATCAACACTTGATTTAGGAAAATGTTCATAACATTTTTCTCTAGTGCAAAGTTATATCCTTCTTTATCTAATAAAGAAATGGATATTATGTTGCACATCATCGACGGTATGTAATAACAGTCTTTCAAAATCAATGTATTACCATTTGGCAATACTAGGTGATATTCGCCGACAGCTTCGGTAGCAACAATTGCTCCGTTCCCTACTGTGCGGGACATATCACCCTTTCCTAGTTCTCTACTTCTTCTTAACCCTTGTAACTGATTAAAAATATGGGATCCCGATCCGGTATCTAATACCCAGGACATAAAGCAGACTGAGAAACAGTTCTCAATAACAAACACACCCGAAGAAGATGCATCAGCATGCTCTATCTTCATTCGGGTTGCATGGGAATCCGTGCATTCCCCTATCCCTTGCTCAGACTTATGACAGTCATAAGATAGAGCGGAACCAACATTCCCCGGCTCAGTATAATAAGCGGGTTCGATCAATACATCCATATTATTATTTGATTAAGGCGTTTCATGGTCGCTACCTGGAGAGAGAGAAGAAAACACTTTAGCGTGCACTCTTGCAAGATTAGATTGGTTATTATCTTATCTAATTAGGATGGCTCCCACTGTTTTTATCAAATCTTCCTTCAAACCCTAAAAGGTAAGATTAGCCGGAATTAATTACACCCTACAAGTTCGCCAATCGGTCAGTCAGGAAGGTATTGGTACTCTGAGGGAGTCTCCCCATGCATTCGTATGGAACTAATTAAATAACCTCATTTCTGCAGGGGCGTAAGCCCATTAACACCTTTCTTAGACACCTACTGGATTAGCTAATTGTAAAGTGGAAAACTCTCCCAGGAGTAACACTTGCTCGCAGTGGGTATCGGGATCCAACTATCATATAGAAGGTATGCAATCTCATTGCAAATTTCAACACATGAAATTCCCAATATCTAGCGACTTATGACCTTAACTATGGTCAACAAATCATAAGCGCTAGTCAAGTTCTACCCGTCATTTCGTGATTGAATTAAATTCACCCGCACGACCCTTAACTATGGTCAACAAGGTCGTACGACTACCCTAATCCAATCGCATCATATGCTACAGATAAGCATTATTCAGCTACCGCACACTATGCCTTGACAGAGGCCAACAAACGCAACACGAATACTAAATAGTCCTTATCTGAAATGACGGAGGGCTATGACTGGTTTTGAAGAAAACCATTGACGTAATGAACTTGATATCGTTGTAGAATCTAGTGATTTGAAAAAGAGTGGTTTAAACTCCGCTTTTAAAATCGAGTAGTTTTCAAAACAAACCGAGTGGTTGTAGAATTTACTAGTTTTGCTAAAGAGTCCATTCCCGATGAAGGGATCTAGGCTCTTTCCTCATCGAATGAGGTGCTGGATATTCATAATGGAATACCGCTATGTAAAGCAATAACTAGAGCTACCTTTTTGAAAAATTTGATTCTACAACATCTTCAGGTTTCTTTTCCTTTTCATTAATCTCATTAATGACGTCCTATCATTAATGTTTCCTAACATCACAGAAAAAACGAATATAAAACACACATATATGCCATCCGCATTCGCCACAGGGACCCGGGTCTTCACCGTAAGTTTACTTAACTTACGGCAGGGCGGGTTCAGGACTAGCGCGGATGCAAAACATATATAGTGTCTACTAGTATATCATATATATAAGCAGCATTCGTCTCACGCAGTTATATGATCACATCATACCACAGAATCAGCAGAAGAAAACATATAAAATATAGGATATACTGGGAAGTCCGTGTTTTAAATTAAGCCAGTAATGAAAAACACGGGTTCCACGGTTGTGATGAATAGCCAAACCCACATCCCTAGACCCCTACGAGAGCGGCAAGTAACCCTACCAATTCTAGAGTCAGGCGACCCGGTCTCGACTTCTCGAGATGGCCTCCCATTGGACTCTAGAACCCGGTTACTTGTGCTCCTCGCCTTGGGTCTATCCTAATGCGGAAAAGTAAATAATATACATCAATGGTGACTACAACCTCAACCCGGATGTGTCCCGATAAAAGAATATTACATACATATTTTTACATGAATGAAAATTGAAAAACTCTTATCTCACGCAAAAAAAAACCGGCTATTCATCCACGACAATCCAATATAACATATCAGCCAACAACACCATAACATCACATGTCATCAACGTAAGTAAATTTGTGTATTCCTAATCTCATTGACGTATAGAAACGAGATCGGAGATACACCACATATTACGCTCACGGTCGCAGAAAAGAAATGAAAACTACAATAATTAGAATCCGCATCATCCTTAGACATCATAAACCCGGAATATCACATACTCCGGATTTCATGCCTAACCCTATAAACCTTGTATTTAAGTCTCGAATTGAAAATACTTTTCAAAAAACCAAGTCGGGCAATTCAACAAGATTCCCTATTATATGATCGAATACTCGTCGGGAACTTTAGTAGATGGCCGGACCCCCGATGCCGTCAACGAAGTGCACTTGGGCGGAATACCGCGGCCGCGAGCACCCGAGTGGATACTTTTGACCATGGGGTTCTCCTATAGTCACTTGGTCAGGGCTATGGGGCGTGGCTGTCTACTGTGTTTCACGGCGACTATACACGTACGATACAAGATTGCCACGAAGTTTTGATCCGAATCGAAACTCCGTGGAAATCCATCAAATGAGACTAAAATGCTAGATTTACAAAACGCTAAATAGTTTTCACAAAACTAATCAATGTGGATTCCAAAAATTGTATCACATAACCGAACCATCTAGACGATGTAAAACATTTCGATCGATTTTTCAAACACCAGAAAATCACAGAGACCTCAACAACTTGAGCCTCACTAAAAATACTCAAAAATTCCAAAATGACACAATGGAGCAACAGAAGAAAGACGAGACCACAACTCTTCAAATGCGCAGTGGAACCGCGGCCAAACCAAGGTTTCGGCGGCGGTTCTGCGGCCATTTGAGAGAGTTAGGCTCTCGAACATCGTGGGGCTCCATAAAATTACCTGCATGACTTTCTGAGAATTTTTAATCTGAAAAATTTAAACTTTTGAAAATATGGACAGAAACTTGTAATTTCGGGTTTTAAAACGTTGATCGAACACTTTAACGTCGTCTAGACAACACCTAAGTCTCTAGCTTAGCTCTGATACCAAAAAGCATGTCTTAGCACCTCTACTACGTTTATAGGAGTATCAAGTATGCAATTTAAAAAAAATCTAGAGTGTTAAGTTATACTAACCTAGAATCGAACTAGAGAATTAGAGTTATAGTCTAAGCAAACAAGTTCTACACTAAGTGAAACGAGAATACTGTTGGGTTATGCCAGCGCCCTGGCCATCTACCGTGACCGAATGCGAAACAAATTTTTTATAAAACTGATGCTAGAACAACCCCATAATACGGATCTACCAGTAACCCAAAGCTAGCAAACATAAAGAGGAGTTAAGAATGGTTATAGCGAATGATCTATGTCCTTCGGTCTTTAACCATCTTCCCAAGCTCCTAGAGGCCACCATGATCAAGCTTGATCGCCGGTCTCCCTCTATCGAAGATGATCTACCTGAGGATTTGTAGTTCGACCTCCAACCTCATAGCCGAAGTAACTAGGGTACCTAGTTCGCTAAAATAGATAGCCTAGAGGATGTAGAGTCTAATGATGAATTAATTTGTCTCCAAACACCTAGGTTTCTCAACACATGAGTCTTTTAGGGTGGAGGTAGAAGAAGAATCTTGAGGAGATGAAAGTGTGAAGCAACCATAAAAAAGGCTAAGTGTTGTGTGCTCATAAATCTTGAAGCCTCAACTAAAGAAAATATCTAACACCACTAAAATATCAAGCATGCCTCAATAGTGCCACCATCAGTCACCCTATAAGTCACCACAAAGCCATGCCTAATATTAAAGCCATAACACCTCATCCCTCCACCTCATTAAACCATTTAAACAAATGGTAAAAGCTAAAATGAGGTGGCATCTTCTAGAAGCACCTTGTAATAAATTACAAGAATACCCTTCATCCGTATATACATACCCGTATCCGTATTCTGAAAATACGAATACAAAGAGACGAAAATAATCCAATAATATAATACTAGAATCCGGCTTAAACAAAAGCCCACTAGTATTATCCGTCCAAATCACGATACGTGCACAAGTGCACGTATATGATCGATCCCTGACGTAAAACCTTACGGCCTCTACATCGTTTCGCCCGAAGCAGGGAAACCCTCTGTATGGGACTCTAAAGACTGGTCAATACGCTGGCAGTGGGTTTAACCACAAGCACGTCAGCGGCACTAGCTGTACGTAATGGCTATCCAGGTATTGAGCGAAAGGAAGGCCGACGAGTAAACTCATTCGAACCCCTACTGAGCTTATCTGTGACAATCTACGTACAGTCCGGTCTGTTCATCTAAGAGTATCGCATATAGAGTCTAGGGGATGGATAAATTCAAACCCCTAATAACACGACATTTTGTGTCGGTATGAAGCCCATCACCAACTGACAAACTATTGATCCAAATCAGTAATTCTCGACTACCTCGGCCAAAGATTTCTGGTGATGGCCACCCATACACCCCGCGACATCAACCCCTAATACCGGGAGAGACGAATCCCCGACGATCCGCTCACTGCCTCCATGTGGCTCGGGACTGTACCCAACTAAAACATGTTTGCATGACTCCATTGAGTCGTGGTAGGGTAGTAATCAAAGCACAGTGGGAACTCACATGAGACAAATGACGATCTCAAGTCGACAAAATAACCTGTACACATGTCACCTGGGAACTGCTATCTGACAATAGGTATAATACCAACTAGCATGTTCCTGGCGAGTCCGTCCAGAGTACTCATAACCTAATGAGCACCTGCATACTATCTTAGATGAAAAACTAACACCAATGGCTTATGAGACCGGCCACCGCCCCTCATCGGGGTCTCGATAAGTACACACTAGTCTACTTTAGAGTATCAATGCGCAGTCTCGATACTCTCTCGACTAGGGACATTTAAGGATGTGCTTATAGACCACCCAGCTCCCACGTATATGATCGCCATCATAATGCTGGTAGTCAAGCAAGAACCTATGAGCTCTATCAACATGTAATAGTGATCTGTAATACCATCTAATGCATGTACATGATGATAAAGACAAACCAGATAGCATACTATCATATTGAGTAAGACTATTCTATCGGTATAGGTTCTCCCTCAATCATCATAATCACCTGCCTACGATTACAATAATTGCCTTGAGGGCATTATAGCCAACAATCTCCCACTTGCACATAAGGCTAATTATTCCGGTATCACATACTCACAGCCCGTGTGATACCGAACACCCAACTTCTTTACTAATCAGTCTCGCAAAGCCCATTTGCGAAATTATTGCGTTCGAGAAATAGCCTCAGTGAGTGGATCCGCTCCAGTGTTTCTATCTTTATCTCTCTATATCTCAACTTCACGGAGAAAGACTATCTCCTGAAATGAACAATACTTGTCTTAGAATTTGTCTAGATATCTGACAGGACCCAGTTCGCAAATGAACTCCAAATCCAAAAAACTTCTTAGACTGTATCATGCACTGAATTTAATCAGTATCCTATGCCGTGCCTTCCACAGTATCCGCTTGGACCACCTGTCCAACATATTGCCCCTCAAAAGAAGGAAAACTATAACTCTAACAGTCATTCTTCCTGTGATTACAATAATTGCCTTTAGGGCACTATATCCAACAATCTCCCACTTGCACTTAAGGCTAATAATTGCGGTGTCGCATACTCATAGCCCGTGTGATACCGAACACCCAAATTCTCTACTAATCAGTCTCACAAAGCTCGTTTGTGAAACTATTACGTTCGAGAAATAGCCTAAGTGAGTGGATCCGCTCTAGTGTTTCTATTTTTATTTCTCTCTCTCATTTTCGCAGAGAAAGACTATCTACAGAAATGAGCAATACTCGTCTTAGAATTTGTCTGGATATCTGATGGGACCCATCTCATAAATGAACTCCAAATCTAACAAACGTCTTGGACTGTATCATCCCCTAAATTTAATCAGTATCTTGCGCCATGTCTTCCTCAGTAACCGCTTGGACTACTTGTCCAACATACTGTCCCTCAAAAGTGGGAAAACTATAACTTTGACAGTCACTCTGTCATTCAGGTCACCTTTGAAGCCTGAAATGATAACCTTCTCCCGAAGGAGGCTGTTGTTACCATATTCTATGAACATCCACTTATGTTCATAACTGCTTTCCAATGTTTCTCCGGTATTGGATTAATATATACTTATTGCAGCCTGTGCAAAACCAATATCTGGTGTTATACTTGATATCTCATGATTGACTCAATTGCCTAAGCAAGTGATATGCAAATCATGCAAATCCCTCTCCTCATCAGTCTAGAAGACATCTCTTTAGAGAAGATGACTCCATCACCTGTGGGTATACCACCACGCCAGGAGTCGTCCATTCCAAAGCACTTTAGAATAATGTCAAAGTACCCGAATTGGGACACTTCCCAAATCTAGATCTAAAACCATAGATCTAGTCACCAGAATCGCTGATATTTTATCCACATCCTATGTGGAGAAACCACCTAGTGACAACCACAGTATAACCGATTGTAGTATAGGAAGATCTCTTCCTATTAAGTACATGTCATCCAAATACCAGGACATCACTCCCTACTACCTTCTTATCAGGTCCATCTGTTATTCTGATGAAGTCAAACTCTACGACTGTCACATCAAAAATAGATGATCTATCTCCACTATAGCTGCTTTAGTCTATAAATATACATAAGCTACTTTCCCACTATGCTTTCGCTGCTCCCACTGACTACAACAACCCTCTGGTAGAGTCATATACACGTGCACTTCTAAATATAGTTCAGAACGACGTTATAGTCATCCTCCTGCCATATTTCATAGTCTAGAACAGCAATAGTAGCAAATTTGGGTAATCAAAAACCTCCCTGTCACCGTCTTAAAGGATACCGAAGTACCTCTCGGGTGCCTGAGGTTACCCACCAAATCTGCGGAGTGGCTAATGGAATGTCGAATCCATTTGAATCTTTAGGTTCTTCTAAATTTTCAGTAATCATTTGTGGTTCTGGAATCACTTTGAGTTCTACCATACTCCCACTGATGTTTTCTGAAAAGAATCCATTTTACTAAAACTGGTAGAGAGTCAAGAACAATATAACTATTGATCTTCCAGATGGTAGAATGTTAACCCTCGTCAAAGCCCGGGATAACCCACAAACTGCCATTACTGAAACGTGCCTTGAGTTTGTCCAGATTCTGCTTTTAAGTATCAGCCGGACAACTCCATATACCTTAACATCATTAAGATATAAATCCATTCTATATATCCAATATAGAAACAAATGCACTAATTTAATTGGAACCAGATTCAAAAATCATGCAGCTGTTTCCAGTGCATATCAACAAAATGGAAGAAGGCCATACATCATTACTCATCCAGGAATGTATCTACCAATGAGTAACCTGAAAGAGAACCAAGTTCTCAAAACTATTACTTACAATGGAATACCAAACACAAGTATCTACATCTTCGATTACCTTGAAGAATCCTGATACTTGCAACATATGGGTCTCTACTTTATTCTTATACCTATATCTTCTCAAAATTTGGACCTTGTATTTCAACGAAATACTTGTCTAAAACTAGAGAAATCATAAGTAAACTGAATATAGTACGAGTACCAACCCTTTTTTCCTAATGGACACCGGGCAATATGAAAGTCTACCCAAGCACCGCCATGAGGTTCTAATGACATCAAGCATGCCAAATTCAAATTTTTATAGGTGCTAATCTAGAATATACAATATCTTTAACTAGATAATTAGGGTTTTAGGTTTGATATCTACTAAAATATAAGAAGTGAAAGATGGATATACTCTTGTAGATCGAGTCCTTCACTTCACATGCTCCGTGTAGTAGTCCCGTGACTCCACTATGCTCCACTTGAGGGTTTGTACGAGCTTCCTCCGAGGACCGTCGTGCCGAAAATGATCCACGCGAAGTCCCTCCAACTCAAGCTTCCTCTACACTAAACTCTTTGGTGTAGGAAACATGCTACACTTGATCGCTAGTCAAGTGTAGGATGGTGAAGTAAGGGATAAGAAAGCTCACAAGTTTGTGTTCAAGGTTCATGGTTCACATCACATGTGAGGGTTGAAACTTGAACCATGACAATGAGGAAGATGAAGAAGCTAGAGAGCATGAGAGTAACCCTTGCAAAAAGTGGCTAAGTGTTGAATGAATGAATGGCAACTCTTGACCCTCACTCATTCAAGCATGGAATTATTGCAATATAAAATTGCAACCATGCTTGAATAGTGAGTCAAGATGAATAAACAAACAACAAAGCCCATGCATTCAACCATGCTCCCAAAGTCTCCCCATTTTCCACCTCATTTCTATTTTCACAAAATAGAATTCATGCCATGCCACATATATATATTTATATATATATCATATATATATATTAATATATATAAGAAAAAATTTAGTGAGCTAATGATATTAGTTAAGATATAATTATATCAAATATAATTTATATCACATTATTAAATCAACACTTGATTTAATAATCCGGTTATATCACATATGACCGACTAAATCATTTATTTGTATATCACATTATTAAATCAACACTTGATTCGATAATCTGGTTATATCATATATAACCGAACTTGATAACAGATAGCTGCCAGATTACAATACGGTATCACATACACGTATTTAATCTGGCCTACGCACATATCACATATGTGTCCTACTTTGTTTCGCTTGAACCAGGGAACTTCTGTGTGGGACTCTAAAGACTCGTCAATACGCCGGCAGTAGGTGATGATCACATCAATCACCTACAAGCCATCAGCGGTACTAGCTGGACGTAACGGCTACCCGGGTATTGAGCGATATGAAGATCAATAAGCAAGCTTGTCTATACTCTCCATGAAGCCTATCGGTAACACTGCTGTACAGTCTGGTCTCTTCGTCTGATATGTCGCATTTCATGTACAGGGGTGGTAAACGTCAGACCCCAGTAACGTGATAAGTCATGCCGATGTCTGGCCTATAATGGTTCGAGAAACTACCAATAACTCTTATCAGTAAATCTCAGCAGCAGCCCTGGCCAGGGACTTCCAGTTATAGCCAATCGAGTATAGCGCAACATCAACCCCCAATACCGGGAGAGACAAAACCCCTCGTATCGCTCATTGCCTCCATGTGACTCGGGACTGTACCTAAAATCCACCTGTTTGCACAACTCCTCTTGAGCGTGGTAGGGAGGAAATCAAAGCACAGTGGGAGCCACACAAGACTCTATGACGATCTCGGGTCTACAGACTAACCTGTACCAGTGTCACCAGAGGACTGCTATCTGACGATAAGTATAATACCAACTAGGAGTCCTCGGCGAGTCCGTTCGGCGTACCCATTCTCTAATAAGAACCTGTGTACAATCTTTGATGTCATACATCAATGGTTGTGGGATATGTCGTCGCCCTCTAAGGGATAAGAAACGTACACACTAGTCTACTCTAGAATATCGATGCCCTAGTCTTGATATCGTCTCGACTAGGAACAGTTAAAGGATGTACTTTTGGACCACCCTGGCCCTACTATTATGATCTCATCATAATCCTGGTAGTCAAGTACATATCCTAAGGGCTTTATCAACATGTAAGAGACAGACAGTATAAAGATACCAGTCTACATGTTAAGATAAATGTAACTAGATAGCATACTATCATGTCGAGCAAAAAAGTCATCTATATATATGTCCAAGCATCCACTATATCAACAATAATGGCCTCTAGGTCATACATATTCCTAACAATCTCCCATTTGCACTAAGGCCAGTTGTTGTAGTATCTCATACCCAATGTACCAAAAGTCTCTCGAATAGCATCTGGGGGAGGGCCTCGGTGAGTGGATCCGCTGTGTTATTCTCTATGTCAACTCTCCTGACCTCGATCTCTCGGAGGTCAACTATCTCCCTGATCAAGTGATACTACGTAAGAATATGTCTGGATCGCTGACGGAACCGGGGTTCCTAGACCAAAGCCACAACTCCATTGTCATCACAATACACAGGTACTGGATGCCCAATAGTAGGAACCAAGTTCATCTTTTGAACTTATTCATCCAGACAACCTCTTTGGCAGAATCGTTGGTAGCGATGTAATCAACTTATATCAGCGACTCTACTACGGTATATAGCTTGGAACCCTTCCAACATACCGTCCCTCCACTGAGGGTGAAGACAAAACCTGAGACTGATTTTCAGTCGTCTTTATCACTCTGGAAGCTCGAATATGTAAAGGACTCCACTTGGAGTTCACCATTACCATACACCAAGAACATCTCTTTAGTGCTTCTCAAGTACTTAAAAATGTTCTTCACAGCTGTCCAGCGCTATTCCCCAAGATCCGATTGATATCTACTCACTACACCTAGTGAGTAATCTATATCTGGTCTGGTACATAAAATTGCATACATGATAAGCCCGACTGCCGAAGCATCGGGTATCCCTTGTATGCGAGCCCTCTCCAAATCAGTCTTGAGAGATATCTCTTTGGAGAGAGTGATTCTTGAACAAGCGGGTACATTACCATGCTTAGAATCTTCCATACTAAACCCCTTTAGTATGGTTTCTATGCACCTAGATTGGGACAATCCCAAATCCATTTAGATCTACCTCTATAGATCGATATCCATAGGATGTAGGAGGCATCAGTTAGATCTTTCATAGAGAACTTGTGTGATAAGAGGAGCTTGACCGAGTGTAGCATAGGAATATCGTTTCCTATCAAGAGTATGTCATCCGCGTACAATATGAGGAAGACAGCCTTATTATCTACAACCTTCTTGTATATAAATAGTTCATCTACCTTTTTGATGAACTCAAACTCTTTGACTTCTTCATCAAAATAGATGTTCCATCTCCGCGATGCCTGCTTTAATCCGTAGATGGATTTAAGCAGCTTGCACACACTTCTGCTGCTCCCACTGTCTACAAAGCCCTCTGGCAGTGTCATATACACGCTCTCTTCTAAATCACCATTTAGAAAAGCGGTTTTGACGTATAGTTAGCCAGATTTCGTAGTTATGGTATACAGCAATGGCAAGTAGGATCCTGAAGAATAGCGACAAGAGAAGAGGTTTCATCATAGTCGACACCAGGTCATAGATGAAAACGTTTTGCTACAAGTCTAGCTTTGAAAGTCTCAACTTTTCCATCTACACCAAATTATCTTTCTCAAAGATCCTCTTGCTCCCGATGGGTTTTACCCCTTCAAGAGCAACTTCCAAAGTCAACACTTTATTGGTATACATGGATTCCATCTCAGATCGCATTGCATCCAGCCATTTCATAGAGTCTCCACTTGTGATGGCCTACTTGAAACTAGTAGGGTCATCATCTTCCATGAAGCAATCCTCACTCCCACAGTCTACGAGAAAACCGTAGTATCTTTCAGGTGGATGAGGAACCCTACTAGATCTGTGGAGTGGCTGTGGTTCGTTGGAGACTGTTGAATCCTCCGGTACCATTAAATCGTCAGTTATAGTTTGTGTTTCTGGAACTTCTTCCAGTTCTACCTCATTGCCACTAATTTCGTTCACAAGAAATTCCTTTTCTAAAAAGGTGGCATGTCGAGAAACAAAACACCTTTTGTTTCTCAGTGTGGTAGAAGATATACCCTTGCGAATGTCTGGGATATCCTACAAACTTACACAGAACTAACCTTGCCTCAATTTTGTCCGGATTATGCTTTTCAACATAGGCCAGACAACCCCATATCTTAACTCGTTTAAAAGATGGTCTCTTCCCATTCCATATCTCATATGGAGTGGTAGGCAACAGATTTGGGCGGAACTCCATTCAATAGGTATGCAGCTATCTCAAGTGCATGTCCCCAAAAGGAAATAGGTAACTCAACAGTACTCATCATAGAGAGCACTATATCTAATAGGGTGCGATTCCTCCACCCCGATATACCGTTGTATTGTGGTGTATACGGAGGAGTAAGCTGATAGAGAATCTCATTCTCTTTTAAATAATCCCGGAATTCCGTGCTCAAGTATTCTTCTCCCCGATCATATCGAAGGATATAAATACTTTTACCCATCTGGTTCTCAACTTCGTACTTATATTCCTTAAAATTCTTAAAAGATTCAGATTTGTGTTTCAACAAGAACACATGTCCGAATCTTGAGAAAACATAGGTGAATGTAATAGAGTACGCGGAACCATCCCTGGCATGTATAGACATAGGACCGCATACATCACTATGTATCTTTCTAAGAGTTTAGTAGCTCCTTTTCCGTTTCCAGTAAACAGAGATTTGGTCACCAAGCCTTTGAGACATGACTGGCAAGTTTTATAAGATGTAAATTCGAACGGATTCAAATATGCATCCTTATGGAACTTTAGCTAGTCTTGTTTCATCGACATGACCTAATCTACAATGCCTCAAAAAGACTTCGTTCATTTCTGAATTGTTCCTCTTGTGTGTTCTATACGTTTAGAACTGTAGTTTGATGTAGAATGTGTATACTGTTATTCAACGTACCTTACCCAATCAACACTTGATCGAGGAAAATATTCACAATATTTTTGGTACGAAATAACAGTTGCTCAGAATCAATGTATTACCGGTTGGTAACACTATGTGATATTTGCCAACTACTTTGGCTGTAACAATTGCACCATTTCCTACTACTAGAGACATATCACCTTTCCCAGTTCTCTACCTCTCTATAGCCCATGTACCAAATTACATATGTGGGATCCTGATCCAGTATCTAATACCCAGGACGCAGAGGAAACTGAGAAACAGTTCTTGGTTATGAACACACCCAAAGACAAATGCATCAACATGCTTATTCTTCGATTGGGTAGCGTGGGAATCCGGATATTCCCCTATTCCTTGCTCAGACTTATGACAATCATAAGGTAGAGCGGAACCAAGCCCAGTATAATAAGTAGGTTCGGTCAAAACATCTATATTATTATCTTGATTAAGGCATTTCATTGGTCGCTACCAGGAGAGAGAGAAGGATAATCACTTTATGTGCGCTCTTTGCAAGATTAGATTGGTTTTTTTCTAATCAAGATGGCTCCCACTGTTTTTATCAAATCTTCTTTCAAACCCTAAAAGGTAAGATTAGCCGGGATTAATTACACCCTACAGGTTCGCCAATCGTTTGGCCAGGCAGGTGTCGGTACTCCGAGGGAGGTTCCCCGTGCTTTCGCACGGACCTAATTAAAATAAATCTCATTTCCCTAGAGGCATAACCCCGTTGACACCTTTCTAGACACCTACTAGATTAGCTAATTGTAAAGTGCAAAACTCTTGCAGGAGTAACTCTTACTCGCAGTGGGTATCGGGATCCAACTATCATATAGAAGGTATGCAATCTCATTGCAAATTCCAACACTTGAAATTCCCGATAATGTTTTTACCCCTAATGTCCTATGACTTTGACGCAGGCCAACAAACCATAGGGCGTTAGTCAAGTTCAACCAGTTCATTTCTTGATTGAATTAAACCCACCCGCACGACCCTAGACGCAGGCCAACAAAGTCGCACGACTACCCTAATCCAATCGCATCACATACTGCAGATAAGCACTAATTCAGCTACCGCACACTACGTCTTGACGCAGGCCAACAAACATAACACGAATACTAAAATAGCACTTATCTGAAATGATGGAGGGCTATGCAAGTTTTTAAGAAAACCATGAGCGTAATGAACTTGATATCGTTGTAGAATCTAGTGATTTTGAAATGGAGTGTTTTTTTGCCTTTTGCTAGTTTCGCTAAAGAGGACACTCCCGGTGAAGGGATCTCGGCTTTTTCCTCATCGAATGAGATGCTGGATATTCATGAATACCACTATGCAAAGAAAGAACTAGAGAAGCAATCAAAAGACAAAACTAAGTGAGTTGTAGCATTTGCTAGTTTCGCTAAAGAGGTCACTCCCGGTGAAGGCATCTCGGCTTTTTCCTCATCGAATGAGGTGCTGGATATTCATCAAGAAATACCATTATGCAAAACAAAAAATAGAGCTACCCTTTTTGAAAATTTGATTCTAAAGCATCTTTAGGTTTCTTTCTTTTCATTAATCTCATTAATGAAGTCCCATCATTTAATGTTTCCTAAACATAACAGAAAAGTGAAACAAAAAAAGAACGTACGCTTATGCCATCTGCATTCGTGACTGGGCCCCGTCATGCACCGTTAGGTTACTTAACTACCGGCAAAGCGGGGGCTGGACTAGCATGGGTGAAAAACATAAGCAACGTTTATTATATATCATCTATATAATATATCATTCGTCTCACGCAGTTATATGATCACATCACAGAACCAAGCAACAGAAGCAAAATATGAAATATTGGATATATTAGGATGTCCATGTTTTAAATTTAGCTAGTAATTTCAAACACGGATTCCACGGTCGTGATGAATATCCAAACCTACATCCCTAGACCCCTATGAGAGTAGCAAGTAACCCTACCAATTCTAGAGTTAAGAGACCCGGTCTCAACTCATTGAGATAGTCTCCTACTGGACTCTAGAACCCGGTTACTTATGCTCCCCTCCTTGGGTCTATCCTAATGCGGAAAAGTAAATAATATACAACAATGGTGGCATCATCCTCAACCCGGATATGCCCCAATAAAAGAATATTACATACAAATTTTACATGAATGAAAATTGAAAAACTATCATCTCTAATAAACCCCTGACTATTCAATCACGAAGATCCAAAAAACATATCAGCGACACATAATATCACATATCATCAACGTAAGTAAATATGCGTATTCCAAATTCCGTCGATATATAGCAACAAGATTTGGGATACCCCACGTATTACATTTACGGTCGCAGAAAAGAAATATAAAACTACAATAATTAGAATTCGCATATCCTTAGACATCATAAAACCAGAATATCTCATATTCCGAATTTCATACCTAACTAGATAAATCCTGTAGTTTAGTCTCAAATTGAAAACACTTTTCAATTACTTAGTCGGGGATTCAAAAAGATTCCCGACTACATTATCGAATATTCGTCGGAAACTTTAGTAGATGGCCGCACCCCCGATGCCGTCGACGAAGTGCACTAAGGCGGAACACCGTGGCCGCAAGCATCCGAGTGGATGCTTTTGGCAGCAGGGTTCTCCTACAGTCACTTGGTCGGGGCAATGGGGTGTGGCTACCTAGTAAAGTTATTCAGCGAGTATTCGCATACAATACGCGATTGCGACAGAGTTTTGATCCGAATCAAGACTCCGTGAAAACCGATTATCCGAGACTAAAACATTAGATTTACAAACAAACTAGTTTTCACAAAACTAATTTAATGTGGATCCCAACCACTGCATCCATATCAAACTAAACCCGAAATGACGTTAAATTATGAATACGAAACACTCCGTAATAGCCCCAATTGAACTGTTAACATCACATGAAAATAGGGCTAATCAAACAATACCTGAAACCCCAAAACCAAGCCTACAAAACACCAAAAAATTTTGAGCCAAAAAGATGAAGAAGGGGCCGGCAAAATATGGAATTTGGGGTTTCTCGCCGGGTCGACTATGGTATTTTGGCCTCGAATTTCTCCAGTGTTCAAGTTGCATCACATACAACATTTTGCAGTTGCTTAAATAATTTTTACAGATCATTTGAAAATCGAAAGAAACTTGATTTTGGGTTCGGGTGTTTCGGAGTTGTTTCGGTTTCGTGTTTTATATACATCGTCTAATCTTCTAGATTTGGCTCTGATACCTTGAAAGTCTACCCTAGCACCGCCATGAGGTTCTAATGACATCAAGCATGCCAAATTCAAATTTTTATAGGTGTTAAGCTAGACTATACAAGATCTTTAACTAGATGATTAGGATTTTAGGTTTGATATCTACTAAAATATAAGAAGTGAAAGATGGCTATACCCTCGTAGATCAAGTCCTTCACTTCACATGCTCCGTGTAGTAGTCCCGCGACTCCACTAGGCTCCATTTAAGGGTTTGGACGAGCTTCCTCCGAAGACCTTCGTGCCGAAGATGATACACACGAAGTCCCTCCAACTCAAGCTACCTCTACACTAAACTCTTTGGTATAGGAAACACGCTACTGCCGGCAGTAGGTAATTAACCATTTGTTAAGGATATGTTAGTCTAATTTTAGACTAAGATCTACTTAACAGGATCATTTAGATCCAACAAAAGAGCACTTGGGCTCTATTGTTTTAGTTTAGGGACTTTGCGGTCAATTACCAGTTTAAGGACATGGTGGTCCAATGTTAGTTTAAAGACATCTCGGTCCGTGGGTTTAAAGGGACCCCACAGTCCGAGGTTAAGGACGTCATAGTCCGTGGGCTTAAAGGGACTCCACAGTCCGAGGTTAAGGACGTCATAGTCCGTGGGCTTAAAGGGACTCCACAGTCCGAGGTTAAGGACATCATAGTCCATGAGTTTAAGGACTCCACAGTCCGTGGAATGATTGGTTATCAGGACCCGTCACCTCTCTGAAGACGTTGAAGGATAACAATGACAAATATCAAAGGAGTGAAGAGATGTACCCTCGAATCAAAGTTGATTGGGAGATCTGTAGTCCAATTTGTAACTAAGATCAATTAATTAGATTATGAGCACATTGGCTCAGTCTATCTGAATTGAAGACTTATTGCCAATTTGGGCTAAGTCCAATTAAGTTTGAAATGTTGGCCCTTTGTTGGACTATTGAACATTTGTCTGGGTTCAACTCCCTCATTATTTAGCAATGCTAAACAGGGGTTTGAGGGCTCTGACAACACCTTGTCTTTTATTGGGCATTGACCATTCATCATGGCTCTGGAGTTTTCTTTGAATGTCATATGAAATGATCAAGTTTGAAAGAATGTAGTCGGGGTTTAATCTAAGGGGAGTCTTGACTCAGAAAGACTTAGCCAATTTGGGCTAAGACCGGTTTGAGAATAGTGTTAAACACTAACATATATTTAGCGATCACATGTTCCCACGTGATGCGCTTTAAAACTGTGTTAAACACTGGGGACAAAATGCTCAAAATAGTGTTAAACACTAAAAGTGGGGTGGTCACGTGGGGTTACGTGAAGCGCCTAAGAATTGGGCCAAACCACCTTTATTTTGTTCTCAGAATATTCAAATAAGTGTTAAACACTTTTAGTCTTCAGGCCATCACGTGTTGGCATGTGATGGGTATCCATGTATTGATTATTAAAGTGTTTATTAAGGGATCACGTGGGGACACGTGAGGGCGCCCAAAATTGATTCTGCCTTTGGCTTTGTTCGTTTTATTTTGAGGGTCACGTGGGAGCACGTGAGGCATTGCCTCCAATTTTTTCTTTTTCATTTTAAGGGAACCTGTTTTAGGGTCACGTGGGGACACGTGACCTAGTCTTGTTCTTTCTTTTTTTACTTATTGAGGAGAAAGGTCACGTGTTACCACGTGACCAAGTTCTTTACGTGCATGGAGGGTTCCAAGTCTCTTGTTTGAAGAATTAAATTCTCTATAGAGTTAAACTCTAATTCTGTTTTAGAGGAATTAAATTCCTATGTATGTGAAAGAATTAAATTCTTATGTTGGGTTAAACCCTAATTTTATTTGGAGGAATTAAATTTCTATGAATTTGGGAGAATTAAATTCTCATATAGGGTTAAACCCTAGTTTTATTTGGAGGAATTAAATTGCTATGAATTTGGGGGAATTAAATTCCTTAAACTCAAATTCTCCCTTCTAAGTTTTGGATCTGCATGGCAGAATCTCCCCGATGAGAATTAAATTCTCAACTTGTGGGAAGATCTGCTGCAGATCTTCAACCGAAGGAAGAACCAAGTTCTTATTCAGAAGAGTTAAACTCTTAAATTGAGAATTAAATTCTCTTTTGTTTTATGGAGCTTAGAACTCTTTCCCCTTTCTCACCTAGGTTTTCTTTTCTCTGAAAAGATCTTCTTTTCTCTCTTGAGAATTAAATTCTCCTCTCTTTTTCCTCTCTGTTGTTGTTTTTCTCCAGAAAATAAAAATTCCAAAGATCCCTTCTCTTCTCTTCTTGGCTCCTATTTATAGGAGAAAGAAAAGAATCAATTTGTTTAATCAATCTTTCATTGAAAGATCTTGGTTGTTTCTGTAACTAACATGAACTTTTAGATTACTCAATGAATTTTATTCACCATTGGATTTTTAATCTAGAAGATATTCTGTTTGTTATTCTTGGTGAATTTCAGGGAAAACTTTCCTTGTATAAAATCTTTCCATAAATTGGTGATTTTTAATCACCATTGGATTTTTAATCCAACGGTGCTCTATTTTACAGAGCACCATCTTTTTTGTTTGGAAAGATTTAAAGAAATATTTTCCCTATTAGGGTCTTTGATTTCCTTTAATTAGAATTTAATTCTATTAGTTCAGAAGGTTTAAGAGTCCATCACGTGTTTGCATGTGACCTACTGTTTGATCATTTAAATAGAATTTAATTCTATTAATTAAAGAGCATATGAACCCATCACGTGTCGACACGTGACTCCCCAATTAAGCATTTAACCAGAATTTAATTCTGTTGTTTTCAAAAAATTAAGGAATCATCACGTGTCAGCACGTGACCCTTGGTCACGTGTGAGCACGTGGTGCCCCATTGGGGATTTTCCTTGTTATTTTATAATACTTTTTATTCTTTTCAGTGGATTTAAAGGCCCATCACGTGACTCCACTGATTGATTGTTTGATTAGAATTTAATTCTATAAATTAAAGATCACAGGAACCTATCACGTGTCTGCACGTGACCTCTGGCCACATGTGGACACGTGATGCCCCATTGGGGTATTCCTGATATTTTATGATGGAACAAATGCTCTCACAGCGTTGTTCTCACGTGTTTGCACGTGAGTGCAACGCTGTCGCCTTCTGTGGTCGTTGGATTTGTCTAGGGGAGGGGATAGACGAACCGTTTCCCATCATATCTTATAAATGCAGGGGTCTCTTCAGAAGCGCCTCCACTCTTTCATCTTCTTCCTTGTTCATTTTCTTTTGAGAATTTAATTCTCTTTCTCAGAGCTCAGTTCTCTATTCCAAAATTTTCAGAGTTTAACTCTGTCCAAGAAAGAATCTTTTCTTCAGGTAATGGGTTTGAATGACCGAAGAACTTTCGTGTTTATATATATATATATATATATATATATATATAAACTCTTTGGATTTTAGATCCACACCAAGGGTTTTCCCCTTCAAAGAACCCATCTTTCTAAGTTCTTTAAAGATGTCCAATTTTTAAATAATAAACCCCTTTTGCTAGGGTTTCTTTGATCTTAAGGGATTGATGATGATACTTGTCCTCCCTCTGGAATTTAATTCCACCTCCAAGAGCTTAGCGCTGCCAATTTTCTGGGAATTTAATTCCTCTAAAGAACTTAGTTCTTCACAGAGAACTTCTTGGGATTTTCTTATCCTGAGTTGTTCTTTGCAAAAGAAAATGTTTCCAGAGAGATCCTTCATGATTTGCATAGGGTTCTGCAGTGGGTTTTCTCCTTCGGGAATGTACAAAGTTGTTTGAATTTATTGAGAATCTTCTTTTTGTCCACATGATGATTGCTCAGCATCATCATTAGTGAGCCGCCATCTTGATTTTGTGAGGCCTTTGTGTTTTGTAATCAATGGTCCCATAAAATAAGTTATTTGTCGTTTTCTTCCACTGTCTTTATATATACATATGTATTTATAAATACATATATACGCATAGACTTCACTAACAGTTTCCTTTCCTTTGTTTCAGGAGTAATGGCTTCTCTCCCATACTTTCCCTTTACTCGCTCGAAGGCGGCTTTTCCTCAATCACCGTCGGACGAAGAGGTGATGGCGATGATCAGGGCTTATGACCCGAATTGCAACAATCTACTTTTATGGGGGACCTGGTATGGTCATATCATCCGCGGTCGCCGCAGCTTTCTTTGCGAGATACCGACAGAGCCTACCTATCCATTTCTGCCGATGGATCATCCATGGACCGCCTTTGCTGTGGAGATGCTGAATTGGACCCCTACGGGACTGCTTGAGCCATCAACAACTGGGATTCCGAACCATCCTGTGCCGGCTATACAAATCTTAGGGCGCCGCATTTTCCAAGGCGAAGCCCAGCCATGGGGTCAGATTTACAAAATAAGGCTTACCCCTCGACATCCCACGGGATACCTTCTCTGGGCCCGTTATATTCTGTCCGCCCATCGTGCACGACTGCAGAGGGTCGGACTCTATCAGGCGATATATGCGTCTCTCTTCCACTATCAGTCCCCTCATGTCTGGTGGGTTAAGGCTTTCTTAAACCAATGGAATCTTCCCACTAACACCTTCTTTCTAGGGCCCGTGAAGTTTCAATTTCTCTGGAAGAGTTTCGCGAGATATCAGGGTTGCCGGTCCGGGGGACGCTCTATGAAGAACTGCTGCATCCCGATGAGTATGTCTTTGAATCTGAGCCTGCCATGCTTGACGGCCTGTCGACCGAGAATACCGTCCGCCATAAGCACCCAAGTTTAATCAAGACTCTGAGCATTTTTGAGAAGCTATTCGCAGAGTCAGAGGAGCAAGGCGTCACTTTTGAAAACTTTATCACCTGCTTCCTTCGCGAAGATGTCCTATCAAAGACGGCTCCGAAGTTCGCGAATATCAACGACCCCTTTGGGTTCGGTTTGAATAAGCGGCCGGCTAAAGAAGAGGACTTGCCGCAGTTCTACATTCCCATCATGTCGGCCGTATCTTTTGAGTCGATCGCAGCTCCTGGTATGGATGAGGAGACCTTCTTCGTGGGCTTCATCAGTGTTTGGCTCAGTTGGTTCGCCATTCCTATGCACCGTCATTTCATGGGAGCCTCAGTTATTTACCCCGCTCATCGCATTGCCGAGGGGACGCCACTAGCTGTGGGCATTGCGGGGCTAGCGCATCTGTATCATGGGCTATGCGCTGCGGCCAATACCTCAACCCTAAGCATAGATGTGGTAAATTTCTCTCTTCATTACTTTACGTCCTGGATTGAGTGCACGTGCTTGGGGCATTTGTTGCACACCAAAGACCCGGTTTTTATGACGCTTACATTTTTCCACGACTCATGTGGCTGGTGGACGCTTCTGCCCTTGACCCGACTCAGTCTGAAGCTATTGGTGTGCTGATTAATCACTATGCCAATACGGGCAGGATGGTATTCAACGATCGAGTCCTCTCTGCTCCCTCAGGACCGGCTCAACAGCTCTGTGACTCGTCGAAAGAGGGAGTACCTTCTCTGAAGCCCAGGGAAGCCATGCACCTATATTCGATCAGACCGGGTTATCTGGTATTTCGTCAGAACGGTGCGGCTCTTTTTATGCGGTACAACCCACACCGCTTTGCTCGGCAACTCGGATATGACCAGGTATCCCCTTTGAGGCAGTTATATTGGAGCCTAGCCCGTCGTCAGAAGTTGTTCGTGACGCCGCTCATCACTTCATGCGGCTGAACACCGTCTCTCGCTTCGCGATTCCTGAAGCTGATCATATTCCTCGATATGTGGGGTCTATCACGGGCTGGTACTTCCACCGATTCGGTCCAATTATTGCCGAGGAAAGGAGGGTGCTCCTCGGATATCGGGCTCCTACTCCGATCCAGGCCACAGGAGTTCCACCGCGACCACGTGCAGCGGTTCGCCCTCCCTTGAGAGATACTAGCGTCGTGCTTATTCTGGATGCGGCGGAAGTGGATTTAACTCCTACAGTTGGTATGCCACTGCGTACTAGAGCTCAATCATGGGCCAATAGGGCGCCAGTAGCAGTATCATCAGCTGTGGCGTTAGCAATGGCCGTGTCATCCTCGGTAGCTCCGCCGAGCGAGGACATTGAAGGCGAAGTGGGTCAACTCCATACCAAAGCACCAAGGGGAAGGAAGCGATTGTCTTCGGAGGTTAGTTCTGGGTCCAAGAGGCGAAAGAGGACGGTCACCAATCTGCTCGACTCTTTAGTGGCATTCGAGCCTATCCTTCAAGATGAACCACTAGCCATACAAGAATCAGATGGTGGTCTGCTTTTCCCAGGTTCATCTACCGAGGAAGCCGCACAATTGGCTGAGGCTATAAGACGCTCACAAGATGAATCCGAAAATGTAAGGATCCCGAAGAGGCCTTATCCTTCCGTTATCTTTTACGAAGACCCTCCATCGATACGGCGGATATTCATAGGTCCTTTGGAAGAAGGGGGCGAGAGAGCCCTTAAGCAGACTGTCTAAGCCGATGCCGAAGATGCACTTTCGTTGTGGACCGGTCGCCACGAGTCTACCCTCGAACCTCGGTGAGCATACCTCCTCAGGAAGGAGCGTCGACTTGAAAAAGCCATACTAGAGGTTCCTTTGCGCATCGGTATGCTCAAATATCTCTTTGTAATATTTTGTACTGCTCATATACATACATATATATATATATATATCCTTATCTTCGTGAAAACATTGCAGGGACTTCGGCAGTGGCAGAGGATCTGAGTTCGAGTCACGCTTTGACTGTGGACTCCGCAAATATCCCCAATGAGACACTAATCAGTGTGGAGGGGGTCGATGCAACTGTTGCTCCTGTGATGGAGGTTTCCTCGGTGATTCCCGCTCCCAAAGTGCTTGTTCCCCCGGAAGAGGCCTCTTAGCTGGTGGCCGATTCAATGGATCTTTCTGGGGATGGCCCGGAGACTAGGGAATAGGTAGTCGAGGCTACCGTCCTTCCGCTGGAGCCTGCAGTGGCAACCATTGCTTCTCGATCGGAAGTTATTATACTGGCCTACGTTCACGATGATGTGCCTGGGGGCATGGAGGAGGCTGCCGAAGCTGCTATCCCTCCAGTCCAGAATAAGAGAAGCATCGAAGGTAGCCTTCTATATTTCATATTAATAATCTCTCTGTTATCTGAACCTTTCTGTCTTTTCAGAATTGCACGGATTGGTGGCGTCTATTGCTGATCTGTCTCCCAGGAAATCTTTTCAGCGCCTGTTGGAGATGGCCGCTCCGCAGGCGATCTCTCCTCAACGCATCGTCCTCTCTTCCGGGCAAGGTTAGTGTCATTTGCCCTCTCCTCACGGCGTTATTATTATTTTATATAATGACATTAATACCTTCTACAGTTCTGGAAGCCGATGATGAGGTTGAGATTCTTGACGGGCCTGGGGAGGTTTCGGACCCTTCTTGCATGACTGTGGGTAAGTAAAATCTCAACGTTGTCCCATCTGCTCTTTGCTTACAAGTCTCGCTGATTGTTTATAAATCTTAACAGTTTTGCCAGTTCTTACCACGCTGGAATCTCGCATCGTCATGCCACCCGGCCCCTATGCTCTACGTGCCTCGGAACGGATGGAAAAGCTAAGCCTTCATTCCCTATCAGCCCTGATTGAAGACCTTCATGCCGGCAGTCTGATCACGGCCGAAGCGTTTGCCGCTGAAGCCAACGGTTCTCTTCACTTTCTTGCAACCTACCATAGTGAAACATTGGTGCAAGTCTAGGTTGAGTTTTGTCGGTAGGTGGAGGCTTGCTTGCATATTCTTGAATGTACACACCTTCCTTCAGAGGTTGTGGCCGTGAAGGCAAGCTTACGGGGGCTGATTGAGCGGTGCACTGCGAACATGATATCATGCGAGAAGAGGCTCAGTCAAAAGTTTTCGGAGAGGGAGCTAGCTTCCAAAGCACTGAGGAAGCTTCAAGCCAATCTTACGGCCAAGACCACTAGAGCATATGAACTTTGGCGGGTGCTTCAAGAGGCTATCAAGGAGGTGGTAGCCTTTGATAAGGCCGTCATTTTTACTCGTGAAATGGTCGAAGCCCATAAGGTTGCTGAAAAAGAGCTTGAAAGCTGGCTTGCCTCATACCAGGCCCAACAGGCTCAAGCGGAGGCCCGTCTTTTGACGATAATGAATCATGAAGCCGAGGCCCAGCGGAAAAAGGATGAATTGGCAAATTTACTGAATTGTCCGCCGGCTTGAAGAATTGTATATATTTTTTATTCTTCTTTTTTACATACTCCTGAATGAGAGTATATTATCTTTTATTCTTTCATAAATTGTACTTTGTATTCATTTTTATTCATGAATAAAAGACATATTTTGCTTCATGATGGTGTGTCCCTTTTAGTAAATGCATTTTGTGGATAATCTATTTTGATTTCTCTGTAGGACAGCGATGGCTTAGGATTTAGGGTTAAGATCTGCCTCCTAAGACTTTTCAACTTTATGAGTCGTAAGGGTCTCATAAAGAATTTTCTCCCTACAGGTCGAGATGATCCCGCAGGTGTAATTTCTCCTTAGGAATCGTGAGGATTCCTAAGTGCATTTTCTTCTGAGAGTCGTAAGGATCTCACAAAAGAGTTTTCTCCCTTACAAGTCGTGAGGACCTGTAAGTGGTGGACAAGATTGACATTAACCGCATTTCACGGAGTCAGGGGTTGCTCTGGCCATTTCCTACGAGGTCAAAATTGACTTTAGCCGTGTTCTATGGGACCGGGATTTGCTCTGGACGCTTCACACGGGGTCAAGATTGACATAGCTGTGTTCTACGAGTACCAGGCTCCACTCTGGACATTTCCCACGGGGTCAGGATTGACATAGGCCGTGTTCCACGAAACCAAGATTTTCTTTGGATGCTTCCCACGGGGTCAGGATTGACATAGTCGTGTTCTGCGAGGACCAGGATCCGCTCTGGACGTTTCCCATGGGGTCAGGATTGACATAGGCCGTGTTCCACGAAACCAGGATTTGCTCTGGATGCTTCCCACGGGGTCTGATTGACATAGCCGTGTTCTGCGAGGACCAGGCTCCGCTCTGGACGTTTTCCACGGGGTCAGGATCAACATAGGCCGTGTTCCACGAGACCAGGATTTGCTCTGGATACTTCCCACGGGGTCTGATTGACATAGCCGGGTTCTGCGAGGACCAGGATCCGCTCTGGACGTTTCCTACGGGGTCAGGATTGACATAGGCCGTATTCCACGAAACCAGGATTTGCTCTGGATGCTTCCCACGGGGTCTGATTGACATAGCCGTGTTCTGCGAGGACCAGGATCCGCTCTGGACGTTTCCTACGGGGTCTGGATTGACATAGGTCGTGTTCCACAAAACCAGGATTTGCCCTGGATGCTTCCCACGGGGTCTGATTGACATAGTCGTGTTCTGCGAGGACTAGGATCCGCTTTGGACATTTTCCATGGGGTTAGGATTGACATAGGCCGTGTTCCACGAAACCAAGATTTTGCTCTGGATGCTTCCCACGGGGTCTGATGGACATAGTCGTGTTCTGCGAGGACCAGGCTCCGCCCTGGACGTTTCCCACAGGGTCAGGATTGACATAGGCCGCGTTCCACAAAACCAGGATTTTGCTCTGGATGCTTCCCACGGGGTCTGATTGACATAGCCGTGTTCTGCGAGGACCAGGCTCCGCTGTGGACGTTTTCCACGGGGCCAGGATTGACATAAGCCGTGTTTCATGAAACCAGGATTTGCTCTGGATGCTTCCCACGGGGTCTGATTGACATAGCCGTGTTCTGCGAGGACCAGGCTCCGCTATGGACATTTCCCACGAGGTCAGGATTGACATAGGTTGCGTTCCACGAAATCAGGATTTGCTCTGGATGCTTCTTACGGGGTCTGATTGACATAGCCGTGTTCTGCGAGGACCAGGATCCGCTCTGGACGTTTCCCACGGGGTCAGGATTGACATTGGCTGTCTTCCATAAAACCAGGATTTTGCTCTGGATGCTTCCCACGGGGTCTGATTGACATAGCCGTGTTCTACGAGGACCAAGCTCCGCTCTGGACGTTTCCCACGGGATTAGGATTGACATAGGCCGCGTTCCACGAAACCAGGATTTTGCTCTGGATGCTTCCCACGGGGTCTGATGGACATAGCCGTGTTCTGTAAGGACCAGGCTCCGCTCTGGACGTTTCCCACGGGGTCAGGATTGACATAGGCCGCGTTCCACGAAACCAGGATTTTGCTCTGGATGCTTCCCACGGGGTCTGATTGATATAGACGTGTTTTGCGAGGACCAGGCTCCGCTCTTTACGTTTCCCACGGGGTCAGGATTGACATAAGCCGTGTTCCACGAAACCAGGAAGGGTTGACTTTATCCGCATTTTACGGAGTCGAGGTTTGACTCTCGGTCATCTGTGCACCGCCGAGTTATGGAACTGGGAATTTCCGCAGTTCCGCTTTGCTTGATGGTGTGTCTGTTGTAATGAGACGAATGTTGAGATGATCTCCAGGCTATCTATGAACAGTCGAGACTTGGCTCTCTTTAGGCTGGAGCCTGGGGAGGGAAGGTGTGATTCCCTCTTTGTTTGCCCCCTGGATTATATACAGGGATTGATGCGATATAACCTGTAGGGCAAAAGGTTTCATTTTATATATTTTTCTTTCCGCGATGCTCTGTCATTTCAGCTTTTTATATCGCGAAAGTCGCGATTGCCCAATCATTTCGGCTATTTTTCGCGGTGCCCAATCATTTCGGCTATTTGTTTTATTTTTACACGCTGCTTTTTATTGCGAGTTTTCCAATCATTTCGGCTATTTTTCATGCATACACTTTTACTTGCTGATTTTGTCGCATGTTACCCCATCATTTTGGCTATATTGTATGCATTTGTGGCTCGCTGGCTTTTCGCTGCGAATTTTTGGATTTGACACCGATTTCAGCATAAGCATCGCTACAACTGGGATATTGCCAGGAGCGAATCATCATCTGCCTTCGTCGATGTCGAACAAAGGTGGCTTAGTAGACAGGTTTAGGATCTTGTCGACTAAGGCTTTTGACTTCATGAGCCGTAAGGGTCTCATAAAGGTATTTCTCCCTATGAGTCGTGAGGATCTAGTAGGTGCATTTTCTCCTTAAGAATCGTGAGGATTCCTAAGCGTATGGTCTATTATAAGTCGTAACGATCTTACAAGAGTGCTTTCTCCTTATAAGTCGAGAGGATTTACAAGGGCTGTTCACTGTGTAAACATATCCCTAGTCCCGGATAGGACTTTGTTAGGGAAATGTTTATTCGCGCCCGTGGATTGTATACATGGGTCAATATTGAACCACTTGTAAGGCAGAATTGGAGGTTGTGATGGCTTAAGAACAGGTTCAGATCCCTATAGCTTAAGACTTTTGAATCTTATGAGCCGTGAGGGTCTCATAGGAGGGTTC
Source organism: Agapanthus africanus (assembly GCA_030015575.1). Taxonomy (NCBI): domain Eukaryota; kingdom Viridiplantae; phylum Streptophyta; class Magnoliopsida; order Asparagales; family Amaryllidaceae; genus Agapanthus; species Agapanthus africanus. The sequence continues at coordinate 326,174,422 of CM057347.1, forward strand.
TCCTTACGAGTCGTGAGGATCTTGCAAGTGTAATTTCTCCTTAGGAATCATGGGGATCCTAAGTGTGTTGCTCCCTTATGAGTCGTAAGGATCTCACGCAGGTGGTTTCTCCTCACAAGGTCGAGAAGACCTTGCAAGTGTCTTTTAACGAGGTTGCGACCTTTCGGGTTTTCATAAAAACTCGCCGGTTGCCCTGCTGTTTTTACTCACGGAGCCCTTTCAGGTTTTCATCCGTGCCCATTTTGCTTATGGACATACCGTTTTCTTTTTTTTTCTTTTTTTTTTTTTTATTATTTTTTTGTGTCAGCCTTGGGATGCTGCTGTCCATAGTAGTTTATCGACATCTCGGTCAACAGCTAGTTTTAGGACATAGTGGTCCATTATTAGTTTAAGGACGTTTTGGTCCGTCGCCAGTTTTCGGACATAGAGGTCCATTGTTAATTTAAGACGTTTCGGTCCATCGCCAGTTTGGACATAGTGGTCCATCGTTAGTTTAAAGACGTTTCGGTCCATAAACCGGCTACTACTTATAGAGTTTGGGCTTAGAAAGATAGCGAGCGGACATAGGCGTCGTCATCTATCGTTGACCTAGGCCGTAACTCGTCAGGCGTAGTATTTTTTCAGGAAGCGACCGTTTATTGGCCTGAAAAGTCTTTTACCATGCATGTCCACGAGTAGGTAGGCTCCACCCTGGTAAACTTTGTCTATGATATACGGGCCTTCGTAGTTCTGTAGGGTTACAAGGCACTCTCACAAGGTTTTACAAGGCATCAACCATGCCCGATTTAAATTTTAGACGTGCCGAACAATCCTAGCCAAGATCTTAGACTAGAGATTAGGCGAAACAAAGCAAGTAAACAACTTTACTTCTAAGAGTTTAGGATTACAACCTTTGTAGTCCGGTCCTTCACTTCATAAGCTCCGTGTTGTGGTCCCTTCACTGTGATCATCAAGTTCCCGGACTCTAGAGAGGCTCCACGAAGAGAAAGATGCAAGATTGCTTCCGATCTTCGATAACAAAGATGATCTACCATGAAGAAACTCAAACTCAAGCTCTTGCTTTGCTAATCAAGTATTAGCAAAGCAAACACCCTAATCTAAGTGGCTAGAATAGATGAGGATGATGAAGTAGGAATTTAGCTCTCATTTATTTTCTATTTCTCACTCATTTTCATCACTTTGCAAAAAGCTAGAAAGCTTTTCATGCAAGAAAGAAGAAGGAAGAAGAAGATCTAATCCTTTTGTGATGAATAATGAAAGTGTGTTATAATTACAAATGCAACCATGGTTAAAGATGAAGAGGCTAACCATTGTAGAGAGTTTACTAGGGTTAAGGGTTTGGGTTGGGTTAAAAAATATCTCACAAAATATCAACACAAATATCTTTGCAAGAAAACAAAACAAAAGCTTCTAGAAGCTTCTAGAAAAGATTAACCCAAATCACACCCTAACCATGTTTAATCTCCACTAATCATGCTGCATTTATAACCATAACATGTTACAATATTATATATTGCATATACAATATTTATTGTAACAAAATAAAATAATACAATTAACATATATCGCATATATATCAATGTATTACCCGAGTGAGAAAAAGAATCTTTTAGAGAGCTTATATTAGTTAATGTAATTTAATATATCAAATATATAATTATACATTAAATTATCGAATCAACACTTGATCCGATAATCCGGCTATTTCACAAATAACCGACTAATATAATTTGTATCAGTTCATCGAATCGACACTTGATCCGATGACCCGGCTATATCACATATACCCGGCCGATATCTCATATCGCGAGAATCTAATACGGTATCGCGTACACGTATTATTCTCAGTCCCGCACATATCATATATGTGCTCCTACTCCGTTTTGCCTGAGCCAGGAAACCTCTGTGCAGGACTCTAAAGAATCGTCAATACGCCGGCAGTAGGTGATGATCATATCAAACACCCACAAGCTGCAAGCGGTCAGCTAAACGTAACAGCCATCCAGGTATTGAACGATCAGAAGATCAACAATCAATCCTGTACTTTCTCCCGTGAATCCAATCAGTAACACTCCCGTATAGTCCGGTCTCTTCGTCTGATATGTCGCATATCTCGCCTAGGGTGGTAAACGTTAGACCCCAGTGGCTTGACAAGTCGTGTCGATATGAGCTCTATAACAGTTCGAGAAACTACTGATAACACTTACCAGTAAATCTCAGCAACCCTGGCCAGGGATTTTTAGTTATAGCCAATCGAACACAGCGCAACATCAATTCCCTATACTGGGAGAGACGAATCCCCTCCTGTCGCTCATTGCCTCCATGTGATTCGGGACTGTACCCAAAAGCCACCTTTTTGCACGTCCTCTTAGACATGGTATGATGGAAATCAAAGCACGGTGGGAATCACACAAGACTCTATGACGATCTCGGGGCTACAGACTAACCTGTACCAGTGTCACCAGAGAACTGCCATCTGACGTGAGTTATAATACCATCTCGGAGTTCTCGGCGAGTCTGTCCAGTGTACCCAGTCTCCACTGAGCACCCGTATACCTTCTCTGATGTCAAACACGAATGGATATGGGATCATCCATCGCCCATCATATGGGTCAAGAAGCGCATACGCTAGTCTACTCTAGTATATCGATGCCCTGTCTCGATACACCTATGACTAGGAACATTTGAAGGATGTACTTGACGACTACATTGTCCCCACTAGTATGATCCACATCATAGTCCTGGTAGTCAAGTACTCATCCTAAGAGCTTTATCAACATGTAACATAAAGACAATCAGAGTACATGTTAAGATAAAGAGAAACCAGATAGCGTACTATCATGTTGAGCAAGAAAGTCCTCCCTATATATATCCAAGCATCCACTACAATATACATCATACGTACAGTAATGGCTTCTACGGCATACATATAACTAACAATCTCCCACTTTCACTAGGACCATCTGTTGTGGTATCGCATACCCAACAATCAGATGTGGTTGAAGTATCTCATACTCAACCATCCCATAAAAAGTCTATACTGGGAAATAGGCCTTTGTGAGTGGATTCGCGCTGTCGTCCTCTGTGTCTACTCTCCTAACCTCGATCTCCCTGGAGATCAGCCATCTCCTTGATCAGGTGATACTGCCTAAGAATTATATCTAGATTTCTGATGGGACGGGGGTTCCTAGGCCAAAGCCATAACTCCATTGTCGTACAATGGTTGGAACGAAGTTCATCTCATGAACTTATATATATCCAGACTGCCTCTTTGGTAGCATCCGTGGTAACGATGTATCTTGCCGTTAATCGTCTAGTAAGTTACGGTATCTAGCTTGGAACTCTTCCAACATACCGTCCCTCCACTGAGGGTAAAAACAACGCCTGCGACTGACATTCAGTCATCCTTATCACCCTAGAACCTTTCTAGTGATTCTCCCCAGGATCGATTGATACCATCTCACTACAACTAGTGAGAATCCTAACATCCAATTAGATCTATCTCATAGATCCATAACCCAGGATTTAGGAGGTATCACCTTGATCCTATAGAGAATCTTTGTGATAAGACGAGATTGACCGAGCGTAGCATAGAAAACTCCTTTCCTATCAAGAGTATGTCATCGACGTACTCTACGAGGATCACCACCATACTCCCAACTACCTTTTTGTATATACAAGGTTCATCTACCATTTTGATGAAGTCAATGTTAGTTGTATGTATGCCCTAGAGGCCAGTATTGTACAGATGATGTATATTATATTGGATGCTTAGACATATATAGAGATGACTTTCTTGCTCAATATGATAGTATGCTATCTGGTTGCTCTTTATCTTAACATGTATACTGGTCTCTTTAAACTGTCTTATAGTTACATGTTGATAAAGCCCTTAGGATGTGTACTTGACTAACCGGACTATGATGCAGATCATACTAGTGGGGACATGGTAGTCCATAAGTACATCCTTCAAGGTCCCTAGTCGTGGGTGTATCGAGACGGGGCATCGATATACCAGTGTAGACTAGCGTATACGCCTCTCGACCCATGAGATGGGCGATGGATGATCCCATATCCATTGGTGTTTGACATCAGAGATGGTATACGGGTGCTCAGTGGAGACTGGGTACACTGGACGGACTCGCCGAGAACTCCCAGATGGTATTATACCTCACGTCAGATGGCAGTTCTCAGGTGACACTTGTACAGGTTAGTCTGTAGACCCGAGATCGTCATAGAGTCTTGTGTGATTCCCGCTGTGCTTTGATCTCCACCTTACCATGTCCATGAGGGCGTGCAAAACGGTGGTCTTTAGGTACAGTCCCGAGTCACATGGAGGCAATGAGCGATAGGAGGGGTTTCGTCTCTCCCGGTATTGGGGGTTGATGTTGCGCTGTGCTCGATTAGCTGTAACAGGAAAGTCCCTGGCCAGGGCTGATCAGAGATTTGCTGGTAAGTGTTACCAGTAGTTTCTCGACCTGTTATGAGCCTCACATCGGCATGACTTATCGGTTACTGGGGTCTGACGTTTACCACCCCTAGACTTGATATGCGACATATCAGACGAACAGACCGGACTGTACGGTAAGTGTTACTGGTTGGATTCACAGGAGTGTGAGCGGGCTAGCTCGTCGATCTTCTGATCGATCAATACCCGGATGGCCGTTATGTTTAGCAGACCGCTTGCGGCTTGTGGGTGCTTGATATGATCATCATCTGCTACCGGCGTATTGACGAGTCTTTAGAGTCCTACACAGAGGTTTCCTGGCTCAAGCGAAACAAAATAGGGGCGCATATGAGATATGTGCGGGACCGAGAATGATGCGTGTATGTGATACCGCATTTCATTCTCGCGATGAATGTTTCGATTGGTTGTATGTGATATAACCTAGTTATCGAATCAAAGATTGATTCGATAAGTCGATACATTGGATACTAGTCGGTTATGTGCGACATGACCGGATCATTGAATCAAGTGTTGATTTAATGATTTAATGTATAATTATATATTTGATATATTACTTTGCATTAACTAGTATTGGTTCACTTTAAAGGGATTTTCTCACTTGAAAAGCACATTGTATATGTGATATATTTTGTGTGCACTTGATTGTATCATGTTTGATGTTGCATGCTAACTTGTGTTTTGTGTAAACATTAAACCATGGTTGTGTAATGGTTAGGGTTTCCTTTTTATTACTCATTTATTTATTTATTGATTTTGGAAAGGATAATGAAGAAAAATGGTGGCTTTCTTTGTATTTAGTTGAAGCTTCATGAAGGTTTGACTTTGTTACCATTTTGTCTTCATCCTTAACCCTAACCATTCTAACTAACCATGATCTATTCTCTACACTTTACCATGGTTAGCATATGATAAGTATTGATTTTATTTTCATTTTAAAAGCAACACTTTTCATATTCTTTCTTCTTCTTCATCGTCTTCATCAAGAAAGAAAACTTGATTCCATCAATGGCATCTTGAGCAAAAGTGTGAGAAATCCAATTCTAAAGTGAACCCACCTCCTATTTCTTCACCCTCTACCTCTTGCCAAGTAGTATAGGGTGTTTTCTTCACAAGTTTCACAACTTGGTGAAGTTGGAGCTTGATCTTGTGAAGCCTCGACGTAGATCATCTTCGGCATCGAAGCCGACGACTGTTCCGCTCATTTCTCCGATGGAGCCGATGCGAGAGTCCGAGACTCGAGATGGACAGCGAGGGGATAACCACGTGGAGCTAAGGAAGTGGATAACCGGATCTACAAAGGTTGTAGCATCTCACTTTAAGTTAAGATGTTAACTAGTTTCCCTTTTCGCCTAAACTCTAGTCAACGAATCCGTATTAGGGTTTCTCGGCACTTGTAAAATTTGAAATTGGCATGGTTGATGCCTTGTGAGACCTCTTTGGTGTGCCTAGGAACCCTAAAGTGGTATCAGAGCCTAGCTAGAGCCTTAGGCGAAGTCTAGACGACGTTTGAAACCCGAATGAACATCGAAACCCTAAAACAAATTGCTCTCTGGAATTTTTTCAAAAACTGGGTTTTTTCCAGATTAAAAATGCTTAAAAAATTCAGCAGGGAATTCTAAGAATTACGGTACAAAAATTATCTCATGATGCCTCTAAAGCGCGGCGGAACCGCGGCAGAATCCTGGCTTCTGCGGCGGTTCCGCGGCCACTTAATGGGATTTGCCTTTAAACTTTACACGGTAATTCATGTTTTCAGGTGCTGAGTTTTCTGGGAATTTTTAATTTGCACTCAAGAGTTGAGTTTTCTGGGGTGTTTTGGAGCTTCGATGATTCGATCGGAAATTTCAAACTTTGCCTATGTGTTTTCCGGATATTTAGAATATGTTAAAAAGTTCGACCAGATAAAAATCCCCACTTTTTCCCCTACGGGAAAATTTCCAAGTGTTGGATTTTTCTGTGGTTTAAAAACGTTCTAAGTAGTGCAAGTAACGCGATGGTCCCTCTAGAAGACAACAAACCTTAACTCGATTATGTGACCGTCTTGAACTGCCCTTTGAACCTTAGGGTTTGGGGCAGTACGGCGTGCCACATGTGAGGCGTTGGCTTGACCCTTCTACGGCTGGACCGTTGGTACTGAGGCATGAAGTGAACGTCTTTGAACTTATTTCATGTGTTGAATGGTTTCGGGAAAACTTGGGTGTTCGAATGTTCGATCGGAAAGTTTAATATTTTCTATTTATCCGGAATGGGATACAATAATTGGAATTCACAAACAATTATGAGATAACTGGATGAATGTTATAAATCTAGCGGTTTGGTCTCACTTGATATTGAAAAGAGTTTTCGATAATGGGACTAAAATGCGGGGTTTATAATTGTTAGGCATGTGATGTCTAAGTATTTCATTTGATTAGGCATGCGATGTCTAAAGAGGTTGCGAATTCCAACTGTTGTAGTTTTACACTTTCTTTTCTGTGACCGTAAGTGTAATATGTGATATGGCCGGTTTCGTTGCTATATGTCAACGACAATTGGGATGCGCATATTTACTTACGTTGATGACATTTGATGTTATGTGTTGCTGGATATGTTATATTGGATCGTCGTGTTTGAATAGCCGGGTTTTTTTTATGTGAGATGAGTGTTTTTCATTTTCATTCATGTAAAAACTTGTATGTAATATTCTATTATTGGGGCACTTCCAGGTTGCAGAAGATGTCACCGTTTGTATATTATTTACTTTTCCGCATTAGGATAGACCCAAGGAGGGGAGCACAAGTAACTGGGTTCTAGGGTCCAGTGGGAGACCATCTCGAGGAGTCCAGTCCGGGTCTCCTAACCCTAGAATTCAAAGGGTTGCTTGCTGCTCTCGTAGGGGTCTAGGGGTGTGGGATTGGCTATTCATCACGACCGTGGAATCCGTGTTTAATACTGGCTCGTATTGAAAACACGGACGTCCTAGTATATCCAATGTTTCATATGTTTCTTCTGCTGCGATATCTGTGATGTGATCATATGATGTTCTGTGATGGATACAGTATATAGTATATATGATATATTATATAGACGTTGCTTATGTTTTGCACCCGCACTAGCCCTGCCCTGCTCTGTCGTTAGTTACCTAACCTAACGGTGCACGAGGGGACATTGAGGCGAATGCGGATGGCATAAGTGTACGTCGTATTTATCTGTGATGTTTAGGTAACTTAAATGATGGGACTTCATTAATGTGATTAATGAAAGAAAAGAAACCTAAAAGATATTGTAGAATCAAATTTTAAATAAAAAGGGTAGCTACAGTTTTGCTTTGCATAGTGGTATATACGATATACCCTGCACCTTATTCGATGAGGAAAGGGCCGAGATCCCTTCACCGGGAGTGACCCCTTTAGCAATAACTGGAAGATGCTACACACTCGGTTTGCTTTTGATTGTTTTTGGAGTTTTGCTTTGCACAGCGATATATATGGTATATCCCGCACCTCATTCGACGAGGAAAGGACCGACGATCCCTTCACCGGGAGTGACCCCTTTAGCAAAACTAGAAATGCCTCAAAACCACTCCATTTCAAAACTTCATTCGATTCTACAACGATATCAAGTTCATTACGCAATAGGTTTTCAGAAAAACCTGTCGTAGCCCTCCGTCATTTCAGATAAGTACTAGTTAGTATTCGTGCTACGTTTGTTGACTATGTTAAGGCGTAGTGTGCGGTAGCTAATTAGTGCTTATCTGTATAAGCATATGATGCGATTGGATTAGGGTAGTCGTGCGACTTTGTTGACTATGTTAAGGGTCGTGCGAGTGGGTTTAATTCAATCAGGAAATGATGGGTTGAACTTGACTAGCACTTATGATTTGTTGATTATGTTAAGGTCATATAGCTGCTAGGGGCAAAATATTATCGGGAATTTCAAGTGTTGAAATTTTCAATGAGATTGCATACCTTCTATGAGAGAGTTGGATCCCGATACCCACTGCGAGTAAGAGTTACTCCTGGGAGAGTTTTATACATTACAATTAGCCGATCAAGTAGGTGTCTAGAAAGGTGTCAACGGGGTTACGCCTCTGGGAAAACGAGGTCTACTTTAATTAGGTCCGTGCGAAAGCACGGGGAACCTCCCTCAAAGTACCGACACTGGCCTGGCTGAAAGATTAGCGAAGTTGTAGGGTGTAATTAATCCTGGCTAGTCTTTCCTTTTAGGGTTTGAAGGAAGATTTGATAAAAACCAGTGGGAGCCATCCTGATTAGATAAGATAATAACCAATCTGATCTTGCAAGAGCATACGCTAAAGTGTTTTCTTCTCTCTCTCTCCAGGTAGCGACCATGTCATGCCCTAATAAAGATAATAATATGGATGTATTGACTGAACCCGCATATTATACTGTGCGGGGGAACGTTGGTTCCGTTCTTTCTTATAAGAGTTATAGGAATGAACAGGACATAGGGGAATACCAGGATTCCCAAGCCACCCGAATGAGGAAAGTACATGATGATGCATTTTCTTCGGGTGTGTTCGTTACTGAGAACTGTTTCTCCATTTGCTCTACGTCCTGGGTATTAGATACCGGGTCAGGATCCCATATATGTAATCAGTTACATGGGCTCAGGAAAGGTAGAGAACTTGGAGAAGGTGATAAAGACATTAGAGTTGGAAATGGTGCAATAGTTGCAGCTAAGACTGTCGGGGAATATCACCTTGCATTACCAACTGGTAATACATTGGTTCTGAACGAATGCTATTACATGCCGAACCTGATATGCAACATTATATCGGTTTCTTTGTTGAGTAAAGAGGGATATAATTTTGTATTACAGGACAATGTTATGAACATTTTCCGTAACCAAAAGTTGGTTGGATCAGGCACGTTGTGCAATGGCATTTATGTTCTAAATCAATCAATAGTTCTGAGCATAACAAACACACACAAGAAGAAGAGTTCAGAACTAAACGAATCTTTCTTGTGGCATTGTAGACTGGGTCACATCAATGCGACACAACTGGCTAAGTTGCATAAGGATGGATATTTGAAACCATTTGAATTTTCATCTTATGACACTTGTCAGTCATGTCTCAAAGGCAAGATGACCAAAACTCCGTTTACGGGACACGGAGAAAGAGTTACCGAACTCTTGGGACTGATACATAGTGATGTATGCGGTCCCATGTCTACACATGCCAGGGATGGTTCTTCGTACTTCATTACATTCACTGACGATCTCTCTAGATTCGGATATGTGTTCCTGATGAAACACAAATCAGAAGCTTTTGAGAAATTTAGAGAATATAAACAAGAAGTCGAAAACCAAACCGGAAAAAGTATTAAAATCCTTCGATATGATCGAGGAGGTGAATACTTGAGCAATGAATTCCTGGACTTCCTAAAAGAGAATGGGATTCTCTCTCAGCTAACTCCTCCATATACACCACAGCACAACGGTGTATCAGAACGGAGGAACCGCACCCTATTAGATATGGTGCGCTCTATGATGAGCACAGCTGAGTTACCTATTTCCTTCTGGGGATATGCGCTGGAGACAGCAGCATACCTATTGAATCAAGTTCCATCTAAATCTGTACCTACCACACCATATGAGATATAGAGTGGGAAGAGACCATATTTTAAACGAGTTAAGATATGGGGTTGTCCGGCCTATGTCAAAAGGCAAAATTCAGACAAACTCGAGGCACGGTCAGTTCTTTGCAAGTTTGTGGGATATCCTAAGAATTCACAAGGATATTTTTTCTACTATGCTGAAGAACAAAAGGTGTTTATTTCTCAATATGCCACCCTTTTAGAAAAGGAATTCCTTGAAAAAGAAATTAGTGGAAAAGTGGTAGAGCTGGAAGAAGTTCCAGATACACAAACCGTAACTGAAGATTTAGTGGAACCAGAAGATTCAGTAGCTCCAAATGAACCTCAGCCTCTCCGCCGATCTAGTAGGGTTCCTCGCCAACCTGAGAGATACTACGGTTTTCTCATGGATGGTGGGAGCGAGGATTGCATCATGGAGGATGATGACCCAACTAGCTTTGAGCAGGCCATCACGAGTAGGGACTCAGTGAAATGGCTGGATGCTATGCGGTCCGAGATGGAATCCATGTACACCAACAAAGTATGGACTTTGGAAGTTGCTCCTGAAGGGGTAAAACCCATTGGGAGCAAGTGGATCTTCAAGAAAAAACTTGGTGTAGATGGGAAAGTGGAGACTTTCAAAGCTAGATTTGTTGCAAAGGGTTTTCGTCAAAGACCAGGTGTGGACTATGACGAAACCTTTTCTCCAGTGGCTATGATTAAATCCATCCGGATCATGCTTGCCATCGCTGCATATCATGACTACGAAATCTGGCAAATGGATGTTAAGATCGCCTTTCTAAACGGTGATTTAGAAGAGTGCGTGTACATGACTCAGCCAGAGGGCTTCGTAGATAGTGGGAGCAGCGGGAAGGTGTGCAAGCTGCTTAAATCCATTTATGGATTAAAGCAAGCGTCGCGGAGTTGGAACATCTGCTTTGACGTCGTTATCAAAGAGTTTGATTTCGTCAAAAACCCAGATGAACCTTGTATCTACAAGAAGGTAGCAGAGAGTAAGGTTGTCTTCCTCGTATTGTACGTGGACGACATACTCTTGATAGGAAATAATCTTCCTATGCTGCAATCGGTCAAGCTCTTCTTATCACAAAGATTCTCAATGAAAGATCTTGGTGATGCCTCCTGCATATTGGGAATTAGGATCTATAGAGATAGATCCAAACGGATATTGGGATTGTCCCAATCCAGGTACATTGACACTATACTAAAGAGGTTTAGTATGGAAGAATCCAAGTGTGGGAACTTACCCACGATCTCTGGAGTCACTCTCTCCAAAGAGATGTCTCCCAAGACTGATTTGGAGAGAGCTCGCATGCAAGGGATACCCTATGCTTCGGCTGTAGGCTCTATCATGTACGCGATGCTATGTACCAGACCCGATGTAGCATACTCACTAAGTGTAGTGAGCAGGTATCAAGCTGATCCTGGAGAGAGTCACTGGACAGCTGTGAAGAGCATTCTCAAGTACTTACGAAGGACTAAAGAGATGCTCTTGGTGTATGGTGACGGAGAACTCCAAGTGGAGTCCTTTACCGATTCGAGCTTCCAAAGTGATAAGGACGACTCTAAGTCGCAGTCGGGATTTGTCTTTACCCTTTACGGAGGGGCGGTTAGCTGGAAGAATTCCAAGCAGGAAACCGTGGCAGACTCGACGATGGAGGCTGAATACATCGCTGCCAACGATGCTGCTAAAGAGGCTATCTGGATCAAGAAGTTCATTACTGAACTTGGAGTGGTTCCATCCATTGAGCATCCAATACCTTTTTATTGTGATAATAATGGAGCGGTAGCTTTAGCCAAGGAACCCAGGTCCCATCAGCGATCCAGGCATATTCTGAGGCGGTATCACCTGATCCGGGAGATAGTTGATCGCCGGGAGATCGAGGTCAGGAGGGTTGACACGAAGAACAACACGGCGGATCCACTCATGAAGGCCATTCCCCAGACACAGTTTGGGAGACTCTTCGGGATGCTCGGTATGCGATACTACAGCAGCTGGCCCTAGTGCAAGTGGGAGATTGTTAGTTGTATGTATGCCCTAGAGGCCAGTATTGTACAGATGATGTATATTATATTGGATGCTTGGACATATATAGAGATGACTTTCTTGCTCAATATGATAGTATGCTATCTGGTTGCTCTTTATCTTAACATGTATACTGGTCTCTTTAAACTGTCTTATAGTTACATGTTGATAAAGCCCTTAGGATGTGTACTTGACTACCTGGACTATGATGTAGATCATACTAGCGGGGACATGGTAGTCCATAAGTACATCCTTCAAGGTCCCTAGTCGTGGGTGTATCGAGATGGGGCATCGATATACCTGTGTAGACTAGCGTATACGCCTCTCGACCCATGAGATGGGCGATGGATGATCCCATATCCATTGGTGTTTGACATCAGAGATGGTATACGGGTGATCAGTGGAGACTGGGTACACTGGACAGACTCGCCAAGAACTCCCAGATGGTATTATACCTCACGTCAGATGGCAGTTCTCAGGTGACGCTTGTACAGGTTAGTCTGTAGACCCGAGATCGTCATAGAGTCTTGTGTGATTCCCACTGTGCTTTGATCTCCACCTTACCACGTCCATGAGGGCGTGCAAAATGGTGGTCTTTGGGTACAGTCCCGAGTCACATGGAGGCAATGAGCGATAGGAGGGGTTTCGTCTCTCCCGGTATTGGGGGTTGATGTTGCGCTGTGCTCGATTGGCCGTAACAGGAAAGTCCCTGGCCAGGGCTGATCAGAGATTTGCTGGTAAGTGTTACCAGTAGTTTCTCGACCCGTTATGAACCTCACATCGGCATGACTTATCGGTTACTGGGGTCTGACGTTTACCACCCCTAGACTTGATATGCGACATATCAGACGAACAGACCGGACTGTACGGTAACTGTTACTGGTTGGATTCACAGGAGTGTGAGCGGGCTAGCTCATCGATCTTCTGATCGATCAATACCCGGATGGCTGTTACGTTTAGCAGACCGCTTGCGGCTTGTGGGTGCTTGATATGATCATCATCTGCTACCGGCGTATTGACGAGTCTTTAGAGTCCTACACAGAGGTTTCCTGGCTCAAGCGAAACGAAATAGGGGCGCATATGAGATATGTGCGGGACCGAGAATGATGTGTGTATGTGATACCGTATTTCATTCTCGCGATGAATGTTTCGATTGGTTATATTCGATATGACCTAGTTATCGAATCAAAGATTGATTCGATAAATCGATACATTGGATACTAGTCGGTTATGTGCGACATGACCGGATCATTGAATCAAGTGTTGATTTAATGATTTAATGTATAATTATATATTTGATATATTACTTTGCATTAACTAGTATTGGTTCACTTTAAAGGGATTTTCTCACTTGAAAAGCACATTGTATATGTGATATATTTTGTGTGCACTTGATTGTATCATGTTTGATGTTGCATGCTAACTTGTGTTTTGTGTAAAGATTAAACCATGGTTGTGTAATGGTTAGGGTTTCCTTTTTATTACTCATTTATTTATTTATTGATTTTGGAAAGGATAATGAAGAAAAATGGTGGCTTTCTTTGTATTTAGTTGAAGCTTCATGAAGGTTTGACTTTGTTACCATTTTGTCTTCATCCTTAACCCTAACCATTCTAACTAACCATGATCTATTCTCTACACTTTACCATGGTTAGCATATGATAAGTATTGATTTTATTTTCATTTTAAAAGCAACACTTATCATATTCTTTCTTCTTCTTCATCGTCTTCATCAAGAAAGAAAACTTGATTCCATCAATGGCATCTTGAGCAAAAGTGTGAGAAATTCAATTCTAAAGTGAACCCACCTCCTATTTCTTCACCCTCTACCTCTTGCCAAGTAGTATAGGGTGTTTTCTTCACAAGTTTCACAACTTGGTGAAGTTGGAGCTTGATCTTGTGAAGCCTCGACGTAGATCATCTTCGGCATCGAAGCCGACGACTGTTCCGCTCATTTCTCCGATGGAGCCGATGCGAGAGTCCGGGACTCGAGATGGACAGCGAGGGGACAACCACGTGGAGCTAAGAAAGTGGATAACCGGATCTACAAAGGTTGTAGCATCTCACTTTTAGTTAAGATGTTAACTAGTTTCCCTTTTCGCCTAAACTCTAGTCAACGAATCCGTATTAGGGTTTCTCGGCACTTGTAAAATTTGAAATTGGCATGGTTGATGCCTTGTGAGACATCTTTGGTGTGCCTAGGAACCCTACAGTCAAACTCTTTGACTACCACATCAAAACAGGCGTTCCAACTCCGCGATGCCTGTTTTATCGCATAAAACAACTTGCACACGTTTCCACTGCTTCCACTGTCTACGAAGCCCTCTGGCTGTGTACTTATAGACGCTCTCTTCCAAATCAATATTTAGAAAAGCAGTCATGACACCCAACCGCCAGATATCGTAGTCATGGTATGTAGCCGTGGCAAGTAGGATCTGGATGGACTTAAGCATTGCTTTGAAAGTCTCAACCTTTCTATGTACATCAAGTAATCTTCTCAAGATATACTTGCTCCTGATGGGGATTTAACCCTTCAGATAAAGCAACCAAAGTCCATACTTTGTTGATGTATAAGGATTCCATCTCAGATCGCTAAGCATCCAGCCATTCTCACAGAGTTTCCACTTCTTATGGCCTGCTCGAAATAAGTTGGGTCATCATCTCATGATGCATTCCTCGCTCCCACTTTCATAGAGAAAACCGAAGTATCTCTCAGGTGGGTGAGGAACCCTACTAGATCGGCGGAGAGGCTGAGGTTCGTTGGTTACTATTGAATCCTTTGGTTCAACCAAATCATCAGCCGTAGTTTTGTATAGCTGGAACTCTTTCCAGTTCTAACTTATGACCACTTATTTCTTCACAAGAAATTCCCTTTCACAAAGGCGGCATGCTGAAAAACAAAAAACATCTTTTGTTCCCCAGTTTGGTAGAAGATATTCCCTTGCGAATGCTTGGGATATCCAACAAACTTCCACAGAACTGACTTTGCCTCGAGCTTGTCCGGATTATGCTTTTAGACATAGGCTGGACAGCCCCAAATCTTAACATACTTAAGATAAGGGCTCTTCCCATTCCATATCACATATGAAGTGGTAGGCAACTGATTTGATTGGAACCCTATTCAATAGGTATGCAACTTCTCAAGTGCATAACTTACAAAAGGAAAAAGGAAACTCAGTAGTACTCATCATAGAGCGCACCATATCAAATAGGGTGTGATTGCTCCACCCCGATACACTGACGTGCTGTGGTGTATGCAGAGGAGTAAAGCTGAGAGTGAATCTCATTCTCCTTTAGAATAGTTCAGGAATCTCGTGCTCAAGTATTCTCCTCCTTGATCACATAAAAGGACATAATACTTATACCCGTTTTTTGTTCTCTACTTCTAACTTATATTCTGTGATTATCTCAAAAGTTTCGGACTTGTGTTTCAACAGAAACATATGTCTGAATCTTGAGAGATCATCAGTGAATGTAATGAAGTACAAAGAACCGGTCCTGGCATATGTAGACAGGGGATTAACATACTGTAGGGTTCCTAGGCACACTATAGAGGTCATACAAGGCATCAACCATGCCAATTTTAAATTTTATGGGTGCCGAGAAACCCTAATACGGATCGTCGGCTAGAATTCTAGGCGAAATACGAATCTAGTTAACACTTTAACTAAAGGAGAGAGGCTACAACCTTTGTAGATCCGGTTCTCCACTTCCTTAGCTCCATGTGGGTGTCCTCTCGCTGTCCATCATGAATCCCGAACTCATTCGTCGGCTTCATCGGAGAAACGGGCGAGCTAGGTCGTCGGCTTCGTGTCAAAGACGATCTACGTCGAGGCATCGCAAGTTCAAGCTCCAACTTCACTAAGTTGTGAAACTTGTGAAGAAAACACCCAAAACAACTTGGCAAGAGGTAGAGGGTGAAGAAATAGGAGGTGGGTTCACTTTAGAATTGGATTTCTTTCACTTGAACTCAAGTTGCCATTGATGGCATCAAGGTTTCTATCTTGAAGAAGAAGGAGAAGATGAAGCTAGTTTTATGATAAGTCCTTTTTAAATGAAAAGAAAATTCATACTTATCATAATCTAACAAGGGTTAAGTGTAGTGAATAAACCATGGTAAGTGGATGGGTTAGGGTTAAGCATGAAGACAAAATGGTCTTTTTGGTCAAAGCTTCATGAAGCTTCAACAAGCTTCATGACAAAAACAAACCATTTTATTTTCATTTATCCAATAAAATAAATAAAGAAATGAATAAATAAATGATAAGGCAAAACCCTAATTATCATTTAACCATGGTTTAATTCTTCACACTTAACCAAATGATCAAGTATCATCAAACATGATACATATATGTGCACAAAAGTATATCACATATACAACTTGCACATCAAGTGAGAAAATCCGTATAAAGTGAACCAATACTAGTTAATACAAAGTAATATATCAAATATATATAATTATACATTAAATCATTAAATCAACATTTGATTCAATGATCCGGTCATGTCGCACATAACCGACTAATATTCAATGTATCGATTTATCGAATCAATGATTCGATAACTAGGTCATATCGAATATAACCAATCGAAACATTTATCGCGAGAATGAAATGCGGTATCACATACACGCATTATTCTCGCTCCCGCACATATCTCATATGCGCTCCTATTTCGTTTCGCTTGAGCCAGGAAACCTCTGTGTAGGACTCTAAAGACTCGTCAATACGCCGGTAGCAGATGATGATCATATCAAGCACCCACAAGCCGCAAGCGGTCTGCTAAACGTAACGGCCATCCGGGTATTGAGCGATCAGAAGATCGACGAGCTAGCCCGCTCACACTCCTGTGAATCCAACTAGTAACACTTACCGTACAGTCCGGTCTGTTCGTCTGATATGTCGTATATCAAGTCTAGGGGTGGTATACGTCAGACCCCAATAACCGATAAGTCGTGCCGATGTGAGGCTCATAACGGGTCGAGAAACTACTGGTAACACTTACCAGCAAATCTCTGATCAGCCCTGGCCAGGGACTTCCCTGTTACGGCCAATCGAGCACAGCGCAACATCAACCCCCAATACCGGGAGAGACGAAACCCCTCCTATCGCTCATTGCCTCCATATGACTCGGGACTGTACCCAAAGACCACCGTTTTGCACGCCCTCATGGACGTGGTAAGGTGGAGATCAAAGCACAGTGGGAATCACACAAGACTCTATGACGATCTCGGGTCTACAGACTAACCTGTACAAGTGTCACCTGAGAACTGCCATCTGACGTGAGGTATAATACCATCTGGGAGTTCTCGGCGAGTCCGTCCAGTGTACCCAGTCTCCACTGAGCACCCGTATACCATCTCTGATGTCAAACACCAATGGATATGGGATCATCCATCGCCCATCACATGGGTCGAGAAGCGTATACGCTAGTCTACACTGGTATATCGATGCCCCGTCTCGATACACCCACGAATAGGGACCTTGAAGGATGTACTTATGGACTACCATGTCCCCACTAGTATGATCTGCATCATAGTCCAGGTAGTCAAGTACACATCCTAAGGCTTTACCAACATGTAAGTATAAGACAGTATAAAGAGACTCGTGTACATGTTAAGATAAAGAGCAACCAGATAGCATACTATCATGTCGAGCAAGAAAGTCATCTCTATATATGTCCAAGCATCCAATATAATATACATCATCTGTACAATACTGGCCTCTAGGACATACATACAACTAACAATCTCCCACTTGCACTAGGGCCAGCTGCTGTAGTATCGCATACCGAGCATCCCGAAGAGTCTCTCAAACTGTATATGTGGAATGGCCTTCGTGAGTGGATCCGCCGTGTTGTTCTTCGTGTCAACCCTCCTGACCTTGATCTCCCGACGATCAACTATCTCCCGGATCAGGTGATACCGCCTCAGAATATGCCTGGATCGCTGATGGTACCTGGGTTCCTTGGCCAAAGCCACCGCTCCATTGTTATCGCAATACAAAGGTATTGGATGCTCAATGGATGGAACCACTCCAAGTTCTGTAATGAACTTCTTGATCCAGACAGCCTCTTTGGCAGCATCGTTGGCAGCGATGTATTCAGCCTCCATCGTCGAGTCTGCCACGGTTTCCTGCTTGGAACTTTTCCAGCTAACCGCCCCTCCGTAAAAGGTAAAGACAAAACCCGACTGCGACTTAGAGTCGTCCTTATCACTCTGGAAGCTCGAATCGGTAAAGGACTCCACTTGGAGTTCTCCGTTACCATACACCAAGAGCATCTCTTTAGTCCTTCGTAAGTACTTGAGAATGCTCTTCACAGCTGTCCAGTGACTCTCTCCAGGATCAGCTTGATACCTGCTCACTACACTTAGTGAGTATGCAACATCGGGTCTGGTACATAGCATCGCATACATGATAGAGCCTACAGCTGAAGCATAGGGTATCCCTTGCATGCGAGCTCTCTCCAAATCAGTCTTGGGAGACATCTCTTTGGAGAGAGTGACTCCAGAGATCGTGGGCAAGTTCCCACGCTTGGATTCTTCCATACTAAACCTTTTTAGTATGGTGTCAATGTACCTGGATTGGGACAATCCCAATATCCGTTTGGATCTATCTCTATAGATCCTTATTCCCAATATGCAGGAGGCATCACCAAGATCTTTCATTGAGAATCTTTGTGATAAGAAGAGCTTGACCGATTGCAGCATAGGAATATCATTTCCTATCAAGAGTATGTCGTCTACGTACAATACGAGGAAGACAACCTTACTCCCTGCCACCTTCTTGTAAATACAAGGTTCATCTGGGTTTTTGACGAAATCAAACTCTTTGATAACGACATCAAAGCAGATGTTCCAACTCCGCGATGCTTGCTTTAATCCATAAATGGATTTAAGCAGCTTGCACACCTTTCCGCTGCTCTCACTGTCTACGAAGCCCTCTGGCTGAGTCATGTACACGCACTCTTCTAAATCACCATTTAGAAAGGCGGTCTTAACATCCATTTGCCAGATTTCGTAATCATGATATGCAGCGATGGCAAGCATGATCCGGATGGATTTAAGCATAGCCACTGGAGAAAAGGTTTCGTCATAGTCCACACCTGGTCTTTGACGAAAACCCTTTGCTACAAGTCTAGCTTTGAAAGTCTCCACTTTCCCATCTACACCAAGTTTCTTCTTGAAGATCCACTTGCTCCCGATGGGTTTTACCCCTTCAGGAGCAACTTCCAAAGTCCATACTTTGTTGGTGTACATGGATTCCATCTCGGACCGCATAGCATCCAGCCATTTCACTGAGTCCCTACTCGTGATGGCCTGCTCGAAGCTAGTTGGGTCATCATCCTCCATGATGCAATCCTCGCTCCCTCCATCCATGAGAAAACCGTAGTATCTCTCAGGTTGGCGAGGAACCCTACTAGATCGGCGGAGTGGCTGAGGTTCATTGGGAGCTACTGAATCCTCTGGTTCCACTAAATCTTCTGTTGTGTTTTGTTCAGCTGGAACCTCTTCCAGTTCTACCTCAGAGCCACTAATCTCTTTTGCAAGAAATTCCTTTTCTAAAAAGGTGGCTTGTTGAGCAACAAATACTCTTTGTTCCTCACTGTGGTAGAAGATATACCCTCGCGAATGTTTGGGATATCCAACAAATTTACACAAAACAGACCTTGCCTCGAGTTTGTCCGGTTTTTGTCTTTTGACATAGGCCGGGCAACCCCATATCTTAATAAAATTAAGATACGGTCTCTTCCCTTCCCATATCTCATATGGTGTGGTAGGCACAGATTTGGTGGGAACCCTATTCAGTAGGTATGCTGCTGTTTCCAGTGCATATCCCCAGAAGGAAACAGGTAACTCAGCTGTACTCATCATTGAGTGCACCATATCTAATAGGGTGCGGTTCCTCCGTTCAGATACACCGTTGTGCTATGGTGTATATGGAGGAGTTAGCTGAGAGAGAATCCCATTCTCTTTTAGGAAGTCCAGGAATTCAATGCTCAAGTATTCACCTCTTCGATCAGATCGTAGGATTTTAATACTTTTTCCGGTTTGGTTCTCGACATCTTGTTTATATTCTCTAAATTTCTCAAAAGCTTCTGATTTGTGTTTCATCAGGAACATATATCCGAATCTTGAGAGATCGTCAGTGAATGTAATGAAGTACGAAGAACCATCCCTGGCATGTGTAGACATGGGACCGCATACATCACTATGTATCAGTCCCAAGAGTTCGGTAACTCTTTCTCCGTGTCCCGTAAACGGAGTTTTGGTCATCTTGCCTTTGAGACATGACTGGCAAGTGTCATAGGATGAAAATTCAAACGGGTTTAAATATCCATCTTTATGCAACTTAGCTAGTCGTGTCGCATTGATGTGACCCAGTCTACAATGCCACAAGAAGGATTCGTTCAGCTCTGAACTCTTCCTCTTGTGTGTGTTTGTTATGCTCAGAACTGTTGATTGGTTTAGAACATAAATGCCATTGCACAACGTGCCTGATCCAACCAACTTTTGGTTACGGAAAATGTTCATAACATTATCCTGTAATACAAAATTATATCCCTCTTTACTTAATAAAGAAACCGATATAATGTTGCATATCAGGTTCGGCATGTAATAGCATTCGTTCAGAACCAATGTATTACCAGTTGGTAATGTAAGGTGATATTCCCCGACAGTCTTAGCTGCAACAATTGCACCATTTCCAACTCTAATGTCTTTATCACCTTCTCCAAGTTCTCTACCTTTTCTAAGCCCATGTAACTGATTACATATATGGGATCCTGACCCGGTATCTAATACCCAGGACGTAGGGCAAATGGAGAAACAGTTCTCTGTAACAAACACACCCGAAGAAAATGCATCAACATGTACTTTCTTCAATCGGGTGGCATGGGAATCCTGGTATTCCCCTATTTCCTGTTCATTCCTATAACTCTTATAAGAAAGAACGGAACCAACGTTCCCTAGCACGGTATAACATGCGGGTTCGGTCAATACATCCATATTATTATCTTTATTAGGGCATGAAATGGTTGCTACCTGGAGAGAGTGAGAAGAAAACACTTTAGCGTATGCTCGTGCAAGATCAGATTGGTTATTATCTTATCTAATCAGGATGGCTCCCACTGTTTTTATCAAATCTTCCTTCAAGCCCTAAAAGGAAAGACTAGCCGGGATTAATTACATACTACAAGTTCGCCAATCTTTCAGCCAGGCCAGTGTCGGTACTTTAAGGGAGGTCCCCCGTGCTTTCGCACGAACCTAATTAATGTAAACCTCGTTACCCAGAGGCGTAACCTCGTTAACACCTTTCTAGACACCTACTTGATCGGCTAATTGTAATGTGTAAAACTCTCCCAGGAGTAACTCTTACTCACAGTGGGTATCGGGATCCAACTATCTCATAGAAGGTATGCAATCTCATTGCAAATTTCAACACTTGAAATTCCCGATAATATTTTGCCCCAAGCATCCTATGACCTTGACGGAGGTCAACAAACCACAGGGTGCAAGTCAAGTTCAACCCGTCATTTCTTGATTGAATCAAACCCACCCGCACGACCCTTGACGGAGGTCAACAAGGTCGTATGACTACCCTAATCCAATCTGCATCATATGCATAAGTAGATAAATACTAGTTAGCTACCGCACACTACGCCTTGACGGAGGTCAACAAACGCAGCACGAATACTAAGTAGGATTTATCTGAAATGACGGAGGGCTACGTCAGGTTTTTCTGAAAACCTATTGCGTAATGAACTTGATATCGTTGTAGAATCAAATGAAGTTTTGAAATGGAGTGATTTTGAAGCTTTTCTAGTTTTGCTAAAGGGGTCACTCCCGGTGAAGGGATCGTCGGCCCTTTCCTCGTCGAATGAGGTGCTGGATATATCATATATATCACTGTGCAAAGCAAAACTCACAAACAATCAAAAGCAAACCGAGTGTGTAGCATCTGCCAGTTATTGCTAAAGGAGTCACTCCCGGTGAAGGGATCTCGGTCCTTTCCTAATCGAATAAGGTGCAGGGTATATCATATATACCGCTATGCAAAGCAAGAACAGCAGCTACCTGTTTTGTTTTAAAATTTGATTCTACAACATCTTAGGTTTCTTTTCTTTCATTAATCACATTAATGAAGTCCCATCAATTAAATACCTAAATATCACAGATAGATATGACGTACACTTATGCCATCCGCATTCGCCTCGATGTCCCCTCGTGCACCGTTAGGTTAGGTAACTAACGACAGAGCAGGGCAGGGCTAGTGCGGGTGCAAAACATAAGTAACGTCTATATAATATATCATATATACTATATAAAGTATCTATCACAGAACATCACATGATCACATCACAGATATCGCAGCAGAAGAAACATATGAAATATTGGATATACTAGGACGTCCGTGTTTTCAATACGAGCCAGTATAAAACACGGATTCCACGGTCGTGATGAATAGCCAATCCCACACCCCTAGACCCCTATGAGAGCGGCAAGCAACCCTACCAATTCTAGGGTTAGGAGACCCGGACTCGACTCCTCGAGTTGGTCTCCCACTGGACCCCAGAACCCGGTTACTTGTGCTCCCCTCCTTGGGTCTATCCTAATGCGGAAAAGTAAATAATATACAATAGGTGACAACTTCCGCAACCTGGAAGTGCCCCAGATAAAAGAATATTACATACAAGTTTTTACATGAATGAAAATGAAAAACACTCATCTCACATAAAAACCCCCGGCTATTCAAACACGACGATCCAATATAACATATCCAGCAACACATAACATCACATGTCATCAACGTAAGTAAATATGCGCATCCCAATTGTCGTTGACATATAGCAATGAAACCAGCGATATCACATATTACACTTACGGTCACAGAAAAGAAAGTGTAAAACTACAACAATTGGAATCCGCAACTTCTTTAGACATCGCATGCCTAATCAAATGAAATACTTAGACATCATATGCCTAACAGTTATAAACCCCGCATTTTAGTCTCATTATCGAAAACTCTTTTCAATATCAAGTGAAACCAAACTGCTAGATTTATAACATTCATTCAGTTATCACATAACTGTTTGTGAATTCCAATTATTGTATCACATTCCAGATAAACAGAAAATGTTAAACTTTCCGATCGAACATTCGAACACCCAAGTTTTCCCGATACAGTCCAACACATGAAATAAGTCTAACAACATTCAGTTCGTGCCTCAGTACCAACGGTCCAGCCGTAGAAGGGTCAAGCCAACGCCTCACATGTGGCACGCCGTACTGCCCCAAACCCGAAGGTTCAAAGGGCAGTTCAAGACGGTCACATAATCGAGTTAAGGTTTGTTGTCTTCTAGAGGGTCCATCGCGTTACTTGCACTACTTAGA
This sequence comes from Agapanthus africanus, assembly GCA_030015575.1. Taxonomy (NCBI): domain Eukaryota; kingdom Viridiplantae; phylum Streptophyta; class Magnoliopsida; order Asparagales; family Amaryllidaceae; genus Agapanthus; species Agapanthus africanus. The sequence goes on from CM057347.1 coordinate 326,197,905, forward strand.
ACGTCGTTAAACTACGGAAAAATCCAACACTTGGAAGTTTCCCGACAGGGGAAAAATTGGGTATTTATATTCGGTGGAACTTTTTAACATACTCTAAAAATTATCCGGAAAAACACAAAGACGAAATTTGATAATCCGATCGAAACTACGAAGCTCCAAAACACCCCAGAAAATGCAACTCTTGAATAAATTTTAAAAATTCCCATAAAACTCAGCACCAGAAAAGAAGAATTACTGTGCAAACAATATTGCGCAATGTGAACAGTGGACGGCGGAACCGCGGCAGAAGCCATGCTTCTGCCGCGTTTCCGCGGCTATTTAGATGAATCATGATCTCGTGTTTCACCATAATTCTTAGATCTTCCTGCTGAATTTTTTAGGAATTTTTAATCTTGAAAAATCCCAGATTTTAGAAAATGTACAGAGAGCATTTTGTGAGTTAGGGTTTCGGTTCGTTCGGACTTCAAACTCCGTCTAGACTTCGCTTAAGGCTCTAGCTAGGCTCTGATACCACTTGTAGGGTTCCTAGGCACACTATAGAGGTCATACAAGGCATCAACCATGCCAATTTTAAATTTTATGGGTGCCGAGAAACCCTAATACGGATCGTCGGCTAGAATTCTAGGCGAAATACGAATCTAGTTAACACTTTAACTAAAGGAGAGAGGCTACAACCTTTGTAGATCCGGTTCTCCACTTCCTTAGCTCCACGTGGGTGTCCTCTCGCTGTCCATCATGAATCCCGAACTCATTCGTCGGCTTCATCGGAGAAACGGGCGAGCTAGGTCGTCGGCTTCGTGTCAAAGACGATCTACGTCGAGGCATCGCAAGTTCAAGCTCCAACTTCACCAAGTTGTGAAACTTGTGAAGAAAACACCCAAAACAACTTGGCAAGAGGTAGAGGGTGAAGAAATAGGAGGTGGGTTCACTTTAGAATTGGATTTCTCTCACTAGAACTCAAGTTGCCATTGATGGCATCAAGGTTTCTATCTTGAAGAAGAAGGAGAAGATGAAGCTAGTTTTATGATAAGTCATTTTTAAATGAAAAGAAAATTTATACTTATCATAATCTAACAAGGGTTAAGTGTAGAGAATAAATCATAGTAAGTGGATGGGTTAGGGTTAAGCATGAAGACAAAATGGTCTCTTTGGTCAAAGCTTCATGAAGCTTCAACAAGCTTCATGACAAAAACAAACCATTTTATTTTCATTTATCCAATAAAATAAATAAAGAAATGAATAAATAAATGATAAGACAAAACCCAAATTATCATTTAACCATGGTTTAATTCTTCACACTTAACCAAATGATCAAGTATCATCAAACATGATACATATATGTGCACAAAAGTATATCACATATACAACTTGCACATCAAGTGAGAAAATCCGTATAAAGTGAACCAATACTAGTTAATGCAAAGTAATATAACAAATATATATAATTATACATTAAATCATTAAATCAACATTTGATTCAATGATCCGGTCATGTCGCACATAACCGACTAATATTCAATGTATCGATTTATCGAATCAATGATTCGATAACTAGGTCATATCGAATATAACCAATCGAAACATTTATCGCGAGAATGAAATGCGGTATCACATACACGCATTATTCTCGCTCCCGCACATATCTCATATGCGCTCCTATTTCGTTTCGCTTGAGCCAGGAAACCTCTGTGTAGGACTCTAAAGACTCGTCAATACGCCGGTAGCAGATGATGATCATATCAAGCACCCACAAGCCGCAAGCGGTCTGCTAAACATAACGGCCATCCGGGTATTGAGTGATCAGAAGATCGACGAGCTAGCCCGCTCACACTCCTGTGAATCCAACCAGTAACACTTACCGTACAGTCCGGTCTGTTCGTCTGATATGTCGCATATCAAGTCTAGGGGTGGTATACGTCAGACCCCAATAACCGATAAGTCGTGCCGATGTGAGGCTCATAACGGGTCGAGAAACTACTGGTAACACTTACCAGCAAATCTCTGATCAGCCCTGGCCAGGGACTTCACTGTTACGGCCAATCGAGCAGAGCGCAATATCAACCCCCAATACCGGGAGAGACGAAACCCCTCCTATCGCTCATTGCCTCCATGTGACTCGGGACTGTACCAAAAGACCACCGTTTTGCACGCCCTCATGGACGTGGTAAGGTGGAGATCAAAGCACAGTGGGAATCACACATGACTCTATGACGATCTCGGGTCTACAGACTAACCTGTACAAGTGTCACCTGAGAACTGCCATCTGACGTGAGGTATAATACCATCTGGGAGTTCTCGGCGAGTCCGTCCAGTGTACCCAGTCTCTACTGAGCACCCGTATACCATCTCTGATGTCAAACACCAATGGATATGGGATCATCCATCGCCCATCACATGGGTCGAGAAGCGTATACGCTAGTCTACAGTGGTATATCGATGCCCCGTCTCGATACACCCACGACTAGGGACATTGAAGGATGTACTTATGGACTACCATGTCCTCACTAGTATGATCTGCATCATAGTCCAGGTAGTCAAGTACACATCCTAAGGGCTTTACCAACATGTAACTATAAGACAGTATAAAGAGACTAGTGTACATGTTAAGATAAAGAGCAACCAGATAGCATACTATCATGTCGAGCAAGAAAGTCATCTCTATATATGTCCAAGCATCCAATATAATATACATCATCTGTACAATACTGGCCTCTAGGGCATACATACAACTAACACATACATCATCATGTATCAATTCCAAGAGTTCACTAACTCTTTCTCTGTTTCCAATAAGCAGAGCTATGGTCATCTTATCTTTGTGACATGACCGGCAAGTTTCACAAGATGTAAATTCAAACTAATTTAAATATGCATCTAAATGTAACTTCATCTAGTCGAGTCACATTGATATGACCTAGTCTACAATACCTCAAGAAAGATTCGTTCATTTTTGAACTCTTCCTCTTGTGTGTGTTCTGTACACTAAGAACTGTGGTTTGATTTAGAATGTCTATGCTTTTAGATAACGTGTCTGAACCGATCAACTCTTGATATAGGAAATGTTCAAAACATTATCCAACAATAAAAAATTATATCCTTCTTTACTAATAAAGAGACTGATATGATGTTGTATATTAGGTCCGGTATCTAATAACATTCGTTCAGAATCAATGTATTCTGGTAATACAGGGTGATAACTACCAACAAACTTGGCTGCAACACTTGCACCGTTTCTATCTTATGAAACTTATCACCCATTCTCAGTCCTCTGTAATGAACACACCCGAAGATGATGCATCAGTATGCACTTTCTTCGTTTGGGCGGCACGAGAATTCTGGTAATCCTCTATTTCCTGCTCTGTCTTATAACAATTATAAGTTGGAGCGGGACCAACGTTCCTTAGCGCAGTATAACAAGCGGGTTCGGTCAATACATCTGTATTATTATCTTGATTAAGGCGTGACATGGTCGCTACCTGGAGAGAGATAGAAGAAAACACTCAGCGTACGCTTTTACAAGATTATATTGGTTATCAATTTATCTAATCAGGATGGCTCCCACTGTTTTAGTCAAATCTTCCTTCAAACCCTAAAAGGAAAGACTAGCCGGGATTAATTACACCCTACAAGTTCGCCAATCTTTCATCCAGGCTAGTGTCGGTACTTTGAGGGAGGTTTCCCGAGCTTTCGCACGGACCTAATTAAAATAAACCTTGTTTTCTCAGTGGCGTAACCCCGTTAACACTTTTCTAGACACCTACTTGATCGGCTAATTTTAATGTGTAAAACTCTCCCAGGAGTAACTCTTACTCGCAGCGGGTATCGGGATCCAATAATCTCATAGAAGGTATGCAATCTCATTGCAAATTTCAACACTTGAAATTCCCAATAACATTTTACCCCTAGCGTCCTATGACCTTGATAGAGGTCAACAAAGCATAGGCTGCTAGTCAAGTTCTAACCGTCATTTCCTGATTGAATTAAACCCACCCGCATGACCCTTAACAAGGTCAACAAAGTCACACGACTACCCTAACTCAATCGCATCATATGCTTTTACAGATAAGCATAAATAGCTACCGCTCACTACGCCTTGACAAGGTCAACAATCGCAGCACGAATACTATGAAGTACTTATCTGAAATGACGGAGGGCTACGACAGGTTTTTAAGAAAACCTTTTGCGTAATGAACTTGATATCGTTGTAGAATCGAGTGATTTTTAAAAGGAATGTTTTTAGGCCTTTTATAGTTTTGCTAAAGTGGTCACTCCCGTTGAAGGGATCTCGGCTCTTTCCTCATCGAATAAGGTACAGGATATTTCACAAATATCACTATGCAAAGCAAAAACTATAGAAGCAATCAAAAGACAAACCGAGTATGCAGCATCTGCTAGTTTCGCTAAAGAGGTCACTCCCGGTGAAGGGATCTCGGCTCTTTCCTTATCGAATAAGGTGCTGGATATTCTATAAGGAATACCGCTATGTAAAGCAAGAACTAGAGGTACCAGTTTTTAAACAAGTTTCTATATCATCTTTAGGTTTCTTTTGGTTCATTAATCTCATTAATGAAGTCCCATTTTATTATGCTTCACAAGCATCAGATATGAAACGAAATCAACAATATATAATATATATCACATATATATAATATAAACATTCATCTCAAGCAGTAATATGATCTCAGCACAGAACATTGCAATAGAAGAACATATATGAAATATTGGATATACTAGGACGTCCGTGTTTTAATACGAGCCTGTATAAAATACGAATTCCACGGTCGCGATGAATAGCCAAACCCACATCCCTAGACCCCTACGAGAGCAGCAAGTAAGCCTGCCAGTTCTAGAGTTAGGAGACCCGGTCTCGACTCCTCGAGATGGTCTCCCACTGGACCCTAGAACTCGGTTACTTGTGCTCCCCGCCTTAGGTCTATCCTAATGCGGAAAAGTAAATAATATACAATGGTGACATCATCCTCAGCCCGGAAGTGCCCCAATAAAAGAATATTACATACAATGAATTTTACATGAATGAAAAAGAAGAACTTTCATCTCACATAAAACCCCCGGCTATTCAAAAACACGACGATCCAGTATAACATATCTCAGCAACACATAATATCACATATCATCAACGTAAGTAAATATGCGTATCCCAATTGTCGTTGATGTATAGCAATGAAACCGGCGATACACCACATATTATACTTACGGTCGCACAAAAGAAAGTGTAAAACTATAACAGTTGGAACCTGCAACCTCCTTAGACATCGCATGCCTAACCAAATGAATTCCTTAGACATCGCATGCCTAACAATTATAAACCCCGCATTTTAGTCTCATTATTGAAAACACTTTTCAATATCTAGTCGGGCAATTCAACAAGATTCTCTATATCCTGATCGAATGCTCGTCGAAAACTTTAGTAGACGGCCGCACCCCCGATGCCGTCGACGAAGTGCACTAAGGCGGAACACCGCTGCCGCGAGCACCCGAACGGATGCTTTTGGCGACGGGGTTCTCCTACAGTCACTTGGTCGGGGCTATAGGATGTGGTTGTCTATTAAGTTTACCCGACGAGTATCCGCGTACGCTACGTGATTGCGACGGACTTTTGATCGTATCAAAATCCCGTGGCAACCGATCATCTGAGACTAAACTGCTAGATTTATAACATTCAAATTAGTTATCTCATAACTACTTGTGGATTCCAAATATTGTATCACATTCCAGATAAATAGACAATGTTAAGCTTTTCGATAGAATAAACAAACACCCAAGATTTCCCAAATAGCTCAACACTTGAGCGGAGTTCAAAAAAATATCCATCACATGCCACAGTACCAATGGTCTAGCCGTAGAAGGGTCAAACCAACGCCTCACATTTGGCAATGCCGTACTGCCCCAAACCTTAAGGTTTAGAGGCGGTTCAGACGGTCACATAATCGAGTTAAGGTTTGTGTTCTTCTAGAGGGTCCACCGCGTTACTTGCACGACTTAGAACGTTCTTTAACTAAGGAAAAATCCAACATTTGGAAATTTCCGACAGGGGAAAAATTGAGTTATTGATATCCGTTCGAACTTTTTAACACGTTCTAAAATTACCCGGAAAAACTTAAACGAAGTTAAACTTTGCGATCGAATCAACGAATACAAAAGATCTTCAGAAAACTCAACACTTGAGTAATATCAAAAATTCCCAGAAGTATCAGGAAATACATACGGATGTTACTGTGCAAAAAGCAAACAATAATTCCATTGTTTGGCCGCAGAACCGCCGCGCAAGGCAGGGTATTGCCGCGGTTCCGCGGCTCTTTAAAGGTATTATGGGCTCGTTTTTCACAGTGATCCTTATAATTCCCTGCTTAATTTTCTGAGTGTTTTTAATACGAAAAAATCAACATTTTTAGAAAATTTCCAGAGAGGGGTCATGACCGGGGTTTCGGGGCTCGATCGTACTGTAAACTTCGTCTACACATCGCCTAATACTCTAGCTTGGCTTTGATACCACTGTAGGGTTACTAGGCACTCTGACAAGGTTCTACAAGGCATCAACCATGCCTGATTTAAATTTTAGACGTGCTGAACAACCCGAACCAAGATCTTAGACTAGAGATTAGGCAAAACAAAGCAAGTAAACAACTTTACTTCTAAGAGTTTGGGATTACAACCTTTGTAGTCCGGTCCTTCACTTCATAGGCTCCGTGTTGTGGTCCCTTCGCTGCGATCATCAAGTTCCCAGACTCTAGAGAGGCTCCATGAAGAGAAAGATGCAAGCTTGCTTCCGATCTTCGATAACAAAGATGATCTACCTTGAAGAAACTCAAACCCAAGCTCTTGCTTTGCTAATCAAGTATTAGCAAAGCAAACACCCTAATCTAAGTGGCTAGAATAGATGAGGATGATGAAGTAGGAATATAGCTCTCATTTATTTTCTATTTCTCACTCATTTTTATCACTTTGCAAAAAGCTAGAAAGCTTTTCATGCAAGGAAGAAGAAGGAAGAAGAAGATCTAATCCTTTTGTGATGAATAATGAAAGTGTGTTATAATTACAAATGCAACCATGGTTAAAGATGAAGAGGCTAACCATTGTAGAGAGTTTACTAGGGTTAAGGGTTTGGGTTGGGTTAAAGAATATCTCACAAAATATCAACACAAATATCTTTGCAAAAAAACAAAACAAAAGCTTCTAGAAGTTTCTAGAAAAGATTAATCCAAATCAAACCCTAACCATGTTTAATCTCCACTAATCATGTTGCATTTATAACCATAACATGTTACAATATTATATATCGCATATACAATATTTATTGTAACAAAATAAAATAATACAATTAACATATATCCCATATATATCAATGTATTACCCGAGTGAGAAAAAGAATCTTTTAGTGAGCTTATATTAGTTAATGTAATTTAATATATCAAATATATAATTATAAATTAAATTATCGAATCAACACTTGATCCGATCATCCGGCTATTTCACAAATAACCGACTAATATAGTCTGTATCAGTTTATCGAATCAACACTTGATCCGATGACCCGGCTATATCACATATACCCGGCCTGATATCTCATATCGCGAGAATCTAATACGGTATCGCATACACGTATTATTCTCAGTCCCACACATATCATATATGTGCTCCTACTCCGTTTTGCCTGAGCCAGGAAACCTCTGTGTAGGACTCTAAACAATCGTCAATACGCCGGCAGTAGGTGATGATCACATCAAACACCCACAAGCTGCAAGCGGTCAGCTAAACGTAACAACCACCCAGGTATTGAACGATCAGAAGATCAACAAGTAAGCCTGTACTTTCTCCCATGAATCCAATCAGTAACACTCCCGTACAGTCCAGTCATTTCATCTGATATGTCACATATCTCGCCTAAGCGTGGTAAACGTTAGACCCCAGTAGCTTGATAAGTCGTGTCGATATGAGGTCTATAACAGTTCGAGAAACTACTGATAACACTTACCAGTAAATCTCAGCAAACCTGGCCAGGGATTTCTAGTTATAGCCAATCGAACACAGCGCAACATCAACTCCCTATACCGGGAGAGACGAATCCCCTCCTATCGCTCATTGCCTCCATGTGATTCAGGTCTGTACCCAAAAGCCACCTTTTTGCATGCCCTCTTGGACGTGGTATGATGGAAATCAAAGCACAGCAGGAATCACACAAGACTCTATGACGATCTCGGGTCTACAGACTAACCTGTACCAGTGTCACCAGAGAACTGCCATCTGACGTGAGGTATAATACCATCTGGGAGTTCTCGGCGAGTCCATCCAGTGTACCCAGTCTCCATTAAGCACTCGTATACCTTCTTTGATGTCAAACACCAATGGATATGGGATCATCCATCGCCCATCATATGGGTCAAGAAGCGCATACGCTAGTCTACTCTGGTATATCGATGCCCTGTCTCGATACACCTACGACTAGGAACATTTGAGGGATGTACTTGACGACTACACTGTCCCCAATAGTATGATCCGCATCATAGTCCTGGTAGTCAAGTACTCATCCTAAGGGCTTTATCAACATGTAACATAGAGACAATCAGAGTACATGTTAAAATAAAGAGCAACCAGATAGCGTACTATCATGTCGAGCAAGAAAGTCCTCCCTATATATGTCCAAGCATCCACTACAATATACATCGTATGTACAGTAATGGCCTCTAGGGCATACATATAACTAACAAGTTTGGCTCGAATTTCCCCCGTTTGGCACGATTAGGGATCATAGGTCTTTTGACCACTAACACGAGTTCACCTTGGCGGAATGTTCTCGGCCAAGTCAATCTCTCATATGAGCGTGTCATCTTTGCTTTATAAGCCTCCAGATTTTGTTGCGCTATGAGCCGGGTTTCATCAAGGGCATCGAGCTCCTCAAGCCGTAGGTGAGCATTTTCTTCAACTGTTAGCTCGTAGTGAACTGCCACTCGTAGAGAGGGTAGCTCTATCTCAAGGGGGAGTACCTCTTCCGTACCGAATACCAACGCATACGGCGTTGTGTTCGTGGCCATTTTGAACGTAGTTCGTTACGCCCAGAGAGCTTCATACAGTCTCTCGTGCTAGTACTTCTTATTTCGAGACACCGTCTTTCTCACGATCTTTGTCAAGGTCTTATTGAAAGCCTCAGCTAGACGGTTAGCTCGAGGATTATAGACAGAAGAGTATCTCCAGTCTATGTTATGCTGTTGTATGAAGCGGCTGATCTTGTGGCTTCTGTAGGCTGGCCCGTTATCGGAGATGATCCGTTGCGGAATTCCAAACCGATAAATGACGTGCGTCTTGAAGAAATGGAGGATATTCTCCGTCTTCACTTCCCTCAGCGGTACTGCTTCTGCCCATTTGGAGAAGTAATCAGTTGTCGCCAAAATGAATCGATGTCCTCTGGACGATGCTGGTTCGATGGGGCCGATTATGTCAGTTCCCCACATTTTAAATGGCCAGCTAGCCACCGTTGGATGCAGTGGATTCGGATGCTGATGGATAAAGTCCCCATGAATCTGGCACGAGTGGCATTGCTTCGTGTATTCGAGACAGTCCTGGATCATCGTGGGCCAATAGTAGCCCATCCTTTTGATCTTCAGCTTCATCTTCGGGCCGGCTTGGTGAGAACCGCAGAGTCCATCGTGAGTTTCTTGGATGACTCTCTTTGCCTCTTCAGGTCCCAGGCATCTTAACCACAGAGAGTCAAACGATCTCTTATACAGAGTATCATTGACAAATGCAAAAGAAAGAGCTCATTTCATGAGCTGATGTCTCGAGGATGCATCTTCAGGTGTTCGACGGGATTTGAAGTAATCTATAAAGACTTCTCTCTAACCCTTAGCCTTTTCCTGGTCTTTTATTTGCAGAGCCGTTTGCTCGGTCTCTCCATTTTCTTCGGACAACTCCGGAGATATTTCTGCCGGTGCAAGAACCCGACAGCTTTGCACGACGATCCTCACGTCATCAAGGTTCCCGTCGGCCAATTCCTTAGCAAGCTTGGCTAATGCATCCGCTTTTCTATTTTCCGCACGCGGTATGCTTTCCAAGGTGTAGGAAGGAATTTGAGTCAGCAGTTGCTGTACTCTCTCGCCGTACTTCACTAACTCTGGCTTGCACGTTTGATAGTCGCCGTTAACTTGGCTAACGATCAGCTGGGAGTCTCCGTATATGAGGAGGTTCTCAATTCCCATATCGACGGCGATATCAAGACCTGCTATCAAAGCTTCATATTCGGCTTCATTGTTCGTCCTTGGCTCTTTTAAGGAGAAAGAAAAGCGCATTATCCCTCCATGTGGAGTCATGAAGATGAGGCCTACCCCTGATTTGATTATGGGAGTGCTTTATTTGCGCTTCTTGATGGAAGATGCCCCATCGAAATAGAGTTCCCATCGGATATCATTTTCTCTTCTCTCTCCGTCACTCGTGTCAAACGCTTGTTCGTTTGGCAATTCGCAGTTCAGGGGAGAGTCGGCAGGTATCGGATGCTCGGCGAGGAAGTCAGCGATGGCCTGGCCTTTCACTGCCTTAAGAGGCAGATAAGTTATCGAGAACTCCATCAAGAGCAGGGCCCACTTAGCGAGCCGCCCTGTTAATATAGCCTTTGACATCAAATATTTGAGAGGATCCACCTTTGATATGAGATGGACCTCATGTGCCAACGCATAGTTTATGAGCTTCGTTATTGCAAAGATCAACGCCAGACAGTGTTTTTCAATGGGGGAGTAATTGTTTTCTGCCCCTAGTAGAACTCGACTCAAGTAGTAGAGGGCTCTCTCTTTCCTTTGGTCATTTTCTTGTGCCCACAGCGCACCTAAAGAACCTTCGAGGGCAGTTGTATACAGAATGAGGGGTTTTCCCTTGACAGGAGCGGTTAGCACCGGAGGATTCTGTAAGTATTGCTTGATTTCGTCCAGTGCGCTTTGGCATTTGTGATCCCAGACGAACGAGGTTCCCTTCTTTATCAAGTGACTGTAGGGGCAGCACTTTCTGGAGAGGTTAGCTATGAACCACCTGATATACGCGAGCTTTTCTTAGAGAGACCACAGTTGCTTGAGAGTCCTTGGAGGAGGCATTTCCATGATCACCTTGATTTTTGACGGGTCTATCTCGATGCCTCGGTGTCGGACGACGAATCCTAGGAACTTGCCTAAGGAAACTACAAACGTACATTTGAGAGGGTTCATCTTCAAGTTGTATTTCCGAAGGCGCTAAAACACGGTCTTCAGATGCTTTAAATGTTCTTCGTATGACTTGCTTTTAACTACGAGGTCGTCGATATAGCATTCGACGATTTCATGTATGAGGTCATTGAAAATCCTCGTCATGGCCCTCTGATAGGTGGCACCGGCATTCTTTAAACTGAATGGCATCACCTTATAGCAGAATATGCCCAAAGGGGTCCGGAAAGCGGTATGCTTCTAGTCCTCGGGATGCATCTTTATCTGATTGTATCCTGGCGAGCCGCCCATGACGGAGAAAACTTCGTGAGTGGATATGTTATCTATCATCAGCTCAGTGACCGGTATTGGAAAGTTGTCCTTTGGACAAGCTTTGTTGAGATCCCGAAAATCTACGCATATGCGCACCGTCCCATTTTTCTTCATTACTGGGACGATGTTGGCAATCCAGTCAGGATATTGAACCTCTTGGATGAAGCCGGAGTCGATTAGCTTCTTGACCTCGGCGTTGATGCTCATCTCAAGCTCGAGCCGCATTTTTCTCGGTGCTTGTTTGATCGGCTTGACGTCCGGGGATATTGCCAATTTGTGTACAGCAATCTCTGGATCTAGTCCTTGCATCTCAGAATAATTCCATGTGAAGCAATCTCTATGCTGCATGAGCACGTCCTTTAACGTAACCACCCTTTCTTCAGACAACAGCTCATTGACGAATGTCGGCCGCGGGTCACTTGTCATCCCCAAATCAATTTTCTTGAGATTATCTGTAGTAGTATGTATTCCATCTTCCAGCTCTTTTGGCGCCGGTGGAAACTTTGAGGTCACCTCACCATCATCATTTTCGAAGCACCAGGGGAGGTCATCCATATTCTCAGGCTCTTCTTCTGACAACGTTATCGCGTGACAGGTACGAGATCGTTTCTAAGATCGATGTTGATATGGTTCTACTCCTGCTATACACGTCGCTTTCGGTTCGTGCTTCTGTGGCGGGCTTACCCTCCAACTGCTGGATAGAGCGAACCTGCCTTATTGATATTGGTTTTCGACCCAGTTCTTGAAGGTGAAGCAGTCTTCGAGAGGATGTCCTATTGCTTGGTGATAGGAGCAATAGTCTGGGTGAGAGACCTCGTTTGCTTGCTCGGGGTGCTTGGACTCCTGGAGTGTCATCATCTGATGCTTTAGATGAGATTGAATATTTTCTTTGTCTTATCTTGGGGAAAAGAATATTCCCGACCCATCTTCTTTATAAGGGACGGATCCCGGCTGCTCGACTCTTGCTCGCGTGGCTTCTTAGACCCGCTTGGCTGCTGTCGAACATTTTTTCCGTTCTTTGGTTTATTTTTGCCTCTGCGCCGGGTCTTTTGTATGACGAGCTGGCGACGAGGAGCATTGTCATTCTCCACGGCCTGCTGAAGGAGGCGCTGCGTCCTGGCTTTCTCGTAAATGGCCATTTCACGGTTATGGTCATCCCGAACCTTTTGACCCGCTTCCCTTATTAGCTTGTTCATCTGTTCTTCAAACGATGGACTCGGCATTTTGATGGCAGGATCTCGTTTTGGTTCAGGGTCAGCGTCTTTTAACAGGGTGTCTCCTATTTCATCGAAGTCATGTATGACGTAGCTACCATGGACTCGTTCCCATTTCTTGGATTGGACATATCCAAGCCCGACCGTTTCCATTTTCCCGTTGGGCAACTTTCGCTGAGTTCCGGGGACGTCCCAAATCCTATTGTAGAACCGAGCTTGTCGAGCGGTCTGTTTGAAGGGTATACCTTGGCGCCTCAACAGCCTTCTCAAGCCTTCTGTGTAATATCTAGGCAGACGGATGGGCTGGATCCTGTCAAGTGTAGAATCCGCACCATGCCAAATTTCTTTCTCCACTTTGGTTTCCGTGGATTGATAAAAGAGGATCTCCTTTTCATCTCTTCGCCTGGGAGGGACGTAGAATGTCTGCAGTTCCTGCACACTATATGCGTTAAGTGCATCGAGCTCTTTGTAATGCTCCCACGGAACCATGGAGATTTGCAAACTCCGATCATCATTAGCGAGGGCTTGCATTGATGGCCGAACAGAAAATACGGCATTGACTTCATCTTCCGAGTCGTTGCCAAAGATCAACATAGGGGTGGACGGTCTTGGCTTGTTGCATTGGGACGGACTTGAATAAACTATCTCTTCTTCCTCCTCAGTATCACTCCCAAAGACCGGAATAGTGGTGATAGTTTGTTCTTCAGTTTGTGACATCTTTCCGTGTCCTCAAAATCTGGTAAGAAGTATTTTGCATCTTCGTACTTTCGGACTTCATTCACGGAGAATGGGTTCAACTCCTCCGTCACAGTGTACTCGAGACCATCCTTGAAATACTTCATACACTGATGTTGTGTAGAAGGGATGATGTTGTACTCGTGTAGCCAAAGCCTGCCGAGCAAAGCGTTGTAGCAAGTCTTGGCGTCAATGACATGAAACTTGATGTCCGTGATAAGAAGCCCAAAGCGTAGTGTCAATATTACATACCCAAGTGTCCGTGATGACTGGGTGTCAAATCCGGAGATGGTGATTTTATCACGAGAGAGGTGCTGTACGCTCATGCAGATTTCCTTCAATACTCTCACATTAAAGAGATTGACGGAGGACCCATTGTCAACCAGGATTTTGCATATCTTGATATCATGACAGTATCCAGAAACATAGAGGGGACGGTTATGCTCGCACGTCCCGAGGAGGAGATCTTCATCGCCAAAGGTGATATCGGCTGTGTGCACTCCTTCCAGCTCGTCCTTCATCTTTTATTCGGCAAGGAAAGTTTGGAATTGCTCGGGCTCTTGTAATGCCCTGATCAGAGAATCTCTCGCTTCTTTGGATAGCAGAAAGTCGTCGAGAATATTGAGCTGCGAAGGTATCTTCCTCAGGTGTGCAAGAACGTTGTAATCTACCTTACTTTCCTTTGGCGGGTCCATGGCTGTCAGCTCTTTAACGACTTGGTCATCTAGGTGATATTCTCAGGGACTTTTTCTTTCCCCTTATCTTTTCTATTCGACCGACTATTCGCGGGCCCGAGATTCTTTTCGGGCAGCGTACGATTGCGCAGCTGAATGTTCTCACAGCTCTTCGGTTCTTCCTCTTTTCCTGAGGTGAATTCTTTAAACAGAGGGCCGAGAGTCATTTCTTCGTCAGAATTACTCCCGAAGGTGAGAACATGCGATCCCCCGTAGTCAACCATGTAACAGTTAGCGGTAGTTCTTTTGCGCTCCTCGGTCGTATTTCTTTGCTCCCGACGAGCTTTGCGCTTCATCCTCTTGAAATGTTGCCGGTGAGCAACATATCCCTGCCACCGGTTTTTAAAGTCTATGCACTCTTCAGTAGGGTGCGCAATCCTTTGATGATATAGGCAGTAGTTAGGATGTATATCTGCTTCATCAGGAGTGCTTCTTGCGGAGGGTGGCCGCTTCATCTCCATCGATATGGCTTTGGCGAACCACTTCCTCGTCTTGAACCTGCTTTTATTTGCGGCGGGTGTAGTTTGATCTACTGGGAGTGCTTTGACCCTTTCGTCCAGTCGCCGGCGTTTAGCCTTTTCAAATATGGCCATTTCGCGCTCCCGGTTAGCTTTACTTTTCAAAAGAGCTTCATTTAGGAATGCAGCGATCATTTCGTCCGATGTCCCTAGGAGTTCCGGCTGAGGATCTGCCCCTAGTTTCTATGCATAAGGAGCTTCTTCATCATTTATCGACGAGTGAGAGATCACATGGCAACTTGCCACGTAATCCTCATATTCATCCGACGAGTCTTCTCCATTGTCGTCAACTCTGTCCTCAAGGACGTGGCTGAGAAACTCTTGGAGTGTGACTGGAGTCCGCGCTTTTTTATTATATTCTTCCAACACGTCAATCTATTTTTGTAGGTCTGAGTGCTTGTCACCAGCTTTCACGGGCTTTTTGGTATTCTTCTTCTTCTTTGAAGATTTTGACGGCTGGGTGTGAGCGCTTTGACTATCACTACCAATCTTTGGAGTTGGGCGCGGTTTCAGCATTCCTTCGATGATCTCGGGTTCCAGTGGATTTTTCCACCTAATCACCGGACATGTTTGGAGATTCTTCAGCATTTTTTTAGTCTTGGCTGAAAGAACGACCTCCCATGGAGCTTCTTCTACAAAAAAGCATGATGTCCCTGGTGTGTCTGCCTTTTTTAGACCGTGCGGCTGAGGCGGGCTTACTTTCCACTTTTTAGATAGTGCGAATTTGCCCTGTTGATACTGGTCCTCAACCCAGCCTTTGAAAACGAAGCAATCTTCAATTGGATGGCCTATCGCTTAGTGATAGGGGCAATAATAAGGATTATTAGCCTCACCGGGTTGCAATGGGCATTTTGGATTCGACAGGTTGATGAGCCTGTTGCGCACCGATAGTTCGAACAATCTCCTCGTTTTGTCCCGGGGAAACGAATAAGGGCGCTTTATTTTTTCATTATAGAATTGTCGTCTCTCGTCAAGGCGATCAGTTTGTTTTGGGCTACTGGGCTGCTGTTAAGCATTTGTGATGAAGGTCGCTTTCCCTTTACCCTTTTCGTTCCTCGGCTCCGGCTTTGAAGGAGACGGTCTATGACCCATCTGGTCCATTTGGGCCAGATTGTCAATCAAGGCTTGGAACGTGGTCGGCTTGAAGAACATCATGAATTGGGAAATAGTTGCTTAAGGGTCATGAGTTCCCAACAACATGCCCACTGCCGGCGCTTCCTCGATGCGCTGCTCACATTTTGACCATAAATTTCACCATCGTATTGCGTATTGCACCCACGTTTCACCTGGCTTCACCATGGCATTGATCAATGCCGTTATTGGGGTGCGTTCACTAGCACTCGCGAAACGCTGGGTGAATAGTAGCTCCATCTCTGCAAAAGTTTTGACGGAGTCGTTTGGAAGTTCAAAATACCACTCGAATGCCGTCTCCGACAAGCTACCAACAAACTGGCGGAGAAGAAGTTTATCATCACCCCCGGTGTTGCCGCACAAGGCTCTGAATTGAGCGACATGCTGATGTGGATTCCCTGTCCCTTTATATACATGAAATTTAGGGATCGTATATCCCAGCGGGTACCTTATTTGGTCATACCAACCTAGATAAAGTCGTCCAGTCTTAACGATCTGTCCAGCCGCTTCGTTTGCCGGGTGAGCTCGTATTTGCTGAGCAATGTAATCATACAGAGCGGCCTTGGAGATGGTCTCCTCTTTGGCTGTTGAAAGAGCCTGAGGAGAGTTCGATGTCTCCCCTCTGTCGTCTTCAACGATGATCGGGGGGGTTCAGCTGGAGGTTCCAACAGTAACATCATCCCAGCCATGTCTTGGAACAAAAGAGCCATTCGTTTTATATTGGTTGCCTGCTCCGCAGCCTCGTTTTCTTTCCTCTCGACCATTCTTCGGAGGAACTCGGTATCAGTTTCTTGTTCCCGACGCTGCTCCGAGGTTTCTGGATTTTCTTTTGGCCCAGTGAGTGCGGCCATTGCAGTCAGCATCTCCTGAAGTTTTTGCTGCTATTGTTCCTGAGCCTTCGTTATCGATCGGGTAAGCGGCCGATGACCCATAGAAGCACGGCTTTCTTCTTTTCTGGAAGCCATACAAACGGTATGTATTACCATGCCCCCGAACTTGGGGCATTTAGATTCAACATCCTTGCGGTCTGCCGAGGTGACAGGGGCTTTCTCTGGCCTCCTTCTCTTTTGAGCGGTTGATGTTGAGGGAGCCGTTGAAGCGGACACCTAGACGGATGACATCTTCTGTGGTACCTCGAGATGGCTCTTTTCTTGCTGATCTTTGAGCTTCTTTGACCGACGATAGTAGTCCTGGTTAATCACCGATTCCTGGACCTTTCGCCAGACTTTACAAGTTTTGGAGGACAGCCGCTGAGGGGGCTGCTCCGGCTTCTTTTGTGTAGTAACTCCATAGGTGGAGGAGATCTCTTCAGCACGGCGGTCGAAGGGTTCTTGCGAACCCTCCTAAGCAGTTCAAAGCCGTTCCCAGTTGAAACAGCAGCATTGATTTCCACCATGGGAGCTGGCGGAGTTAGTCCAGAAGGGGAGCTGCCCCCAACCTTCCTCACTCGGCGCCAGTGGCGACGTCGAGCGTGTCGAGCCGTTGGGATTGTCTCAGCTGTAGGGGTGACTTCCTCATGCCCCCTGTGTTGGTCAGAAGTTGTCATTGTCAGCCTATTGAAGACTGATGTCTGCTGAGTTAGGATGGCCAACCTGTCGAAAGCAGACTTCCGAGTAGGGGAAGCAACCTTGACGATTTTGCCTGGAACAGGAGCTTAAATAGTCAGTCTTGTGAAGACCGACCCTTTGGCAGGAGAAGCCGCCTTGACGACTTCGGGAGCAGGCATGGCTATCCTTTTTGGGATAACCCTTTCTGGTATCGCGGGCTTCTTCACAGGCCCAACTGAGCTTTGGCCCAGTCTATCAAAGACTAAGGCGTTGGAGCTGGACGACCCGTTAAGAGGGGCCGCAGTTGTTGTAAGCCGATCAATGACCGACTTCTTCTGAGCTTCTTGTGTTGGTACAGGAGCGCTGAAGCTCGTTGGCGGGAGCATGGTCCCGAAGAACAATCCAGTGGTGGCCTGAGTGACCTGTTCCACCGGCATAGCGAAGATGGTGGCCGCTTGGGGCCTGTAAGTCACTCCTCCGGACGAGACGGAGCGAGAGTTGCAGTTGCAGTTAGTGCAGGTTGAAACCATTAATCTTCTGTTTTCTGCACGGAGCAAGACACCAAATCTTAGTACCTCGAACCTAAGGGCAACCATATCAAACCGTGATTCATTCACGAAAACGACACACGAAGTGTGGAGTGGAAAGAGGAAAAGGTCCCACCGGGCGTGCCAGAATTTGTTCCCCGGCGAAACACGGAGACACGACCGCGTAGATCCGTCTTGCCTGAATTTTGGGGCAGATGCTAATTGGTGCTATCCGTCCACCTCTCCGAAGATGCCAAGTTGATTTATGACACCATGTATCGAAGGTTTTGACAGATGTGGCCGATGTAGCAGACTTCGTCAGATTCCCCCTTATTTGAGGGGTTTTTGATTGTGGGGACGCTCTTCCCTGCAGGAGCAAGCCCCTGCAGTTAATTACGCTACCGTGTCGCGGTAACCACTTTCTCTTTCTCCAGATGGTCACTTCGTGTCGTCGGTGTTTGTTTTGTTTTTGGTTGCCCGTGGATTATATACGGAGACTAATTTATGTCATCGCCCGTAGGGCGTCGATTAGTCCAAATCCGTATTTTCTTAGATTTGGGTTTTGGTTTAGGTTTAAGGATACGTTAGTCTAATTTGAGACTAAGATCAACTTAAACGTTAGTTAAGGATACGTTAGTCTAATTTTAGACTAAGATCAACTTAACAATTTGTTAAGGACACGTTAGTCTAATTTTAAACTAAGGTCAACTTAACCATTTGTTAAGGATACGTTAGTCTAATTTTAGACTAAGATCTACTTAACAGTATCATTTAGATCCAAAAAAAAAGTGCACTTGGGCTCTATTGTTTTAGTTTAGGGACTTTGCGGTCAATTACCAGTTTAAGGACATGGTGGTCCAATGTTAGTTTAAGGACATCTCGGTCCGTGGGTTTAAAGGGACCCCACAGTCCGAGGTTAAGGAGATCATAGTCCGTGGGTTTAAAGGGACCCCACAATCTAAGGTTAAGGACATCACAGTCCATGAGTTTAAGGACCCCACAGTCCATGGAATGGTTGGTTATCGGGACCCGTGACCTCTCTGAAGACATTGAAGGATTATAACCACAAATATCAAAGGAGTGAAGAGATGTACCCTTGAACCAAAATTGATTGGGAGATCTGTAGTCCAATTTGGAACTAAGATCAATTAATTAGATTATGAGCACATTGGCTTTGTTAAATCTGAATTGAAGACTTATGACCAATTTGGGCAAAATCCAATTAAGTTTGAAATGTTGGCTCTTTGTTGGACTATTGAACATTTGTCTGGGTTCAACTGCCCCATTATTTAGTGTAGGGTTCCTAGGCACTCTTGTGAGGGTTCATAAGGTATCAACCATGCTCGAATAAAATTTTAGACGTGCCGAACAACCCAAAGCCAGGATCTTTGCAAGATTATTAGGGTTTAACATGCAAGTAAACATCTTTACCACTAAGTGTGAGGGATTACAACCTTTGTAGTCCGCTCCTTTGCTTCATAAGCTCCGAGTAGAAGTCCCTTCGCCGCGATCCACGATCTCCCGGACTCAAGAGAGGCTCCACGACTTGAACGATCCATGCTAGGTTGTAGTATTCCGTTTCTCCAATGATCTACGTCGAAGTTGCAATAGCTCAAGCTCTCTCACTCTAATGAGGTGAACACCCTAATCTAATGGGCTAGATTAGATGAGGATGATGGAGTAGTATTTATGCTATCTTTTTATATCATATTCTCACAAGAAATCATCACAAAAGGAAATTCTAGCAAGATTTTTCAAAGCTCAAGAGAGAAGAAGATGATGAATAATTAGATAATCCTTTTGTGATGAATAATGAAAAGTATATATGAATTAATAATGTAACCATAGTTTAGTATGACAAGGATAACCCTTGTAGAGAATAAACTAGAGCTAGTGTTAGTTATATGTATGCCCTAGATGCCATTACTGTATATTGGATGTATATTGTAGTGGATGCTGGGACATATATAGGGAGGACTTTCTTGCTCGACATGATAATATGCTATCTGGTTACCCTTTACCTTAACGTGTATGCTGATTGTCTCTCTGTTACATGTTGGTAAAGCCCTTAGGATCTGTACTTGACTACCTGGACTATGATGCGGATCATACTAGTGGGGACATGGTAGTCCATAAGTACATCCTTCACAGTCCCTAGTCGTGGGTATATCGAGACGGGGCATCGATATACCAGAGTAGACTAGCGTATACCTTCTCGACCCATACAGATGGGCAATGGATGATCCCATATCCATTGGTGTTTGACATCAGAGATGATATACGGGTGCTCAGTAGAGACTGGGTACACTGGACGGACTCGCCGAGAACTCCCAGATGGTATTATACCTCACGTCAGATGGCAGTTCTCTGGTGACACTGGTACAGAGTAGTCTGTTGACCCGAGATCGTCATAGAGTCTTGTGTGGTTCCCACTGTGCTTTGATTTCCACCTTACCACGTCCAAGAGGGCGTGCAAAACGGTGGTTTTTGGGTACAGTCCCGAGTCACATGGAGGCAATGAGCGATAGGAGGGGATTCGTCTCTCCCGGTATAGGGGGTTGATGTTGCGCTGTGTTCGATTGGCTATAACAGGAAATCCCTGGCCAGGGTTGCTGAGATTTACTGGTAAGTGTTACCAGTAGTTTCTCGAATTGTTATAGACTTCATATCGACACGACTTATTGAGCTATTGGGGTCTGACGTTTACCACCCCTAGGCGAGATATGCGACATATCAGACGAACAGACCGGACTGTACGGTAGTGTTACTGGTCGGATTCACTGGAGTGTGAGCGGGCTTGCTCGTCGATCATCTTCTTGCTATTCTTCTTCTTCATTCTTCTTTGAAGAAAACCAAGCTCCATCAATGGTGATTGTTGGAAAAGAGTGAGAAATCCAAAACTAAAGTCTACCCACTTCCTATTTCTTCATCTTCTACCTCTTGCCAAGTAGTAGAGTGTGTTTCCTTCACAAGTTTTCAAGACTTGATGAAGGTGGAGCTTGATTTAGCGATGCCTCGACGTAGATCATCTTCGGCATGGACATCGACGACCTAGCTCGCTTTTTCTCCGACGAAGCCGACTCTAGAGCCCGGATTTGATTTGGACAGCGGAGAGGACGTCATCTCGGAGCCGTGGAGGTGGAGGACCGGATATACAAAGGTTGTATTTCCGCATCTCTTAGTTAATTGTTAACTAGTTAGCTTTTTCGCCTAGACATCTAGCAAACGATCCGTAGTCGGGTCTCTCGGCACCTAGATTTTTTGAAATTGGCATGGTTGATGCCTTGTGAGACCTCACTAGTGTGCCTAGGAACCCTACAGTGGTATCAGAGCCTAGCTAGAGTCTTAGGCGAAGTCTAGACGCAATTTGAAGTCCGATCGAACCAAAACCCGAACCCGGATCATGCTCTCTGTCCCTTTTTGAAAACAGTGAGTTTTTCAACATTAAAAATATTCAGAAAAATCAGCAGGTGAATTTAAGAGAAACTGTGAAATTCGTGCCCCTATCTCCATCAAACTGCCGCGGTTCCGCGGCACGAGCAAGACTCGCGTGGCGGTTCCGCGGCGGTACGGACACTTTATTAAATATTTTTTACACAGTAACTCATAATTAATAATGCTGGATTTTCTGGAAATTTTTAATAGTTATTCAAGAGTTGAATTTTCTGGGATTGATTTGGGGATTCGGTGTTTCGATCGGAGTATCAAATTTTGTCTGTGTGGCTTTCCGGATAAATTTTAGAATATGTTAAAAAGTTCGACCGGATATAAATACCCAATTTTTCCCCTGTCGGGAAATTTCCAAGTGTTGGATATTTCTGTAGTTTAACGACGTTCTAAGTAGTGCAAGTAACGCGATGGTCCCTCTAGAAGACAACAAACCTTAACTCGATTATGTGACCGTCTTGAACTGCCCTTTGAACCTTCGGGTTTGGGGCAGTACGGCGTGCCACATGTGAGGCGTTGGCTTGACCCTTCTACGGCTGAACCGTTGGTACTGAGGCATGAACTTAATGTTGTTAGACTTGTTTCAAGAGTTGAATTTTCTGGGGTATATTGGGAGGTCGTCGGTTCGATCGGATTATCAAGTTTCGTCTATATGGCTTTCCGGATATTTTACAATATGTTAAAAAGTTCGACCGGATATAAATACCCAATTTTTCCCCTGTCGGGAAATTTCCAAGTGTTGGATTTTTCCGAAGTTTAACGACGTTCTAAGTAGTGCAAGTAACACGATGGACCCTCTAGAAGACAACAAACCTTAACTCGATTATGTGACCGTCTTGAACTGCCCTTTGAACCTTCGGGTTTGGGGCAGTACGGCGTACCACATGTGAGGCGTTGGCTTGACCCTTCTACGGCTAGACCGTTGGTACTGAGGCACGAACTGAATGTTGTTAGACTTATTTCATGTGTTGATCTGTATTGGGAAAACTTGGGTGTTCGATTGTTCGATCGAAAATTTTAGCATTTTCTATTTATCTGGAATGTGATACAATAATTGGAATTCACAATGAGTTATGAGATAACTGAATGAATGTTATAAACATAGCAGTTTAGTCTCACTTGATCGGTTGCCACGGAATTTTGATGTGATCAAAAGTCCGTCGCAATCACGTAGCGTACGCGGATACTCGCCGGGTAAACTTAATAGACAGCCTCACTCCATAGCCCCGACCAAGTGACTGTAGGAGAACCCCGTCGCCGAAAGCATCCGTTCGGGTGCTCGCGGCAGCGGTGTTCCGCCTTGGTGCACTTCGTCGATGGTATCGGGGGTGCGGCCGCCTACTGAAGTTTGCGACGAGCATTCGATCAGTTTTTCGGGAATCTTGTTGAATTGCCCGACTTGATATTGAAAAGTGTTTTCGATAATGAGACTAAAATGCGGGGTTTGTAATTGTTAGGCATGCGATGTCTAAGTAATTCATTTGGTCAGGCATGCGATGTCTGAGGTGGTTGCGGATTCCAACTGTTGTAGTTTTACACTTTCTTTTCTGTGACCGTAAGTGTAATATGTGATATCGCCGGTTTCGTTGCTATATGTCAACGAAAATTGGGATGCGCATATTTACTTACGTTGATGACATGTGATGTTATGTGTTGCTGGATATGTTATATTAGATCGTCGTGTCTGAATAGCCGGGGGTTTTTATGTGAGATGAGTGTTTTCTTATTCATTCATGTAAAAACTTGTATGTAATATTCTTTTATTGGGGCACTTCCAGGTTGCGGAAGTTGTCACCCTTTGTATATTATTTACTTTTCCGTACTAGGATAGACCCAAGGAGGAGGGCACAAGTAACCGGGTTCTGGAGTCCAGTGGGAGACCAACTCGAGGAGTCGAGTCCGGGTCTCCTAACTCTAGAATTGGTAGGGTTGCTTGCCGCTCTCGTAGGGGTCTAGGGGTGTGGGTTTGGCTATTCATCACGACCGTGGAATCCGTGTTTTATACTGGCTCGTATTGAAAACACGGATGTCCTAGTATATCCAATATTTCATATGATTCTTCTGCTGCGATATCTGTGATGTGATCATGTGATGTTCTGTGATAGATACAGTATATAGTATATATGATATATTATATAGATGTTACTTATGTTTTACACCCGCGCTAGCCCTGCCCCGCTCTGCCGTTAGTTACCTAACCTAACGGTGCACGAGGGGACATCGAGGCGAATGCGGATGGCATAAGTGTACGTCGTATTTATCTGTGATGTTTAGGTACTTAAATGATGGGACTTCATTAATGTGATTAATGAAATAAAAGAAACCTAAGATGTTGTAGAATCGAATTTCAAAATTAAAACAGGTAGCTACAGTTCTTGCTTTGCACAGTGGTATATATGATATATCCTGCACCTTATTCGATGAGGAAAGGACCGAGATCCCTTCACCGGGAGTGACTCCTTTAGCAATAACTGGCAGATGCTACACACTCGGTTTGTCTTTTGATTGCTTTTAAATGTTTTTGCTTTGCACAGTGATATATATGATATATCCCGCACCTTATTCGATGAGGAAAGGACCGACGATCCCTTCACCGGGAGTGACTCCTTTAGCAAAACTAGAAAAGCCTCAAAAGCACTCCATTTTAAAATCATTTGATTCTACAACGATATAAAGTTCATTACGCAAAAGGTTTTCTTAAAAACCTGTCGTAGCCCTCCGTCATTTCAGATAGGTACTAGTTAGTATTCGTGCTGCGTTTGTTGACTCAGTCAAGGCGTAGTGTGCGGTAGCTGATTATTGCTTATCTGCAAAGCATATGATGCGATTGGATTAGGGTAGTCGTGCGGCCTTGTTGACTCAGTCAAGGATCGTGCGGGTGGGTTTAATTCAATCGAGAAATGACGGGTTGAACTTTACTTGCGGTCTATGGTTTGTTGACTCAGTCAAGGTCATAGATCGCATGGGGCAAAATATTATCGGGAATTTCAAGTGTTGAAATTTGCAATGAGATTGCATACCTTCTATGAGATAGTTGGATCCCGATACCCGCTGCGAGTAAGAGTTACTCCTGGGAGAGTTTTACACATTACAATTAGCCGATCAAGTAGGTGTCTAGAAAGGTGTCAACGGGGTTACGCCTCTGGAAAAACGAGGTTTACTGTAATTAGGTTCGTGCGAAAGCACGGGAGTCCTCCCTCAAAGTACCGACACTGGCCTGGCTGAAAGATTGGCGAACTTGTAGTGTGTAATTAATCCCGGCTAGTCTGTCCTTTTAGGGTTTGAAGGAAGATTTGATAAAAAGCAGTGGGAGCCATCCTGATTAGATAAAATAATAACCAATCTATTCTTGCAAAGAGCGCACGCTGAGTGTTTTCTTCTCTCTCTCTCCTGGTAGCGACTATATCACGCCTTAATCAAGATAATAATACGGATTATTGACCGAACCCGCTTGTTATACTGAGCTGGGGAACGTTGGTCCCGCTCCAACTTATAATTGTTATAAGACAGAGCAGGAAATTGGGGATTAACAGAATTCCCGTGCCGCCCAAACGAAGAGAGTGCATGCTGATGCATCATCTTCGGGTGTGTTCATTACAAAGAACTGTTTCTCCGTATTCTTTACGTCCTGGGTATGTGATACCAGATCAGGATCCCAGATATGTAATATGTTACATAGGGCTACAGAAAGGTAGAGAACTGAGAACGGGTGATAAGTCTCATGAGGCAGAAAACGGGGCAAGAGTTGCAGCCAAGTCTGTTGGTCACTGTCACCCTGTATTCCAAATACATTGATTCTGAACGAATGTTATTAGATACCGAACCTGATATACAAAATCATATCTATCTCTTTATTAGTAAAGAAATGATAAAATTTTGTATTGTTGGATAATGTTTTGAACATTTCCTATATCAAAAGTTGATCGGTTCAGGCACGTTATCTAAAAGCATTGATGTTCTAAATCAAACTACAGTTCTTAGTATACGGATCACACACAAGAGGAAAAGTTCAGAAATGAACGAATCCTTCTTGAGGTATTGTAGACTAGGTCAGATCAATGCGACCCGACTAGCTAGAGTTACATAAAGATGCATATTTAAATTAGTTTGAATTTACATCTTGTGAAACTCGCCAGTCATGTCACAAAGATTAGATGACCAGAGCTCTGTTTATTGGAAACAGAGAAAGAGTTAGTAAACTCTTGGGATGATACATATTGATGTATGTAAGGTCCCCTGTCTACACATGCCAGGACAGGTTCTTTGTACTTCATTACATTCTCTGATAATCTCTCAAGATTCAGACATATGATCCTGTTGAAACACAAGTCCGAACCTTTTGAGATATTCACAGAATATAAGCAAGAAGTAGAGAACCAAAATACGGGTATAAGTATTATGTTCTTTGATGAGATCAAGGAGGAGAATACTTGAGCACGGAAATCCTCGATTATTCTAAAGGAGAATGAGATTCTCTCTCAGCATTACTCCTCTGTATACACCATAGCACGATGGTATATCAGGGCGGAGCAATCTCACCCTATATGATAAGGTGTGCTCTATGATGAGTACTACTGAGTTACCTATTTCCTTTTTAGGAGTTATGCGCTTGAGAAGCTGCATACCTATTGAATAGGGTTCGAATCAAATCAGTAGCCTACCATTACATATGTGATATGATAAGGGAAGAGCCCATCTCTCAAGTTAGTTGAGATTTGGGGTGGTCCAGCCTATGTTTGAAAAGCAAAATCCGGACAAGCTCGAGGCAAGGTCTGTAATGTAGAACTGGAAAGGTTCCAGCTATACAAACTACAGCTGATGATTTGATAGAACCAAAGGATTCAGTAGATACCAACGAACCTCAGCCTCTCCGCCGATCTAGTAGGGTTCCTCACCCACCTGAGAGATACTTCGGTTTCTCTATGACAGTGGGAGCGAGGAATGCATCATGAGATGATGACCCAACTAGTTTCGAGCTGGCCATCAAGAGTAAGACTCTGTAAGAATGGCTGGATGCTTAGTGATCTGAGATGGAATTCTTATACACCAACAAAGTATGGACTTTAGTTGCTATATCTGAAGGGTTAAATCCCCATCAGGAGCAAGTATATCTTGAGAAGATTACTTGGTGTAGATGGAAAAGTTGAGACTTTCAAAGCTAGACTTGTTAAAGGTTTTCTTCATTGACCAGGCGTGGATAATGATGAAACCTTTTCCAGTGGCTATGCTTAAGTCCATCCAGATCCTACTTACCACGGCTGCATACCATGACTACGATCTCTGGTGGTTGGGTGTCTTGACTGCTTTTCTAAATGATGATTTAGAAGAGTGCGTCTATAAGTACACAGCCAGAGGGCTTCGCAGACAGTGGGAGCAGCGGAAACGTGTGCAAGATGTTTTATAGGATAAAGCAGGCATCGCGGAGTTGGAACATCTGTTTTGATGGATAAGTCAAAGAGTTTGACATCATCAAAATGGTAGATGAACCTTGTATAAACAAAAAGGTAGTAGGGAGTATGGTGACGATCCTCGTAGAGTACGTGGATGACATACTCTTGATAGGGAAGGAGTTTCCTATGCTACGCTCGATCAATCTCCGCTTATCACAATGACTCTCCACATAGGATCAAAATGATACCTACTAAATCCTGGATTTTGGATCTATGAGATAGATTTAATTGGATGTTAGGATTCTCACTAGTTGTAGTGAGATGGTATCAATCGATCCTGGGGAGAATCACTGGAAGGATTCCAGGGTGATAAAGACGACTGAATGTCAGTTACAGGCATTTTCTTTACCCTCAGTGGAGGGACGGTATGTTGGAAGAGTTCCAAGCTAGATACCGTGACATACTACACGATAAAGGCTGGATACATCGCTACTTAAGATGCTACCAAAGAGGATGTTTGGGTGTATATTGGTTCATGAGATGAACTTTGTTCCTCCCATTGTGTGACAATGGAGTTATGGCTTATGCCAAGGAACGCCCGTCCCATCAGTGATCCAGACATATTCTAAGACAGTATCACTTGATCATGGAGATGGTTGATCTCCAGGGTGATCGAGGTTTGGAGAGTAGACCCAGAGGACAACACAGCGGATCCACTCACAAAGGCCTGTTCCCAGAGAGAGATTTTTATGGGATGGTTGAGTATGAGATACTACAACCACTGCTACAGATGGCCCTAGTGCAAGTGGGAGATTGTTAGTTATATGTATGCCCTAGAGGCCATTACTGTACATTGGATGTATATTGTAGTGGATGCTGGGACATATATAGGGAGGACTTTCTTGCTCGACATGATAGTATGCTATCTGGTTACCCTTTACCTTAACGTGTATGCTGATTGTCTCTCTGTTACATGTTGGTAAAGCCCTTAGGATCTGTACTTGACTACCTGGACTATGATGCGGATCATACTAGTGGGGACATGGTAGTCCATAAGTACATCCTTCACAGTCCCTAGTCGTGGGTATATCGAGACGGGGCATCGATATACCAGAGTAGACTAGCGTATACCTTCTCGACCCATACAGATGGGCGATGGATGATCCCATATCCATTGGTGTTTGACATCAGAGATGATATACGGGTGCTCAGTAGAGACTGGGTACACTGGACGGACTCGCCGAGAACTCCCAGAAGGTATTATACCTCACGTCAGATGGCAGTTCTCTGGTGACACTGGTACAGAGTAGTCTGTTGACCCGAGATCGTCATAGAGTCTTGTGTGGTTCCCACTGTGCTTTGATTTCCACCTTACCACGTCCAAGAGGGCATGCAAAACGGTGGTTTTTAGGTACAGTCCCGAGTCACACGGAGGCAATGAGCGATAGGAGGGGATTCGTCTCTCCCGGTATAAGGGGTTGATGTTGCGCTGTGTTCGATTGGCTATAATAGGAAATCCCTGGCCAGGGTTGCTGAGATTTACTGGTAAGTGTTACCAGTAGTTTCTCGAATTGTTATAGACCTCATATCGACACGACTTATTGAGCTATTGGGGTCTGACGTTTACCACGCCTAGGCGAGATATGCGACATATCAGACGAATAGACCGGACTGTACGGTAGTGTTACTGGTCGGATTCACTGGAGTGTGAGTGGGCTTGCTCGTCGATCTTCTTCTTGCTATTCTTCTTCTTCATTCTTCTTTGAAGAAAACCAAGCTCCATCAATGGTGATTGTTGGAAAAGAGTGAGAAATCCAAAACTAAAGTCTACCCACTTCCTATTTCTTCATCCTCTACCTCTTGCCAAGTAGTAGAGTGTGTTTCCTTCACAAGTTTTCAAGACTTGATGAAGGTGGAGCTTGATTTAGCGATGCCTCGACGTAGATCATCTTCGACATGGACATCGACGACCTAGCTCGCTTTTTCTCCGACGAAGCCGACTCTACAGCCCGGATTTGATTTGGACAGCGGAGAGGACCTCATCTCGGAGCCGTGGAGGTGGAGGACCGGATCTACAAAGGTTGTATTTCCGCATCTCTTAGTTAATTGTTAACTAGTTAGCTTTTCCGCCTAGACATCTAGCAAACGATCCGTAGTCGGGTCTCTCGGCACCTAGATTTTTTGAAATTGGCATGGTTGATGCCTTGTGAGACCTCACTAGTGTGCCTAGGAACCCTACAGCTAGGGTTTGGTTAGGTTAAAGAATGAGTCATGGATAAATATCAACCATAATATCTTAACCAAGACAAAAGGAATTCCTTCTAGAATGAGCAAGAAGGAGCTAAACCTAATCAAACCCTAACCTTGTTTAATCTTCACTAAACATGTTCCATTATTAATCATATCATGTCACAATAATATATATCACATATATATTATATATTTGCAACAAAAGAAAATAATACAATTAACTTATATCGCATATATATCAATGTATTATCCGGTGAGAAAATGAAATTATAAAGCAAGCCAATATTAAATAATGTAATACAATATATCATATATATTATTATACATTAAATTATCGAATCAACACTTGATCCGACAATCCGGCTATATCGAATATAACCGACTAGTATATCATGTACCGATTCATCGAATCAACACTTGATCCGATGTCCCGGTTCATATCTAAATATCGCGAGAATATAATACGGTATCTCATATCGCATTATCCTCGGTCCTGCGCATATCACATATGTGCCTCTACTCCGTTTTTCCTGAGCCAAGAAACCTTTGTGTAGGACTCTAAAGAATCGTCAATACGCTGGTAGCAGGTGACGATCATATCAAACACCCACAAGCTGCAAGCGGTCAGCTAAACGTAACAGCCACCCAGGTATTAACCGATTAGAAGATCAACAAGCTAGCCTGTACGTTCTCATGTGAATCCAATCAGTAACACTCCCGTACAGTCCGGTCTGTTCGTCTGATATGTCACATATCAAGTCTAGGGGTGGTATACGTCAGACCCCAGTAACCGATAAGTCGTGTCGATGTGAGGCTCATAACGGGTCGAGAAACTACTAGTAACACTTACCAGTAAATCTCTATATCAGCCCTGACCAGGGACTTCCTGTTATAGCTAATCGAACACAGCACAACATCAACTCCCTATACCGGGAGAGACGAATCCCCTCCTATCGCTCATTGCCTCCATGTGATTCGGGACTATACCCAAAAGCCACCGTTTTGCACGTCCTCTTGGACGTGGTAAGGTGGAAATCAAAGCACAGTAGGAATCACATAAGACTCTATGACGATCTCGGGTCTACAGACTACGTTGTACCAGTGTCACCGGAGAACTGCCATCTGACGTGTGGTATATCACCATCTGGGAGTTCTTGGCGAGTCCGTCCAGTGTACCCAGTCTCCACTGAGCACCCGTACACCATCCTTGATGTCTAACACCGATGGATATGGGATCATCCATCGCCCATCATATGGGTCAAGATGCGTGTATGCTAGTCTACTCTGGTGTATCGATGCCCTGTCTCGATATACTCTCGACTAGGAACAGTTATAGGATGTACTCATCGACTACCATGGCCCTACTAGTATGATCTCATCATAGTCCCAGTAGTCGAGTACAGATCCTAAGGGCTTTATCAACATGTGAGAGTAAGACAGTAAACCAATAAAAGTCAACATGTTAAGATAAAGTGAAACCAAATGGCATACTATCATGACGAGCAAGAAAGTCCTCTCTATATATATCCAAGCATCCATCATAATATACATCATATGTACAACAATGGCCTGTAGGGCATATACATAACTAACAATCTCCCACTTGCACTAAGGCCAGCTGCTGTAATATCTCATACCTAGCATTCCGAATAATCTCTCAAACTTTATCTGGGGAATGGCCTTCGTGAGTGGATCCGCAGTGTTGTCCTTCGTATCTACTCTCCTGACCTCGATCTCCCGGCGATCAATTATCTCCCTGATCAGGTGATACCGCCTCAGAATATGTCTGGACTTCTGATGGGACCCGGGTTCCTTGGCCAAAGCCACAGCTCCATTGTTATCGCAATACAGAGGTATTGGATGCTCAATGGATGGAACCACACCAAGTTCACTAATGAACTTTTTTATCCAGACAGCCTCTTTGGCAGCATCGTTGGCAGCGATGTATTCAGCCTCCATCATCGAGTCTGCAACGGTATCCTGTTTGGAACTCTTCCAACATACCGCCCCTCTATTGAGGGTAAAGACAAATCCCGAGTGCGACTTAGAGTCATCCTTATCACTTTGGAAGCTGGAATCGGTAAAGGACTCCACCCGGAGTTCTCCGTTACCATACACTAAGAACATGTCTCTAGTCCTTCGCAAGTACTTGAGAATGTTCTTCACAGCTGTCCAGTGACTCTCTCCAGGATCTGCTTGATACCGACTCGCTACACTTAGTGAGTATGCTACATCGGGTCTGGTACATAGCATCGCATACATGATAGAGCCTACTGCCGAAGCATAGGGTATCCCTTGCATGCGAGCTCTCTCCAAATCAGTCTTGGGAGACATCTCTTTGGAGAGAGTGAGTCCAGAGATCGTGGGTTGGTTCCCACGCTTGGATTCTTCCATACTAAACCTCTTTAGTATGGTGTCAATGTACCTGGATTGGGACAATCCCAGTATCCGTTTATATCTATCTCTATAGATCATGATTCCCTATATGCAGGAGGCATCACCTAGATCTTTCATTAAGAATCTTTGTGATAAGAAGAGCATGACTGATTGCAGCATTGGAATATTATTTCCTATCAAGAGTATGTCATCTACGTACAATACGAGGAAGACAACCTTACTCTCTGCTACCTTCTTATAGATACAAGGTTCATCTATGTTTTTGATGAAGTCAAACTCTTTGACTACAACATCAAAACAAATGTTCCAACTCCGCGATGCTTGCTTTAACAAATAAATGGATTTAAGCAGCTTGCACACCTTTCCGCTGCTCCCACTATCTACGAAGCCCTCTGGCTGAGTCATGTACACGCACTCTTCTAAATCACCGTTTAAAAAGGCGGTCTTAATAGCCATTTGCCAGATTTCGTAGTCATGGTATGCAGCAATGGCAAATAAGATCCGGATGGACTTAAGCATAGCCACTGGAGAAAACGTTTCATCATAATCCACACCTGGTCGTTAACGAAAACCCTTTGCTACAAGTCTAGCTTTGAAAGTCTCAACTTTTCCATCTACACCAAATTTCTTTTTAAAGATCCACTTGCTCCCAATGGGTTTTACCCCTTCAGGAGCATTTTCCAAAGTCCATACTTTGTTGGTGTACATGGATTCCATCTCAGATTGCATTGCATCCAGCCATTTCACAGAGTCACCACTCGTAATGGCCTGCTTGAAACTAGTCGGGTCATCATCTTCCATGATGCAATCCTCGCTTCCACCATCAATGAGAAAACCGTAGTATCTCTCAGGTGGACAAGAAACCCTACTAGATCGGCGGAGAGGCTGGGGTTCGTCGGGTACTACTGAATCCTCTAGTTCCATCAAATCTTCAGTTTCATTTTGAGTTTGTGTAGCTGGAATTTCTTCTAGTTCTACCTCTTCGCCACTAATTTCTTTTGCAAGAAATTCCTTTTCTAAAAAGGTGGCATGTCGAGAAACAAACACCTTTTGTTCCTCGTGATGGTAGAAAAGATATCCATATGAATGTTTGGGATATCCTACAAACTTGTATAAAACTGACCGTGCCTCGAGTTTGTCTGGATTTTTCCTTTTGACATAGGCCAGACAACCCCATATCTTAACTCGTTTAAGACATGGTCTCTTCCCACTCCATATCTCATATGGTGTGGTAGGTACAGATTTAGTTGGAACTTGATTCAATAGGTATGCTGCTGTCTCCAGCGCATATCCCCAGAAGGAAATAGGTAACTCAGCTGTACTCATCATCGAGCGCACCATATCGAATAGGGTGCGATTCCTTTGTTCCGATACACCATTGTGCTGTGGTGTATAAGGAGGAGTAAGCTGAGAGAGAATCCCATTCTCTTTTAGATAATCTAGGAACCCATTGCTTAAGTATTCACCTCCTCGATCAGATCGAAAAATCTTAATACTTTTGACCGTTTGATTCTCTACTTCGTGCTTATATTCTCTGAATTTCTCAAAAGCTTCAGACTTGTGTTTCATCAGGAACACATGTCCGAATCTTGAGAGATCGTCAGTGAATGTAATGAAGTAGGAAGAACCGTTCCTGGCATGCGTAGACATGGGACCGCATACATCACTATGTACCAGTCCTAAGAGTTCCGTAACTCTTTCTCCGTGTCCACTAAACAGAGCTTTGGTCATTTTTCCTTTGAGACATAAATGGCAAGTATCATAAGATGATAATTCGAATGGATTCAAATATCCATCCTTATGTAACTTAGCCAGCCGTGTCGCATTGATATGACCAAGTCTACAATGCCACAAGTAGGATTCGTTCATTTCTGAACTTTTCCTCTTGTGTGTGTTTTGTATATTGAGGACTGTATTTTGATTGAGAATGAATATGCCATTATGTAACGAGCTGATACAATCAACTTTTGATTTAGGAATATGTTCATAACATTATCCTTTACTGCAAAATTATATCCTTCTTTACTTAATAAAGAAACTGATATAATATTGCACATCATGTTCGGTATATAATAGCACTCATTCAGAATCAGTGTATCACCACTTGGTAATACTAGGTGATATTCGCCAACTGCTTTGGCTGCAATATTTTCCCCATTCCCTACTTGAACGGAATGATCACCTTTTCACAGTTCTCTACCTTTCCGCAGCCCATGTAATAATTTACATATATGGGATCCTGATCCGATATCTAATACCCAGGACGTAGGGTGAACTGAGAAACAGTTCTCAATAACTAACACACCCGAAGAAGGTGCATCGACATGCATGTTCTTCATTTGGGCGGCATGAGAATCTAGATATTCTCCTGTTTCCTATTCAGTCTTATAACTCTTATAAGAAAACGGGTCCAACGTTCCCCTGCTCAGTATAATAAGCGGATTCAGTCAATACATCCATATTATTATCTTGATTATGGCCTGACATGGTCGCTACCCGGAGAGAGAGAGAAGAAAACTATTAGTTATATGTATGCCCTAGAGGCCATTACTGTACATAAGATATATATAGTAGTGGATGCTAGGACATATATGGGGAGGACTTTCTTGCTCGACATGATAGTATGCTATCTGGTTGTTCTTTATCTTAACATGTACTCTGATTGTCTCTATATTACATGTTGATAAAGCCCTTAGGATATGTACTCGACTATTGGGACTATGATGAGATCATACTAGTGGGGCCACGGTAGTCGATGAGTACATCCTATAACTGTTCCTAGTCGAGGGTGTATCGAGACAGGGCATCGATACACCAGAGTAGACTAGCGTATACGCATCTTGACCCATATGATGGGCGATGGATGATCCCATATCCATCGGTGTTTGACATCAAGGATGGTGTACGGGTGCTCAGTGGAGACTGGGTACACTGGACGGACTCGTCGGGAACTCCCAGATGGTATTATACCTCACGTCAGATGGCAGTTCTCCGGTGACACTGGTACAGAGTAGTCTGTTGACCCGAGATCGTCATAGAGTCTTGTGTGATTCCCACTGTGCTTTGATTTCCATCATACCACGTCCAAGAGGGCGTGCAAAAAGGTGGCTTTTGGGTACAGTCCCGAATCACATGGAGGCAATGAGCGATAGGAGGGGATTCGTCTCTCCCGGTATAGGGAGTTGATGTTGCGCTGTGTTCGATTGGCTATAACCGGAAATCCCTGGCCAGGGTTGCTGAGATTTACTGGTAAGTGTTATCAGTAGTTTCTCGAACTGTTATAGACCTCATATCGACACGACTTATCGAGCTACTGGGGTCTGACGTTTACCACCCCTAGGCGAGATATGCAATATATCAGACGACGAGACCGGACTGTACGGGAGTGTTACTGTTTGGATTCACAGGAGAATGTACAGGCTTGCTTGTTGATCTTCTAAGCGCTCAATACCTGGGTAGCTGTTACGTTTAGCTGACCGCTTGCAGCTTGTGGGTGTTTGATATGATCATCACCTACTGCCGGCGTATTGACGATTCTTTAGAGTCCTACACAGAGGTTTCTTGGCTCAGGCAAAACGGAGTAGGAGCACATATGTGATATGTGCGGGGCCGAGGATAATACGATATGAGATACCATATTCTATTCTCGCGATATTTGATATCAGCCGGGTCATCGGATCAAGTGTTGATTCGATGAATCGCTACGGATAAATATTAGTCGGTTATATGCGATATAACCGGATTGTCGGATCAAGGGTTGATTCGATAATTTAATGTATAATAATATATATGATATATTAAATTACATTAACTAATATTAGCTCACTAAAAGATTCTTTTTCTCACCGGATTAATACATTGATATATATGAGATATATGTTAATTGTATTATTTTCTTTTGTTGCAAATATATAATATATATGTGATATATATTATTGTGACATGATATGATTTATTATAAAACATGTTTAAGGATGATAAAAAGGGATTAGGGTTTGATTAGGGTTAGCTCCTTCTTGTTCATTCTAGAAGGATTCTATTTTGTCATGATAAAGATATTTTATTATGACTCATGCTTTGGCCTAACCAAACCTTAACTCTAGTTTATTCTCTACATAGGTTTAGCCTCTCATCCTTGACCATGGTTTGATAATCAATCATATATTCTTGATTACTATTCATCACAAAAAGGAATTCTATTATCATTGTTCATCTTCTTCCTTCTTCTTTCTTCATGGAAAAAGCTTACTAGCTTTTTCCAAGTGATGAATAAATGTGAGAAAAAGATAAATAAAGAGAGCAAAAATCCTACTTCATCATCCTCATCTTCCCTTGCCCTTTAGATGAGAGTGTTCACTCAATTTTAGTGAGTGTTAGCTTGTGTTAATGAAACTTCAAGGTAGATCATCTTTGTATCGAAGATCGGAAGCAAAGGTTGCATCATTCTCTTCGTGAAGCCTCTCGAGAGTCCAGAGCACGATGATCGCAGCGAAGGGACCTCAACACGAAGCATATGAAGTGAAGGACGGATCTACAATGGTTGTAATCCCTCTCACTTAGTGTTAAAGTGTTTAGCATGTTAGTTTTCGCCTAATCTCTAGTTTAAAGATCCGTATTCGGGTTGTTCGGCACGACTAAATTTTTAATCGGGCATGGTGGATGCCTCGTAGACCCTTGTGCGCGTGCATAGCAACCCTACAGTGGTATCAGAGCCAAGCTAGAGCTTTAGGCGAAGTCTAGACGAAGTTTAAAGTCCGATCGAAACCCGAAACCCCGATGTTTACCCTTCTCTGTACATTTTTCAAAAATGTGGTTTTTTATTAATTAAAATTTTCAGAAAAACAAGCAGGAAACAATAAGAATTACTGTGAAGTATGGACTTCTGAACCGCGGCTAAACCATGGGTTTTGCGGCGGTTCCGCGGCCAAAATTTCGAGTTAGTCCGTGAAATTTCTT